>BFEA01000295.1:1387753-1397753 GCA_003427395.1 Chara braunii
GTAGCTCGTGTGTGCGTTGTCATGTTCTCTGTACACAACTTTGTGCCAGTACGCCTACCCACCCGCTGAAAATGCCCCACGCAAACCAACTCCACTGCACCCACTGAAACTGCTGCGTCCGCCCGTCTGTGTGTGTGTGTGTGTGTGTGTGTGTGTGTGTGTGTGCGTGTGTGGCTACCGATAGCTCGTGTGTGCGTTGTCATGTTCTCTGTACACAACTCTGTGCTAGTGCGCCTACCCACCCGCTGAAAATGCCCTGCGCATACCAACTCTACTGCACCCACTAAAACTGCTGCGTCCGCCCGCCTCTCTCTCTCTCTCTCTCTCTCTCTCTCTCTCTCTCTCTCTTTTTTTTTTTCTATTTTTTATTTCTAACTATTTCTTGAAGTCTCTTTAGTACGGAAAACACATGTGCCCCGGATATAGCTAAGGCTAATCCGGGTACTAGTGGGACTGTGCCCTAGGAGGCCGAAGCCTGAACGCTTCACTGCCTTTGAAAATAAAATTGTCCGGTCTGCTGCAGATGCATTCGACGATTTATCAGAAGATAATTTAAAAAACAGCGACACAAAATTATTTTCGAGGAGTTGGATTTTGTCGAAACGAATACAGAGGGGCACACCGCATTTGGTGAATGCAGGAGCTAAGGCCCAACGCTGGACTTCTGCGGTGACAAGGCTCACCATTTATCAAGAACAACAAAGATTGAGTTTCTGCACTAACGACCCGCGAGGAGGGAGATAGGCCTTCTCATGGCAGACAAGCTAGAGAGTGGCTGGAACGTTTTCGCACAGGCCTTGCGGGAATCGCGAGCTTCAGTCGGAAGATGATAGCTCAGGTGGTTTGAATCCATCAACATGTGACTGTATATGTATATATGTATATCTATACGTATGTATATATGTACATGGGTCAACGTTTGCCCTTTTTTCCATAGTCAGATAACACAATGGTCAACTTTTACTTAGTCATTACATACGTGTTGCCACTTGGCAGGAGGCACGTGGGTTTTTATGTCAAATTATGTGCACTCAGTAGCAGAGTTTGGTCGGCTGTAACTTTTTTTTTTTTTTTTTCTTCAGTTGTTCGCTTTGGCATTTGTTTCTGGTCGTTTTGGTATTACTTCACAGATGCATTACTCGGTAGCAACTATCAAGGTTGCCGCTCTGATGTTCCCTCTTTTTACAAGTTCTTAGTATGATGTGGTGAACAAGGCCGCCATTTTATTTTAATTATGTTGTGTGTGTGTGTGTGTGTGTGTATGTGTGTGAGTGGATGTACATTTGGAGAGGAAGTAGGTTATGACTCAAAACCTCAATACGAAGTTATGCAGAGATATATGCCAAAAATGTCCCTAAAAGATGTGGAATTCCCAAAAAAGTAAGGAAATCTTTGTTCCCCTTTTCCTCTCCTTAACACTAGGCATGCCCTTCAAAGAAAGTTTTCCGCCAAAATCTTTTCAATCCGTTGGGTTATGGCCAACCCCAAAACAATGTGGGGTCGACCATAGGCCCGCTGGATAGAAGAGTTTCAATATTTGTTTGCTGTTGTGCAATTATCTTATTTGGTGGAACCCTCCTTCAATCACGGAGTATATGGAGGGCGTAATGATTATTGTCGACAAAAGTTGAGTTTATTTAAGGAAAAATATGGCAGTTACTTTCTTCACTGTTGTTGCAACCCCCACCATCAGATCATTTGTGATCAGATGGCTGGGAAGCACTCTGACGTGATTTCCGGTAGGAGGGGAGGTCTCTGTTTTTATTTGGGTTTTTTTTTTTGCCTTTGGACTGTTATCTCAGCCCAAAAATTCGATCCCGAACTATGAGGAGTATTATGATCGCACGTTCTGCCTGGATTGCAAAACTTTCTGGATTAGTTTGCTTCTGCGTTTCTTCCTTAATGTGTATTGCTTAGAGGATAACTTATGTCTCGATATTATACCGTCTTCATGAAAAGATTCACTCTCTTTCTAAAATTTGCGCACACCTCTTGGTAACAAGCCGACCCTTACGGACGTTGTGGCAGTGGGGTTGGTTGACAGGAATGGGGGCGGCTGATTGGAAAGTAATGACTGACTTTCATAGCTTTTTTATTTGCCCTTATAGCAGAGCACTGGAGCGGCGAAGCTGTTTTCGCCGCTACTCTGTTTGGGTTTGTCATATTGCCCACGCAATGCCCGTGGCCCATATTTAGTACGAAGTTAGAAGCTCGAACATGTTCTTAAAAACGCTCTTGGGAGTGCAACAGAAGGACTTAATGCATCACCACCCTGCTCAATGGATCGAGCACATGGGTTTAGCGAGAGAACAGGCCAAGGCGAAGGCGCACAGGAGAAGTGTCTCTATGACTGGGGTGCCGGGTTGAAGTTGAGTCATATATATAGTTCCATGGTTGGGGTATGTGTCGTGCAGATTGCCCCTATTCCGATGTATCGCGCTATAGGAGGCTATAGCACTCGCTAGCATGTATTTGTTGGTTTGAAATGTAGAGCGGAGATGACTCTCGGTTTGGTTTGGGGGGAGCGGGGCATGATACGATGTCTTGTTTAGACAGGATGGGAGAGCGAACGGCGTGTTGTGTTATTTCGTGTGCTGTGTAGTTCGGACAGAGTTTGACACGTGCTTCGAGTTTAGACGGAGGAAGGACAACAAGCCGTGTGATTAAAGTTGATGAAACGGTGGCTCGAGGAGCGTTGTTGAGCATCGAAGGGGTCAGCTTCAGTCACTGACCGACGTAAAATATACAGATGATTCATTTCTTGTAAAAAAAAAAAAAAAAAAAATTAAAAAAAAAAAAAATTGTACTGAACCTGTCAGGCTGCTGCCACTTATTGTCACACTGGATCGGCCACAGTCCTATCGGACTGTTAATGGGATCCGACCTCCTTTTTTTTTGTTTTTGTTTTTTTACAAAAAAAGAGTATATTATGTCATCACAGGCTGGGAAATCCCCAGCGTCCCTTACAGCAATACCACGGCCTGCAGGGATGAACCAGACTCTCTGGCCTGTATTAACCCCGCCGCAGTTGAGCACCCGTCAGCCTGCAACGTCACCGTGGTGGATTTTATTATTATTATTATTATTTGTTGGTATTATTATTATTTATTATTATTTATTATTGTTTTTTTTTTAATCGGTTGTCTGCTTTGGCATTTTTTATTGGTCGTTTTGGTATTACTTCACAAAGTCTTTGTGAGCACGGACCTCGCTCCACTACTCACCACATGCACCAAAGATTAAAGAAAAATATGGCAGTGTATTTTTCCATGTTTGTGCAGAGGATTCATTTTTAATCGGTAACTTTGGTGAGCAGTGGAGCGAGGCCCTACGGCCAGAAAATCGCCACCTGAACGCACCATTCCCCACCCGGAGAGATTACATGATTCTCCGATCTAACAACATGCCCATCTCCTTGCAGAATCGTTCACACATTCCAAGCAACATATATACATATTTTTTTTACAAAAACAAAGCAACAGGAATAAAATACTATTTTTTTTTTTGCAAAAAAAAAAGAGCAAGATTAAAAAAATAAATAAATCATATCGCCATTGGGGCATGCCAAGGTGATGACGTTCACACCATAGAGCACATCAAGGTATATGATTGCTCTCACGCAGCTGCAAAATCACACATGGGAAGTCAGAGGTATTGGGACGTCTTTATACTGAATATACATTCACCGCACTAAGAAGGAAGATAGCCTGATAAGATGACAACACGACGAGAGACCAAACAAAAACCTTTTTTTTTTTTTTTAACAACACACCCCCTGTAATGCTAGTGGTGTTGTCATCACAGACACCATTAGCACCTGGGGGAGGGGCTCCATCTATTGGTGGGGAGCATCACCTGCTGGAAAACAGGTTCAGCGTCCCTTTACAGAATGAAAATACAAAATGAATACAGTCTGGATCAAGAGAAACTAGAACTGTAAGATAATGAAAACAGAGCCGCGACTATTATAAAAAATTGCGGTCTTCCCAATATCCCCAACCAAACATTTCTTCCTGGTCTGCATAAAACACCTCTCTCTCTCTCTCTCTCTCTCTCTCTCTCTCTCTCTCTCTCTCTCTCTCTCCATGCACATGGACTGCGCCCACCTTCTGCCAAGTGTCCGCACTTGGATGCACTAAGACCTCACAGCTCTCTCTTGAACCACACAGAGTTTTGACAGATGTGCTCCTTCATAGCATTCCGCAGAGCACCGCCCGCTGCACTATCGTCCTGTGTCGACCGGCGTACAACAGGTCGGAAGACCACATTCCCTGCATCTGCAGCTCTGTGACGGTTATCAAGGACATGGGAGGCATCCTCGCCCATGTCTATTAGTATATTGTGAAGGATGCACATGGCATAAAATTGATTAGCCACTGTTATAACATTCGGCCTGTGCTCCCTATGAAAAAATTGGAACCGTTGTTTCACAACCTCGTTTCCCTGCTCGTTGTCTACCATGATCACCTTCAGCCGTGCATCAAATGCAGTCGCCCTCCTGATTGCATTACGTGGACCATATGGAGTGATGAGCCAGGGAAGAAGGGGGTACCCGACATCTTTGAGCAGGTACCCTCCAGGCACATCAACGGGCATCTGCACAAAGATTTGGCACCCTCCCTCCAGAAAAAGCATACCATTCTGTGCGCGCTTATACAGGGACGAGCTTTTCAAAATGTGGGAGTCATGCACTGTTCCAGGATGCCCAACACATACATCCAAAATGCGCAGGTGGTGGTCGAAAACTATCTGCGCAACAACGCTGAACCTCTTCGTTCGGCCGTTACAGTAATCGTCGCCACAAGCGTCTGCAGACTTTTCTACGTAAATATGGGTGCAGCCAATGCACCCCCAGCAGTTGGGGAACCCATGCTGCCCATACCACTCCATGGACTTAGCACGGTCCGCTGGACTTCCAAACGAGATTGCATTTGGGAAGTTGGCAATCAAGCTCTCAATGACGTCTTCCACAGCGCGCAATCCCGAAGTTCTGCCCATCTGATATGCTGTTGTACTGTGCCCGTGACTGTTGCCGCTGACCCATCTATGTATGGCGTAGGCCAGGATATGTGCAGGGGACTGAGGCTGCCGAAAAAGTGTGCTCTGCCTTGTCAACTGTGGCTTTAATATTTGCGTTAGTTTGTCAAACGTCTTTCGGTGCATGCGCAACAAGTCAAGGTAGTAGTCATCTTCTGCATCGCCACTCACTTCAAGGTCTGCCCACAACTTGGGCGCCCGCCACTTCACCCACCACCGTGGTGATTGCCTTGGTAGCACTTCAGCGAGGTTTGCGATCAATGGCAATTGGGAACTATCCTGCAGAATATGTGGTCATCCGACGACAAACTGCCAATGGTCGTGCTACGTGTGGATGACCATTTGCCATGAAGGTTGTAATGCTTGTCATCCAATGACATCTCTATAACCTTCACTACGTCCTCCATTGCCTTCAACATGACGAACAGGACAGACCCTTCCTTGTCCATGCTGGTAATAGGAAGAGGGAGTTAAGAGGGTGGACCACACACACACACACACACACACACGGGGTCATGACGACAGATGCAGTGGTAACAGGACAAGCGAGCGAGCGAGCGAGCGAGAGAGAGAGAGAGAGAGAGAGAGAGAGAGAGAGAGAGAGAGAGAGAGAGACCAAATATGCAGGGTTTCCTTACACTAGCTCTGTATTAAACGTACCTGACCAAATTCACAACCAAACCTGGATGTACCTAACCGCAAATCCGTCCATAAAGAACTACTACGGTCGACCAAAACACAAAGCTTAACACAACCTGAACCTAAAAGCGCGACCAAACTGGCTTAGTTATGCCGTTTTTTTTTTTTGGGGGGGAGTCGTGTATAGGGAACATGACAACCCAGACACAGAGAGAGAGAGAGAGAGAGAGAGAGAGAGAGAGAGAGAGAGAGAGCAAATATGCAGGGCTTCCTCACACTAGCTCTATATTAAACGTACCTGACCAAATTCACAATTAAACCTGGATGTACCTGACCGCAAATCCGTCCATAAAGAACTACTACAGTCAACCAAAACACAAAGCTTAACACAACCTGCAGCTAAAAGCGCGACCAAACTGACTCAGTTATGTCCTTTTTTTTGGGGGGGGGGAGTCGTGTACAGGGAACATGACAACCCAGAGAGAGAGAGAGAGAGAGAGAGAGAAACAGAGAGAGACAGAGAGAGAGAGAGAGAGGGAGAAAGAGAGAGAGAGAGAGGGAGAGATGCAGGGTTTACTCGCACTAGCTCTATGTTGAAGGTACCTGACCACATTCAGGGTCACACCTGGATGAACCTGACTGCATATCCGTCCATAAGGAATTAGCGCACATGCACACACAAACACACAGAGCAAACACAACACAAACGAGAGAGAGAGAGAGAGAGAGAGAGAGAGAGAGAGAGAGAGAGAGAGAAAGAGAGAGAGAGAGAGGGAGAAAGAGAGAGAGAGAGGCCACAAATGCAGGGCTTACTCACACTGTCTCTATTTTAAAGGTACCTGACCACATTCACAGTCACACCAAGATGTACTTGACCGCTAATCCGTCCATAGGTGAAGACATGTTCTCGTGAACGCATAAATCCACGCGCGTGCGCGCGCCCGCGAGAAAGAGAGAGAGAGAGAGAGAGAGAGAGAGAGAGAGAGAGAGAGAGAGAGAGAGAGAGAGAGAGAGAGAGAGAGAGATCCGTGGCTCGACTTGCCGACATTCGTCGTTGGTCGACGTGTCAACATCCACCTTTGCTCTCGCTCCTCAACGTGATTGCCGATACCAGAGAGAGAGAGAGAGAGAGAGAGAGAGAGAGACCAAATATGCAGGGCGTCCTCACACTAGCTTTATATTAAATGTACCTGACCAAATTCAAAATCAAACCTGGATGTACCTGACCGCAAATCCGTCCATAAAGAACTACTACAGTCGACCAAAACACAAAGCTTCACACAACCTGCAGCTAAAAGCGCGACCAAACAGTATGGCTCAGTTATGTCTTTTTTTTTTTTTTTTTGGGAGTCGTGTAAAGCGAACATGACAACCCAGACACACACAGAGAGAGAGAGAGAGAGAGAGAGAGAGAGAGAGAGAGAGAGAGAGAGAGAGAGAGAGATGGAGGGCTTACTCACACTACCTCTATGTTGAAGGTACCTGACGGTCCTGACCACATTCAGGGTCACACCTGGATGTACCTGACTGCATATCTGTCCGTACGGAATTAGTACGCAGGTGTCTGGAAAGATACGCACAGGCACGCACAAACACACAGAGCAAACACAACACAAACGAGAGAGAGAGAGAGAGAGAGAGAGAGAGAGAGAGAGAGAGAGAGGCGCACAGAGCAGTTGTAGAGATAGACCTGGCTCCACTATTGGCCAAACATGCAAAATGAGAAGGAATCTTACCCTTCAACAAGGGAAGATACATGGCCATATTTTTGGCCTTTTGTGTATATGGAAAGTAGAGGAGCGAGGCAGTTTATCGGAGCAGTTCCAACGAGCGGGGAGGCGCGCTTACAACACACAAGAGAGAGAGGTGGGAAGAGAGACAACACAGCAGGCTAAATGTATCTGGACCTGTCCTCCGTTTGATACATTTAAAATATGGGAGCCCCAACGTGGTTCGGTTTCTGGGTTTGAGAGTTTTCTTGAAAGTGTATCGGGCTGTATTACGGGCCCGGTACACTACAGTGCTGCGCCAGCCTCTGTGTTGAACTTACCGGTGTGGAAGGATGACGCTTCCCATTCTCACAGGGCAACCGCCAGGTCACATTATTTTTCAATTTCCTTATTTTTAATTCACTTTTCTAAGTTACTTTTTCAGGGAAAGATGACCGCCCTCTATCTAAACAGAGTGTGCTCTAGAGATAAGACGCCCCTCGCATGCATTTTCTTTTCGCTTTTCAATGCATGGCCAATGGGAGAGTGGTTCATTTTCATTTGGAAGACATGAAAAAAGTGAAACAAACCAAATAGTTGAAGAAAAAAGCAGAGCCGCTGGTGGGTGCAGCTCCTGCATGTTCCCCCGTTAGAGGTTTGAGCACGGATGTGGCTGCTACGGGGTTCCCCGTAATACTATAATGACAATAAAAAAAGACCTGAAAGGCCGTCCTGTCCAGATTTGACAGGTAATTGAATTGGTTGGGCTTAAAAAATTAGCCTTAAAAAAAAATAAAAATAAAAATAAAAAAAAAAATAGAGCCCTAAGATCTACGTGGAATGGGCGGCCCTTACCGATCTGACTACAATGTTTTACAGAAAAAAAATACATCTGCCCTCGGATATAGCTAAGGCTAATCCGGGTGCTAGTGGGATCATACCCCCGCTCTCGCTTCCGAATGGCTGCACTCCAGCGCGGTACCTGTAATAATTTTTTTGCCTGCCCATACCCAATTTGCTTGTTTGCAGCCCGTCAGGGGTGCGTTTTATGCCCTGGGAACATTGCGTTTTTTATGCCTTGGGAACATTTTTCTTCGTCGTCACCAAAAGGTGCGGTAGTTGGAAGGGTGGTGTATTTGCTAAGGGTCCAATTCGTGGGAAATAGGCAGTTCAAGGAAGTGAAGGACCGGTAGCTGCCCGTGGTATTAGGGTCTTGAAATTTCGAATCTGAAACGGCGTGGACGCAGGCCCTGTGGTGAGGTAGGGCGGGTTTTTAGGGGGGGCGTCGACTGGAAGGCGCAAGCGGGTCCAATCTTGCAATTTTCGAGCGCCAACTTTGGCGATTTTTCGTATGCAAAATAATTGGAGAAAAGATCTGAAAATTTGATATCGGGTAGGCCAGGTCGTGATCTTTCCAGGAAACATATCAACAAAATAAAATAAAATCGTTTAGACCATGAAATAAATGCTGCGCCAATTCGTCACTTTTTCCATTTTTGGCAGACGATAACTTGTGGACCAACGGGAAACATACCCCTATTTCAAAAAAAATTCACACTCAGAAGAACTCGTAAACAAGTCTGAAAATTTGAGGGTCCATAGATTTGGTCATGATCGTTTAAGGAAAAATGTTTTAAATTTTTTTAAAAATTGTCTCAACTGCGAAATAACTTATAGCGCAAATTCATCTCATTTTCCATATTCACCACTCTGCCGGTTCTCCACTCTGTTCGCAGCCCGTCAGGGTTGTGTTTTATGCCCCTGAGACATTTTTCATCGTCGTTCGTTATACCGGTCGTTCATTCAGGTCCATTGGTCGTTGAAAGGCTGGTAAAATGAAAGGCACGGGCATTTAGGGGGGAGCGGCAGTTCAAGCAAATGCAAGACCGGTATTTGCCTGTGCCATTTTCCTGGGAACCGGTAGGTGGCCGTGGTCCAGAATATTTCCAAAATGTTTTGAAACCGCGTGGGGGCCGCAGGTCCTTGAAATTCAAATATGAAACGGCATGGACCCAGACCTACAACCTCATGCCCAACCCACCCATTTCGGCCCAATCGGCCTAGTTCGCAGCCCGTCAGGGTTGCATTTTATGCCCCTGAGACATTGAGACATTGAACATTTTTTTTCGTCGTCACCAATCGGTGCGGTAGTTGGAAGGGTGGTGTATTTGCTGGGGGTCCAATTTGTGGGAAATACGCAGTTCAAGGAAGTGCAGGACCGGTAGCTGCCCGTGGCATTAGGGCCTTGAAATTGCGAATCTGAAACGGCGTGGACGCATACCCTGTGGTGAGTTAGGGCGGGTTTTTAGGGGGGGGGGCGACTGGAAGGCGCAAGCGGGTCCAATCTTGCAATTTTCGAGCGCCAACTTTGGCGATTTTTCGTACGCAGAATAATTGGAGAAAAGATCTGAAAATTTGATATCAGGTAGGCCAGGTTGTGATCTTTCCAGGAAAAATATCAACAAAATAAAATAAAATCGTTTAGACCATGAAATAAATGCCGCGCCAATTCGTCACTTTTTCCATTTTTGGCACACGACAACTTGTGGGCCAACGGGAAAAGTACCCCCATTTCAAAGCTTTTTCACGCTCAGAAGAACTCGTAAACAAGTCTG
>BFEA01000295.1:1411868-1434510 GCA_003427395.1 Chara braunii
CCATTATGCGACTCTGACACGTGCTACGTTTGCACGCCAGGCATTATGGCTCTCATGGCAATGCTACTCCCGACAAGTCCCCCACCCGAAGAGCTGCCAAGCAGATTGAATGCTGCTGATTGTTTCATCATTCATACAATGCAAAACCCCTGCTTCTTAACATCAGTGGCACTCCTGTTGTTGATGGAGGCGCCTTCCAACAACTTCCCCAGGCCAATCATCAATGACATCATCCGACCCCACCAACTCAACAACAAGCGCATGTCATTGATGATTGTCCTGGGGAAGAGGGATACATGCAAGATCGATTGATCGCAAACCTGAGAGAACTCACCCACACGCGCATGCACTTGCGCACATAGAGTCAAGACTTGGCAAGTAAGCAGGAGGCATACATGCAAGATCGCTTGATCACAAACATATTCAGAGAACATAGAAAACAAAAGTCTGAATAGGAATCTTTAGCAAAAACGTCAACAGGACTACGGACAGGATTTTCTCATAAAAGTTCACAGTTCTTCCACAGCACCAAAGAAAAAAGATGCTGCAAAGGCTGCGGCTTCCCAAACAAAACACTCGCAGATAAGAAACAAAAAAAGTTTGGTGGTATTCCCTCCTATTTCTTGCACGCGGATTTCTGTATGCTCTCAGGCTCTTCTTTTTGTTTTTGTGAAAGAAGCGGCATATGATAGGGCAGTTCCTTATGCTTTTTCTTTCTTTTGTGCTTTTTAGTTTTCTGTTTTTGCGGGCGAAGCCGCAATGGGTCATCTAGTGACTATTATTTTTGTACATTTTGCTATCTTTGTACATGTTGCTATACTTGATGAAGGATATTCAAAGGTGGACTTACCAAAGAACATTAGGGTAATATTATTTTTGTACATTTTGCTATCTTTGTACATTTTGCTATCTTTGTACATTTTGCTGTCTTTGTACATTTTGCTATCCTCGACGAAGGATATTTGAAGGTGGACTCGCCAAAGAACATCAGGGTTTATGGTATGAATCTGACTGTTATAACTGCAGCCTCTCAGTGGTGTACCTGCCATAAGACCATTTCTCAATTTCTGCATGTGTTCCTTGTGCAGGGGCCATGCTAATCTTCTCTGTGTCGCTCCAATTTTATCTTAGTGGATGTCCCAAAGGACAATTTTACCCAAAAAACTAAACTTGGCATGAATCACCCATGCAATGACTGCAGCCATTAGGGCCTTTCCAGTCCACTGCAGAAGTGGAGAAGATGGGGGAGGGCAAAATGGCAACAAGCCTCACGAGTGGTTTCCGCTGTCGATTGTGAACGAATTTGCAGGACGTTCTAGGGGTGGATGAGTAGCAGCAACAGCTACGATGAAGTCTGCAGCAGGTGGTCTTGGTGATGGGGGCAAGCAGCGCCTTGCCCACCTTGAGCATGGTATGGAGCAGGGTGGTGAGGGTGGCAGCAGAGCAGTTGAGGTGCCGATCTCAAGGACATGGGGATTATTGATTGCGTAGCAGAATGTCTGCGGTCGAGAGGCGTCAGGGGGCTATGGAGGATTCAGTCTCGCAGACGTTCAAGCACATCTTGGATCTGTGAAAGATCTGATTGCACTTGCTCGGACTGGGGCAGGGAAAGACCCTCGCGTATGTACTTCCTGCGATTCATCATCTATCCATCGATAAAGTGGCGAAGCATGGATGAACTCCCAGGGCATGAGCTCTCGTGCCAACGCGAGGGTTGGCAAAGCAAGTCTTCGGGGGATTCAATTGTTATGCATCTGGAATGGGGGGGGCTGCAATGTGTTTGTCTGTATGGTGGGGACACTCTTCCTCCTCAGGAATCAGCACACTCCGAGCGGGGACGGACGTTGTGGCAGGAACACCAGGGTGGATCAGAGGTCGTATCGATAGACGGACGTTGGACCTGAGTGGCCTTGATGGCAGAATTCTTGATGAAGCAGATGAGATGCTAGAGGAAGGTTTTGAAGTTGATGAGGATGGGATCCTAGCTTCAGGATGTGCATCCCAGATTCTGTTGTTCAGTGCCACCATGTCAACAACAAATAGGGAGATGGCAGGGACTTCCAACCCAGATGAGGCCCTCATAGCGCCTATTTGATGTCGTTGAGGAAGATGAAATCAGAAGGGTTGCCCCAAATGGTTCAAGGAGTGATGGGTGTTCTTGGAGAGTATGGAGGGAAGCAAAGCGGACAGGGGAGTCACGTTATTGTGTTCACAGAAACTAGCAAGGCAGAGATGCTTCCCTTCCGGCTCTAGCACTCCGGATACCTGCGAGGGTTGGTCATGGCGACCTGAGTCAAGCACTCTGGATACCTGCGAGGGTTCGTCATGGCGACCTGAGTCAATCACAGCAAGTGGTAATAAAGATGTCATTTTGTAAGGGCCAGTTCAATACTTTCGCGGTGACAGATGTGGCTGTACGAGGTCCAGACATCCTGAGTGTTAGGTTGGTGGGGTGGTGGGGTGGTGTGAATCAGCATTGCATCTAGATACATACGTCCATCAGGCAGGAAGAACTGGACGTGCAGGTTGGAAAGGGGTATCTGTGATGCTGTTCACACTCCCATGGGGAGAGATGCCCTGCTAACCATTGAGAAGAGGGTAAAACTAAAGATCGGTCGTGTGAACACAGCCTCACCTAGTCGTGTTGGTGCGTCAAGATCCTCCTTACGTGCATCTCTGAGTGAGGGTGCCTTCTATCTGTGACTGTTTATTGGTAATGAAGACATGAGCGCTTTTTTTACTATCCCTGCCTTTTCATGTATGCCGAGTGTTTGTTTCTGTACCAAATTTTGTCGTTTGGGGATTACGAGCCCTCTTGTTTGGAGTCCGTAGAAAAGAATGGGCTCTAGCTTACGCTGATTGCTTGCTGATGCTTCCCTCGGCTTCATTGGTCTCGGCAGGTTGTAAACTTGGCCTTGCTGTAGAAAAGCGAAAAACTTTTTTGGCCATGCCTACTGAGAAATCCTTTAGCAGCTAGCTTCTCATGGACATTGTCGATTTGGTTTTCTGGATGCATCCGCTCACGATGTAAAATAGAAAAATAGAAATGAAGGAAGAAGAAGGGAGAAAAGAACCAGAAGGAAGCCAAGGGCACCGGGCTTCATATATGAGGTGTTCTTTCTGAAAAAATAAAATAAAAATGCAGTTTTGTGGTGGAGCTGTTACCCAGCGCTGCTTAGCCACGCCGATTCGGAAACCCTTTGTGTCTCGGGGATTGTCCAGCGGTGTCATCTTTGCTCCGGGTCACAAAGCGGAACATGGAAACCAAAAGATGGAAGTATAAAGAGGAAGCAGAGGGTAGCAGAGACTCTGGTTTGTACAAGCGAGATGGTTTGCTTTGAGAATGAAGTATCATGGCATTTGCGGCACTTGGCTTCCTTTTTCGGCTCTTGCTTTGATTCCTGTGTTGCCCTTTGCTTTGTGGGCTATATATATATATATATATATAGGGTCACCAGCCCGTACGTACGGAGGTCCCCGGGCTGACCTCCGCACGTACGGGCGTTTGGAGTCCGAACCCAAAGGCATTCGGCCCCCGGCAAAAAATATTTCGGGGCCTAAAAATAAGTAGTTTTTCTGAATTTGTTTTTGTGAGTTCTCTATGATGTGAAGAAGTACATGCCTTTTTTTTTTCCTTTTTTTTTTGAAAATAGCATGATTTCATTATAACTGCAAAAGGAGGCCGGGAATCCCTCCACATCTCAACCCGGAGAATGATCCCTGCCTCAAGAGGCTAACTGGAAACTGGGTCCAGTGTCCCATGTTCCTGCCGACTGTTATGCTATTTCCAAACAACGGAAAAATGGACAAGAAAACTACCGGCAAAGAAGAAAGGGCGAATGCTTACTCAGCCTATCCTACTGACGTTCATATCCGGGAGCATTACCCGGCTTCGCTTCTTAAGAGTCTAGACAACGACTCCCATAACAGGTTTTCCGAACCCTGCAATAAGCTCTGTCACCCACCCTAGCATTCCTACGCAAACGGTGCCCAATCAAAAGCCTTCTAATTGCCAGGGAGCAACCATGGACAAAAGACCAACCTGCCTTCCTGTACCGACACCAGACGACCAGCTGTTGCCCAGGTGCGGGAAAACCAGAAGGGGCCCTTTGTTTAGAAGTACATGCCTATTAATTTTGAAGTCATTCAGCTAACCCAAACAAAAATTAAAAAATCGCCAAAGATGGTGGTGTCAAAACGTGACTGTTTTTTTTCACTTTATTGCGGGGCCTAAACAATTTTATTATATTTTGTATTTTTTTTAGTCAGTTTTGTATTATTTGAAGTACACATCTGCCAATTTTCAGGGCATTTGGCTGTGCCAAGAAAAGAAGAAAAATCGCCAAAGATGGTGGTGTTGAAAACGTTCTCGCTCACTCGCTAATTTTAATTTTCTTTTCATTTTTTCTTATTTTTATTATGAGTTTAATTTTTTTTTATTTAAATTTGGTAAGGAATTTGGATGTAATGCTCAGGCAAATGTTGTTTATTTTATTTGTCTTCATAACATATCTTTTTTTTCAGATTTTTTTGGGAGATTTGTTTTTTTTTTTTCTGCGTTCGGCCCGAACGGCCGAACGCATCCCGAAGGGGTCCCGTACGTTCGGGCGTTCGGCCCGTCCCGTACACCAGTTACCCTATATATATAGTTCTATTTGACGATATATATATATATACCCTACATACATATATATATATATATATTCAGCCTCCTGATGAGTCGGTGAAACTCCGACGAAACAGTTTGTCACAGCCCCTCGTTTGTTGTCCTCTTCTCCCTCTCTGCCTACGGTTTACCGGCCAGTTCTATTTGACGATATATATACCTACTCTTCTCCCTCTCTCCCTACGGTTTACCGGGCAGTTCTGTTTGACGATATATATATATATATATATATATACCCTATATGTATATTGAATTCAGTATTGGAAAGATTGTTATGCTATTAGACATAATTCTAATTTAAATAAAGATAATATTTCCCTCTGTAAAACTCATAAGGCATTAATTGTTGAAGAATGATTGAAAACAGGTGGAAGTGGAACTCTATATTGCTTCGTCTATACAGCTTTGAGTTCCTAGTTGTTGACAGGACTTGATGAACATGGGTCCAGCCATAGACTGCATAGCAGCGCAGATCGCGATCGCCAAGCAATACAAGAGCCCCACGGGGAAGGCACTGCCGTCGTCACCCGAATACACCGTATGCAGGGTCATTATTGCCGTATCTATAGACTCGATGTAGTCCTGACAGAGTTGAAACCTACTCCAGCACTGTCTACACTTTCAGATCACAGCATCCACCTCTCTCTCTGGTGCAGGCCCGGCATTGGCTGGGCAAAAGAAACCCCGTCCTGAGCAATGCTATTGTGGGATATGAAGATTCATTGCCCTCGGCAGAGTTTCAAGCTCTGCCTGACGCTTCCAGAAATTTGGCCACGGAAAGGCTGCCCTTCTGCCATAGCTTTGTAACTATTGCCCTTCGCTACCTGACTGAGTCAGTTTCCCGCTTCAACGTTTTGAGTTGTTGTTTAGTCACCTGTCCAGGCTTCAAGACGCGATAGTCAAAGGAGAATTTGAATGGGGAGCAACTCGTATTCCTCCGAAACCTGGGAAGAACGAAAAGCGGCCACTGGGAGTATCATGCTTCCAGGACAGGATTGTACAAGAAGTTCTTAGAATGATCTTAGAGCCTATTTATGAAGGTCGGCTCTGTCGACCTTCTCATTAGCGAGGGAGACTGATCCAGTGATTGCATGATCACAGGCTGCATATATCCATGTCCACAGTCCACTTATGGAAAGATAGTTGATAAAGACAAAACTCTTAGCTGTGACAAAAAAACAATCTGAATTATGTGGATGTCATAACAGTTAGATATTCAAAAATTGAATGCTCATTCCCAATTTCTCACACAATTTTGTCTGAGATTTCAAGGGATGATGTAGTTTGTCAATGGTGCCCCAGTTTTGAGAAGTTGGGGGGGCGCACGGCGAGCTCATTTTCTGCAAGGCTGGGGCCGTGTACTGCCGGTTTAAGAGAAGATTGCACAGTTGCTGCTGCAGAAGGTGCCTGGCGCTGCCTGCTATTGGATTGCAAACTGATTGGGCTGTAAGTTTTTTGCCCCGTGTCTACAAGTTTTAGCCCCTTCTTTTAGGAGGTAGTAGTGGTAGTTTAAGAGGAAAATCGAACATCCCTCTGCCATGGAAAAGTGGCGTGCAGGACGACCTCGTGTGAAGGTGCCTCACTGTCCTCACAGTTACGATCTGTTTTGTCTGTTTTCTTCGGTCCCGGGTCACCCCCTTCTTGACATCATACGGCTTGGATGACTTCATCCGATTCAGGCTGCTCCCAACCACAGCCTCTCTTTATTTATTTATTTATTTATTTATTCATTTATTTCCCCAAATATCAACGATGGGCTCTCCAAAGGCAGAATGCCAGTTAAAAGATATGTGAAGTGAGAGAAAAAATATATGGCTGTCCCCGGATGAGGAGAAGGCAGCTTATTAAAAAAATTCAAACACGGTGCGCATTTGACTTCTTGAAATGAAAACCATCGGACATTATCCCCAGTGCCATCATGCACCACATCCTCTCCTGCCAGGTGTTTTGGACGAGGATATTTTCCCGATTTCCTCTGTGGGCTGAAGATGGAAGGTAGTGGTGGTTTAAGAGAACAGACAAAATATAGGCTGAAGATGTGAGAGGAAAGAAGAACAGGAATACAGTTCAATATACATCTTCCTTTACTCTGCCTCCTTTCATAGTGTGCAAGTGGGCCACTGTGGCAGACACGATGTGGGTAGTTAGCTGTCAACCAGAAGTAACGTGGCGAGTTTGTACATGAGACACAGAGTAAAAGGGGAGCGGGCGGACAAGAACAAAAGTTTCCCTCCGTGCTTGGAAGGGGTACCCCAAAGAAAGAAGAAGTGAAAACAATTAAGAAAAGGGATTTAAAGGCTTCTATTATACTCCGTGTTGCTTGATGGAGAGGTGAATCAGTTTCATAGTTTTATTGTCTCAACTCAAAGATCTTCATTGTCTGCAATAGGATTGAAGCTGTATCGATTTTGGATCTACTCATATGGGTGGAATCAGGGCTGTTGTGGTGAAAATTCAACACACACACACACACACACACACACACACACACACACACTCTTAAGAACATACACACACACACACACACACACATACACACACACTCTTAAGAACATACACACACACACACACACACACACACACTTAAGAACATATACACACACACACATGTACACTTGGAACATACACATACATATATACATGCTTGCACTCTTGTACACACTCATGGACGCAATTAGCATTGTCTGTGTTTGAGCTCTAAATTGGGGCGCCCAATGGGATCACATCAGATGGGGAGTCCTGGTGGGGGGTGGTGGGTGGGGGGAGGTGCACGCAAGGTTCAAACATTCCTGCGTATTTTCCCTGCAGAGCTGTTATACCGCTTTTGATTGGAAAGAAAAGGTTTCGTTCAGGGACTCTCCGGAAACCATAACTGAAATAAAGACCTTTATAGACTCTTACCTACGGAGGTACATCGGCTCAGAATCGCACACCCCACTTCCTGAAATGATGTACCTCATCACAAAACGCAATACAGCAACTTTTTGACTGCCCCCTCTCAAAACCACAACGATTCACCCGGTTCTTCGTTTCTTCTTTTCTCAGTTTTTCGGTTCCTGAATAAAACCGTTTTCCCCCCAATAAAATCGAGTATAACACCTCG
This sequence comes from Chara braunii, assembly GCA_003427395.1. Classification (NCBI taxonomy): domain Eukaryota; kingdom Viridiplantae; phylum Streptophyta; class Charophyceae; order Charales; family Characeae; genus Chara; species Chara braunii. Next base: position 1,419,638 of record BFEA01000295.1, read on the forward strand.
GCAAGGCTAACACACAGGAGTATTTGAACCTTGCCTTGCAACCTTCGCCGTCCATCATCCCCCACCAGGAGTCTCCCCATCTCATTGGACTGCCCCATTACAATGCTGCCACTGCGGACATCCCCAGGAACCCTAAACCAAAATAGCAGACCTCAAATTTAACCACCTTACAAAGAAAAGATAAATTACCTTAAAACCCCACACCTCATCCCCTGAAATGATGCACCTCATCGCAGGAGCCACATCCGTGATCATAGATCTAAGGTCGCATCTTTCAAAACCAAGTGCGAAGGCCTGCCAGTGACTATACAGACGGCCTACGGAGCACAGCACACCCCCACACAAACCAGTGGCACAACCTAGCTCCCACTTCACACACACCACCCTGCATGCAACGCGTTGTCTAAATCCCCCCGAGAAATACAAAAGCTAAAGAAACTGCCCAACGGATGAAACAACCTGCCTGTGCCTCACATTATCCAGTCACCAGGGAACAGAGGCTACGTACGCTGTCTACACCCTCCACCCCATTTTTTCACCGTAACTGGCCAACTTGTACCCCCCTTCACCACGAACAGACACACTTCCAACTCCACACGTTTTCGAGCTGATGGGAACTGCGAAGGGCATAGCATAGCTGCCCGTATCGGCTCTTACAACCAATAAGACATCAACCCCTCCCCGCATGGACCTCTGACATGAACGAAAATACAAGAACGAATGAGACAATTCCTGCCTGCCACCATACCCAGAGTGGGATGCAGCCCTTCCCCCAAAACCCCCATACCCCAACAGCTCAGGCCCCACCCAGCAATACGTCCCCCTCCCCACTCCTTGGACATGATGAACCTATAGCCCCTCCCCCGTGCCCTTTTTCTTTGGAAAGCTATCATAAGCTAAACTGGCCGATGCTGCCACGATAACTCCGTGTTGAATTGTGAGGTTTCCCCGGCCTCAATTTCACTTGTTTAATAAAGTGGATTTTTGCACAAAAAACAAAACAAAACAAAAAGGAAGAAGTCAGTTTGTTTCTATAGACTACATTGAACCTCTCTGCTTGCTTTGGGCATGTATGATTTCTCCCCTCCCCCTCCCCCCCACCTCCCACACACAGTTCGTGAAAGTCCAACATAACAGTCTGGCACCGTCAGGCTTTTTCAGTGTATAGCGAACGTGACAACACACACACACACACACACACACACACACACACACACGTGCAAGGCAACACTTTGAATAGGTCAGAGGTGCTGGTGATGGGCAAGATACCGTTGAGACTAGCGGAGTTTGTGCTGTAGGAACATTCCCATGGCCCTTCTCCTCCGGGCTCAGAACTTGGCTAACATCATGTTGAGCACGTTTTTCAGCCTCCATCGCATACTTCAGTGCTGCTTTCATGTCATACTTATCTATGGGTTAGGGAAGTCCTCGCCCTCAGTGAGCTTCCCGCGAGCTGCAGACGCCGACACGAAGCACCAGCAAGCGCCCCACTTCGAGGCATCACTCGTCAAGACTCGAGAAAACTATTTCAGCAAGACATGTGTAGACACTTGCCCATTCCGTGCACGTTGAGTGCAAATACGAGTTTATAATCCGTTCACACAACGAAAGAAACAATCATGCACCTCAAGAAACCCGCTGACCTTGCGAACTTGCCTATCTGCATTCCCTGAAGGAAGCATCACTAAAAGAATCGAGCAGAAAGCGCTCTTAAGCTTCACCAAAAGTGCCTGACAGCCAACTCCTGTCCTCGTATCCTGTTCACCAAAGGTGCCTGACGGCCAACTCCTGTCCCCATATCCTGTTCACCCTCACAGATACTCGAAATTATGCACTTGCTCAAACATTTGGTGTTATATGTCATGTCGTTTTGGAATTGTTTGTGGCACTGTCTTTCTTTACGACACCCACATATGACAGTCAAATGCATCCTTCAGGATGCTGAGGAGATCCAATCTCTCAGTGAACAAGTGTGAGTCGAACGCAGGTTCAGTTGTATGAATTTCATAATTGTGCAAACATTTGATTTCTCTTTTACATTGTCCGTTGTGCACAGTGCTCGTGGCCATTCTTATCACGCACACCTACGAGTAGCAGTCAAATGCGCTCATTGGCATTCTGAGGAGATCCGATCTCTCAATGGTTTCGGGGGAGCCTTAACCAAATATTCTATCGCTGTCATGTTTTCCTTGTGGGGGACTTGCATGCGAGCACACACATAAACACACTCGTCCTCCTCCTGTCTGTGTTTCGTATTCAAAGAGTGCATTACTGTGTAACTGCCGTTTTGTATTAATACGCTAATAACATTTTGAATCATGTATTGTGTAATTTTTTCACGAAATGGAGAGAGCAGATGAGGAGAATGTGAGCTTCCGTTCCGGTGTGCATTGCTCTAGGAAGCTCGGCTGCACATTATAAGATTAACTCCTTGGAAGTTCAAACCGTTTGTGGCTTTCCCCGGAAAAAAAATAATAATAAAATATATATTCCTCTTTAACTCTTTCTTTATTCAATTTTTTCAAGTTCGTATTTAAATGTCAATAATGATTCCCATATATCCGCGGCTCAACCTATGATTTGCTTAGGAATTCTTTACGGATTTACACTACACCTCCTCGAGTAATTTGTGCGAGGACTTTTTTGATACATGGTGATTCGGCTGGCTCAATCGCTTTGATAGGCTCTTCGAATGGGCAATTGTGTTTACTTTTTCTTATAATTTCACCGTTGGTAGTTTGGAATCGGTGCCTCAGTTCAGATGGTTCTCTGCCACGCGAGAACGTTAAGTTCGAATCGCGGATCAGCGTGCCACGGTGACTATGTACTCAGGCCTTGTACACACTGCCAGTCACACCATGGGAATTTCTTTTGCCCGAAATCGACTTCTACGATAAACCAAAGACTTTCATACGCTACGCACGAAAAGTGCGCAGCATGTTTCTCACATCATTGATCATACAGACTATCACGGTAGAATCAATGACTGGGGTGCAGTCGTAACAACGTAGACGTAGGGAAACCTGAGGCTGAATTAACCAGGCGACGTCTTACAGCCGCATTTTTCGCGTGCTCCAGCACCGGACCAAACTGCCTGGCAGCGCCAGTCAAAATGAGACCCGCACCCAATCGTTTTTTTCTGTTCGCGCAGGGCGACTTCCGGGTCAGCATCAAAAGGTTGCAGAGGATGAGTGTGTTTACTGGTGGTTTACTGGGGGCTTAACATGGGTAATTTCCGGCATCATCCATCTAAGAAGGTGCGTGGGACAGCGTTTATCATTGAAGGCGCCAGAATTGATTTCATTTTTGTTTGTGTTTTTTTTTTCACCCCCGGGGCTCGCCGTACCTGATTTCAGACCCTGCACCTGCACAGAAAACGTGGATTTGTGTAATATTTCGAGAATTCGACTTGTGTTCGGTAATTCATCATTACATTATAGCACAAAACTCAAATAAAATACGTACAACCGAAGGAATAGAGTGACATATGTAAATTGATCTACTCGAGGCAATTTGTTTTGTATTTTCTTCTAGTTTTTTTTGGAGGAAGCTCTTCGAAACATGTCTTCACTAAATGATTGGTCACTAGAAGAAGACGAATGATGACAGCCAATGGCCTATTGCTTCTGCACACGCTCTCACTGAGAATCAGCGACGAAACTTCATAGTACGTGGTACATGCTCAAACGCGCGCACCTTTCCCTCTACATGATTCAACCGGCTGCGCACCGGTCTCATCAGGAGGCGATCTGCGATTCCCAGCCTTTCGGCTCCCACCTGCACTATACCACCCATTACTCAGAAGCTCTGCACTATGCCTACAATGAACGGCAGACAGCCCGTTTAGAAATCCACATGACGATTCATCTTCTGGATTTATTTTTTTCAGGTCCGTTCACAGGGTTGCATCTACCTTTTTCCACCGATTACAAAGTACGTTCATCGTAGCTATACGTAGACTGAAAGATGCCTATAATGACCCTGCGTTGTATTCGGCGGAAGAAGGTAGCTTCTTCTATTCCAACGATTCGTGGCTGAACCATCAAAAATAAAAGGGAAATACAAAAGAAAAAGAAACAAGGGAGGTAGACCCGTTGGTATCCCTCTGCATTTTTCATATTTGAGTGCAAGCCACGCAGACAATCCGCTGAGCACAAGCTGGGGTTAAAACAATGAATGGGACGGCGGAGTAATGCTCTGGGCTCGTCTTCTGTTTTCCCGTCTATCATATATATATGTCACGACGACATGTTCGGGAACACACCCTCACTACCGTCTTCCCCCGAGCATAACGCACCCGGATAATGAATTCATCAAAGCTATATTTCCGGTCAGATACAGCCAACATAAGGGTGCGTTGTGTCCGTGGGGAGACGGTACTACATAAGTAGCGTATGTAAGAATTGCACGTGTTCCAGCATATAGCCAGATTTTTTAACTGCCGTAAAGTTTACAGTTAAAAATAGTTACTGCCACCATTTACTCGAGCTTCCATTTGCAGAAGCTTATGCCATTCCTCCTTTTCACATTCCAGGACCGGGCACTTGTCCGACCGAGCTCTGAAGTTAATTGCTGTCACATCCAAATCGCTGTCACATACATACATCCAAATAGGACCGTAATTGCAGTCAGGAGCATCAATGAAAGTCCCAGTGAGGGCATAAATATGCCATCGGGGTCGGCAGGATGGCCATGGAGCCGCTGCTAGGTGAAGCCAAGAGGGAAAGAACGCTGTCAGTTCGTGGAGAATACAATAATATATGAATAGATGCAGACCGAAAGAGGGATTTATGAAATAGAAAACAGGAAGAGGAGAAGATTTTGTCCTTCGTTTTGTGCTGCCTTTCACCATTCGTTCATATATCCTAAACAAGAGCAGCGGCTGCCGAAGTACACACTTCTCCCACCATCACCACCGCTTTCTCTCCGTTATGGTTATATTGCCTTCGGCTGACCAAACAGCTACTGTGATTTCTGATGCCTGCTGGCAGCTTACCTTATATATGGTACACATGATTTTTGTAGTCCACAAGGAGAGAAGTCCCGGCTCCGGATGAAAAGCAGGTCTTTTTGAGGTAAGATGATTTTATCTTCACGAAAGGAAACCAAGTACGCCTCCCAATTGGCTGAACGTCACACGCTCGTCTTCGGCAGAAAACCGCCCCTACCGCCACAATGTGTAAAAATTTGATTTCATCTTTTATTCTTCAAGCCTAGAGACCCTCGACTCTGAACCGACATGAGTGAACGTCCTCATTGTCCTAATTATAATCTTCGCAGGCGTGAAGGCAAACTCGGGAGATCGCTTGAAAAGATTTATGGTACCAGGGATTCTGGAGACTGACAGTACTCTTACCGTCAGTCCCCTCCCTCTCTTCGTGAGTCCCTGAGAATCAGGCCTGGACCCCACTGCCCGACGGCTGGAAACTGATATTGGCCACAAAAAACGGCCCAGCATGGTTGGAAAGAAATTGAGTTTCATTGGGACCCCACCGCCACCCTTGACGCACTGGAAACGGATGGACATGCTCGAATAGGAAATCAGCTGGGGTGTTTCCGAAAAAGGCAAGTTCGGCTGGGGCTGTGGTTCATGGCCTTCTATCAGCCTGATCCGGAACATGTCCGTGCCGCACAAGTACCATGCAGCACACAATGGCCTCACGGAGTTGTGCAGCACACAATGGCCTCACGGGGTCACTCGGGCAGCACGACCGCTGCGCACGGAAATTACCGTTGGGAGCATCGGCAGCTGACCGGCCCCCCCCACACTCCTGCCATCGGAACTATTTTTCCCAGCAGGACCACCCAGAGTGGGAGTGCGGGTATGAATCACTGACGGGAAGCCACAGACACAGCATTGCCATGTATCCACCGGATGTGGGCACAGGTCCACAAGGGTCAACGCCGTTCCCACAGACACAGCATTGCCATGTATCCATCGGATGTGGGCAGTTCACCATGCCATTCGTAAGGTGAGGGGAGCATGGATGGCCCAGACCCTCAGGTCCTTGGGAGAACCGTGCGACGGCAAAAGAAAAGAGCATGTCCGCAGCCCAGTGGGGTGCAGGCCTCAGTTGGGGCTGCCGGCCAGTGGGGTCCAGGCCGCCGGTTCTCCAGTGGGGCTGCCGGCCTCAGGTGGGGTCCAGTGGTGCCAGCAGCCCCAACTGAGGCCTGGGCTCAGTGGGGTCCAGGCCTCAGTTGGGGCTACCGGCAGCAGCGATACTTTCTTTGTCGAATCCGAATGTCAGGTGTGTGGAAAAATCTGGCATCGCCTACGAAAATATCGGAGGCTCGGAGCACTTGAGGGAGACGTTATGCCGCCTGCCGGCTCAGGAAGAAGCGATGGATGCGATGATCCAGACTATATTTCTTCAGAATGGAAAACGCTACTGGGCGGGGAAGGGGAGAACCCCCCAGGCAGATGGCTCTGAGGCACCACAGGGAGCGAGGAGGGCAGATACTTTCAATTAAGGAAAACTGAGACGAAGACGGAATTGGCAGATTCCACGTTTAGGAATTCTCCAGCACAGGACCAGCGGAACCCATGCTGGAGCATTACCAGTCAGTCACACGCGGAGGGCAGATACTTTCAATTAAGGAACTGAGACGAAGACGGAAGTGGCAGATTCCACGTGTAGGAATTCCCCAGCACAGGACCAGCGGAACCCATGCTGGAGAATTACCAGTCAGTCACACGCCGAGGGCTGGGAATCTTCAGCAAGTCCGGGTAGGATTGGGAAACGACGGAACACAGGTATGCGCCGGTGATAGGAGCTCCGGTGCATACTTCGAAAATCCCCCCACAAATGTGGAGCTGCAAGGACGGCAGTGAGGAGGTCGGAGACTTGTGTAATTCGAATGCCGCAATGGTTATTGGTCGGCGAACGAAAAGGGGGAGGACACTCTGGAGATACTCGCTCCACGGTGGGAAAAAGCGCAGCCCTTGCTGGCAGTCCCCACTGAGACGCAGTTCGTACGCCTATGGCAACGACTGGCCGGCATGCCATCCCAGAAGATAGCCTCGTCAGTTTGGCTTCAACCTTATCTATAGCAGTCCCGACCGCCAAGTGGCTGAATACCACGGACATGGAGGTGCGCTTGGAGTGTAACAGACGCTACCGGCCGGTCGAAATGGCGACGACGGTCGAGGAAACGGTGGCATTGATAGTTAACCACTGGGAGAGGATGTCGGGCAGAAGCGTTTCACAGGGATTGCCAGGTGCCCTCCGGGGGCTCCTCAGCCAAGGTGCGACCGCCAGAAAGGGCTGGGCATACACGGCACAGACGGGAAGAGCCATCAAGATGTGGGTTATTCGGTTGGACAGATGGGAGGAGGTTCCAGGGACATCTGTCAGGACCTCAGGCAGAAAAACGTTTCAGGTCACTTCGAAAGACAGATTCGGGCCGATTGGAGAAAGCGAGTGCTCAGAAGGAACAGAATTGCAGGCACGGGCTTGCCTTCAGAGACAAAGGCGGCTCCGGGAGCTCTTACTGAAACAAATAACGGCAGACTGCAGAGGGCGCCATGGCTAGATAGGTATAGTAGTAGGGTACGGGTAAGTATGCTTAGATGTGGCAACCAGGGCACTCGGTTACCGTTTCTCAGGTGCGGAAGCGGTAGACACCATGTTAAGAAAGAGCAGAGTGTCACGTCTAAATGGAACCAGATTCCTCCCAACCGTTGAGAACGGGTTCATACCGTGCTAGGGCAATTACTGGGTAGGGGAGGCTAGAGGAAACTGGTCTAGGAAGGGGAACCGGGTTTGCAGCTTGGTGGAAGTAACAACTGCAATGAAATGGATTAGAACAGGGAGAAGGGGTTAGCAGAGGGTATGGGAGGGTACAAGGAGTTGCAGAGGGTAGAGTGGTAGATTAGCACAGAGCAACGGTACTACGTGTTCAGGTAGTTGTTTCATTTTGAGCGAGCGACCCGCTTGTTAGCGAACCTGGGCAAAGCTCCCAGTATTACACCGGGTGGAATCTGGTTTTCATTTGCAATATATTAGTCGTCGTGTTGTCAAAATTAAAATTACAAAACATCGGAGGCTCGGCGCTGACAGACCATAACGGCTGGCGGCGCCAGCCAAAAAGGGAAAACGTGCCCCGCTCATGCTTCGGAAAAGCTTGGCGCAAAGTCGAAGGCCGCCAGACCCGGGTGTAATGGTGGCTTAACTTCCGAATCCTTCCATAAACCGTTCACGTGCATCTAATTCAAAAGGGAAGGCAGGATTTAAAAACACTTCATGAGAAAACGACTACTCCCGCATGCAAAATCGATGACGTCCCACTACATTTTCGTCATGCAATAAAGTAGATGGGAGGCGCTACTACTGACAAAATACTCGGTCTTTGTTTTAGTCGGCATCCCTCACCGGTGGCCCCATCCTACTCCCTGACGACCGCCGATTACGACGGGGGGCAACATTCATCCCCTTAATTGGGAGAGGTACCTATTCTTGCAGGGGTCCCCTGTATAGGCCTAGTAGTGGTAGGTAGATAGTGAAAGATGAAATTGAGAGAAGAAAATAGCTTGGCTTTAAAACAAAGGACAAGAAAGGCGCAAGAAGAAAGGAAGTAACACGAAGCTGCGTGTATGAATGTGGCAATGGAAAACAGAGCCAAATAGGTCTCCACCATGATGCCAATGTTAGCCACGCATTCCCAGTCATAAGGGAACTGAGGTCACTCACCCCATCCTCCGGCATCTCTCCCTTTACCTTATTGTCTCTCTTTACCCTCTCTGATTGACCACGCATACAGAGTTAAGGGTTCAACATACAAAGGGGGAAAAACGACATGAATATCTAAGACCTAACGCCGAAGAACAGCCAAATCAGGAAACACAAACAATTAAATTCAAAATAAAAAATAGAATAACCAATAGGGCCAGTTGGTTCTGACGCCCGCTTGCCTTGATCCTGCCCACCCCACTCGATCTCCCAATCCCGCAACCTCTCTCTCTCTCTCTCTCTCCCCATGTCTGAATTTAGACATACATAAAACAAACGGAAACAAAAACACGAAAGGATAGGGAATTTCAAAATCGCAACGAGATGCGAAGAGAACTCGACCCGTCCAAAATGATGCAACCACATACAAAGTCCCAACTGGTTGGACCCAAGCATAACACAAACAAGCAATTGCGCTGAGGCAGGCAGGACAACTGATTGGACCCAAGCATGACTCACAAACAAACAAAATTGCGCTGGAGCAAGAAAAACAACTTCTGAGCAGAAGGTCAACAGGTGCCTTTTCCTTGTCGAAAGAAAATAAAGTGGACCTCGTACATTCGGGGGAGCGAAAAAAATAGGCCGAGTCAAAAAACCCAAATTCAACGCCGACATACACTCGAAGCTCACCGCCGACAAACACTCTTCATCTCCGGAGAGGACATGAGCGTCGTCCCACTCGAGAAAACAGTTGCACGAATCCCTCTCATCACCAGTCCACTCATCTGAACCCACTCAGGCAGACAGTGGGATAGAGATCCCTCCCTCATCTGAACGCACATCCAACTCGCTCGGCCTCCAACAAAAACCCTAGAACATGGCCTTCATGTTGCTGCTCGTCCCAGGCAACCTTAGCTGTCGAGAAAGAGATACCACGCTATACACCCAAGAGATACCCTCGCTCATCGTCGTCGTCTCAACGGAAGTAGCAAGACTACAGCCTGAGAAGAATGACTCAACATCTCTGGAATTAAAAAAAGAGCCGAAAAGCCTTCTTTGATACCCAACTTTCTATGACCTAGGCTTCTCCTTCTTCTCCTTGAAGAGCGCCAACAAGGATACGCCAGAAACCTTCACAACCTTGAAACGGACTCCAGGAATATCTCCGACGGCGTGCCCTTTCCTTCCAAATCCAGAGATCAGGACTTCGTCCTGCAAACACATATACAAGGTGATGAACCACCACAGACACCTATGAGTTCAGAGTCCACACACTTACCACAACCGAGAGATCAAGGCAGGGAGGAACATGGACACCGGAAGGATCATGAAGGCCGAGAGGAAGACCACGGCCAGGAGGAAGACACCGGCCCTTAAGGGGGAAAAAGCCAAGACGGCAGGGAGAAGGGAGGAAGACAGAGGCCGAGGAAAGGGAGAAAGACGCCCTTACGGTGGAAGACAAAATGGCGGGAGCAAAGGAGGTAGAGAAGAAAACAGGCCGGGAGGAAGGAAGGAGAGAAAGGCCGGGAGGGAGAAAGACGAATCCCGAAAAGGAGGGAGAAAGATCAAGAGGAAGAAAGATAGAAGCAACGGGCCGGGAGGGAGGAAGAATCCAAGGGGGAAGGGAGGAAGATAAAGGCGCGGACTGAGGGAAGAAGACAGGCCTGAGAGGGGGTGACAAAGACCGAAGGAAGGGAAGAAAACAGGTCGGGAAGAAGGAAGACAGAAGGCCAGGAAAAAGAAAATGGCCAGGAGGAACACAAACCGGAAGAACTTGAGGGGAAATGAGTCAGGAGACTTAAGGCGCGAAATTGAGTCAGGACAGTGAGGAAGTGCGAAAACCATAAGATGGCGCCGTAGGGCGTTGACAAAAGAACGGCACTGAACAAGGTTCGAAAAAAACACAGACGCGGGCATGACGAGGAAAATGAATCGGAAAAGGTGAGAGAGGGGCGAGGAACAGGAGGACAAGGCGCGGCAAAGTCGAGGGCGAAGTAGGAATGAACGGGAGTGGACAGCAGTAGATTGGAGGGTGGCCAAAGAGGACGCCGTGGGGTGAGGACAACCGAGTTGAAAAGTGAAGAGCGAAGTTCGAAGGCGTCAATAAAAGGGAGTGAGAAGCGAAGCGGACGAGGACAAAGGAGCATGAAAGTTGAGGAAGGAGGGCGTGTGAGGAGAACAGTGACTAGGAAGAGTGCCATTGAACGACGCAAGGAAAGAGACATAAGAAGAGGGGTGAGGAATCTGGCAAGGGAAAGGGAAGAGAACGAATCAACACAACAAGCTGAATAGAACTGCGTAACGGGAAAAAAAGGGAAGACAAACGATGCAGACAGTCAGGAATTAAGTCAAAAGGGGTTCAAGAATCCGAGAGTAGAGAAGGAACAAGGAAGCGATCAGGATGCGGCTAGTAAAAGTAAGAAAACTGAACAGCTGGACAATGAACAAACAAGAAAGGCTACGACCAGAATTCGTAAGACAGAGAGAACCCGATTGGATAAAATAGAGACGATTCAGCACGTAGTGATGAACAACTCAGAGAGTGGAGAACCCGAGGAACACTGAAGAAGCGAAGGCGGCAGAAAACTCACATTCTCCTCGATGAAGTTCAAGCAACCATCATTAGGCACAAAAGCAGCGATTTTCTTTCCGTTCTTGATGAGCTGCACACGACAGCACTTTCGGATAGCACTGTTGGGCTGCTTCGCCTCAATTCCACTGCCACAATTACAACATCAACACAGACACACCCCGCGACAACGTCATTAGGAAGAACATATACCTCAAACAGCGGATATAATAAAAAGATCTGAAAAGAACGCACAAAACACCCCGTTCCGAGCTCCTCAGGGCGACAACAAGCAAGGAAAGGAAGACATTGGCAAGCAACAACACCTGCCGTCTCCACCCGAATAGAATACCCGTCATCATAGCAATTTCACGTATTTGGGGCGCAATTTTATTACGGTGAAATAGACGATAGTCGCGGAACGATTACCGATCCGAATACCGTGCACAACCGAAATGTCAAATCTACACCATCGGCAAATATTGAGATGATCAAAATAGGCAAAGCCTTTCCACGGTCTTTTGAGCAATCAACAGGTTCCAAAATCACGCCAGACATCAACACTTAGCATCCTAATCGACAATTACAACCGTAGGATGCCCTCTTCCTAATCAACACTTGCAACCATAGGATGCCCTCCTCCTAATCAACACTTACAAATAGGATGCCCTCTTACATCTTGCCGAAATCATAAGATGCCCTCTTACATCTCACCGATGCTCTGATCTGATTGTGTGTTCTGAATACAAGAGGATGTCCTCTTACATCGTACCCATACACTGATCCGACTGTGATGTGAATCCAAGACTGCAGGGTTGGAAAAACCGCGATCTTCAGCTCCGAGTTTAAACCAGCACAAGGCGCGAGTTCACGCCCTAAAACCTGCGAGCCAAGTGCTTGCCAGGATACGCGCAGTGAATTTGCGGGATTCAAGCCCGACTGACGGACACGAAATATCCGTGCTGCATATATATCAGGCCTTCCACCGAAACCAGGTAATAAATACCTGCACCTCGACGACTTCCTTCCTGTACAGGTCCTGACATCATCGAACCTAATAATCCGACGAGTAGGTTTTCACACGGCCGGTGAGCGACACAAAGAGAGGCTTACATTTTCTCCAAGACAATTCCCTTGGCATGGGAAGAGCCTGCGAAGGGCTTCTTCCACTCGTTCCCCTGGTGACTTTTCTTGTACGCCTTGTCGGCCCACAGCTGCGTCCTTCTGTGATTTCGCAGCTTGCGCGCAGCTCCCATTCCACGAGTTTTCCTGCAGCCAAGAAGCTAAGTTAGCCGCCGAGAAGAACAACAAATCGTCAAAAAGAAAACCGGCTAGACCAGGAACGATCTCCTTCCATCCCTTGCCATCTGTGGCAATCCTCCGCCTCCAGCTTCCCCATCGTTAACTCTAAAACTTCATGCGTAGGGACGATCCTGTCCATGCCGTACAAATGCGCCATGAACACATATACTGAATACTGTTGGCAAAAATCATGCGCGAGGAAGACTGGAATCAGAGACCGGCAGACGCCATAGCCGTGTAACCCTACCCCATTTTGACGGTCTGTGAACGCTCCTGCCGCCAAGGCTAAGATACTCGGGTGTGGGCGAGAAGAGACCGTCACGGCGTCGCCTTGGAAATATATCGGAACGAGCACCAAACTTCCCGCGGAAAGGTGCTGACACCGGCTTGGTACACACAAACCCGCGCGATCGTTGTTGGCCTCTCTCGGCGCACTCACACAGCGCCCTTCTTTTGCCACATTTTGCAGGGTTTGCTATCCCCCTGCTGTTTGCACTTTTACTACCCGGTCAAGCGGGACTCTCACAGCTGGTTGGCACTTGTCGCGCGCAAAAGTGCTGCTTTTTTTGTTTTTTTGGGTCCGTGAATATCGTCGAAGGAAAACTTTTCGGTCGGAGGCTGAAGCTGTAAACCGGGCCTTAGACACCGCTATTACTCACGGGGGTGGGGCAAGTAGAAAAGGGAGGCGCAGCTATTGGCAAAATGTTTGGCCTGGCCTTTGTGTTAGCCGGCCTCCACCAACAGCTCGCCCTAATGTCCGCCGTTTGGCCTGGCCTTTGTGTTAGCCGGCCCCCAGCAGCGGCCCGCCCTAATGTCCGCCGTTTGGCCTTTGTGTTAGCCGGCCCCCACCAGCAGCTCGCCCTACTCCCTCACCACCGCCATTAGGACAGGAGGCAACATGCGTCCCCTTCAGTGTGAGAGACAGCTATGCTTGCAGGGGGTCACTTGTATAGCCTCAGGTGCACAGTCCCACCAGCGACATGGATTGATCAGATTTAGTCCACATACCAGTAGGATCCGTTAGGGCGGTCTATACAAAGCAGATGGGCCTATTATTCGGCTGCACGGCCCATATTGTTTTTTCATTTAAAAAGCTATATTCTTCTCTCAATTTCACCTCACACTACCTACCTACCGCTACTCCTAATTGTAGGCATACGGGGAACCCCATAGCAGCCAGAACCGTGTTCACGAGAGAACATGAGGGGGCTGCTGGATCCCCCGATCGGCATTGAGCAGAGTCTGCTGATGTTCGCAGGGGAGCGTACCTGAGGGGAGGCACAGGGATTGGTCTTGTTGGCATGGTCCCTGATGCTACCGGCTGTCCCCTAGCCGGTATCACCCACGGCCCAGATCTTTTAAACCACCAGTACCCCGCACAAGTTTTTTTCAGTGTCGAGGCACATACACCGCCATGACCTTAGGGGTTTGGGGAAGGATCGGCCAGAAGGAGGCCGGTAGTGCTTGGGGCCCAGATGGGACCGTCTTTTTAGGCCGGCACTAGATCTTCCACTTGTGCTGGTTTGAAAGGCGAAAGACCGGTATGTATGACCATTGCATGGACGGCAATTGATAACGGAAAAAACTAGATCGAAAAAAAAAAAAGGAAACTACGTGGGAGTCACAAAAATTGACTATGGGCCAAGATACAGTTTTAAATTGCAGTTTGGGCAATGTACACAACCCAGGTTTTTGGGCAGGTAGGGTGCATGAAGTGCAATTGCAAACTGTATTTTGCCCCACATTGCAATTATAACTTGCTTTTGTGACTCTACCGAAGTTAGCCCCCCAAACAAAGGAAAATTTTCAATATGTCCCTGAAATTTCCATTTATTTGTGATTTGTCCCTCCGACGGACGACTTACACTGATTTGTCCCTGGGGCCGCTGAACTCTCGTGCAGGACCCTGTTAATAAAGGTGCAACTTCCAAAATGCCCCTACTAGACCGTCGGTCACATTTCCACGGGTGCCTGTCTGATTTACCCTCCTGCAGAGAATGCATCTTTCTGAGATGCCCTTCGGCACAGAGGGGCAAGGAATTCGAATTCAAATTTTGTAGTACTTTACACCGCCGTGAAAATATAAAGGTTTCACTCACTTCTGCAATCCACCTCATTGGAGTTCATTAATCGTCTGCAGCAACCCAACTTCTTGGACGTCGTTGGAGTTCGTTCGCAAAGGTCAGTATTCCTCCCCTTCTCCCATGTCTCTCTCTCTCTCTCTCTCTCTCTCTCTCTCTCTCTCTCTCTCTCTCTCTCTCTCTCTCTATCTATCTATCTATCTATCTATCTATCTATCTATCTATCTATCTATCTATCTATCTATATATATA
>BFEA01000295.1:1435811-1447283 GCA_003427395.1 Chara braunii
CTCTCTCTCTCTCTCTCTCTCTCTCTCTCTCTCTCTCTCTCTCTTTCTCTCTCTCTCTCTAATAATCTGAAATGATACAAAACAGCAAAAGCAAAAAACGATAAAGGGTCACAATGTTTCCACGTGTACAGGTTTCGAAGCCTATCGCAAGTCAGTCTTCATCTACTGCTCGACGCTTGACATACACACCCGTACACAAACACGGAAAAAAAAGGAGTTAATATGTATATATATATATATTAAAACAATAATAAAATGCAAAATAAAGTAAAATCACGTATAAGTATGTGTCCCCCCCTCTTCTTCTTGTTTTTCTTCGACCTTACCCGTTTTTTTTTTCTTCTTTTTTTTAGAAATACACAGCTTTCGTCGCACAATTGAAAGCATGCTATGTGGCCAAGTATCACGCATCACCACGTAGCATCGTTTTTGTAACCTTTTTTTTCCCCCCCTCTCTCTCTCTCTCTCTGATAACGGACTAGTTAATAAAAGACAAGAAAGAAATAGAAAGAAATAACAGGGTCGTGAACTTGCCACGTCAGCAGTACATCTTCGTACCAACTCGTGTTGCGCCCGCCTTTCTGCTTGCCCCCTGCCCTAAGGTATCGAACCCAGCGACGTATTTTGGTTTTCTTAAAATAAATAAAAGAAAAAAGGAAAAAAATAATAGGAGGAAGAATAAAAATAAGAGTAAGATAACAATAATAATAATAATGAATATATTTGTATATATATAAGCATCGATGATACGATTCAAAAATAAAAAAATGAGGGGGGGCGGGGAAGTAAGGCTGAGGGAAAAACAAAAATTATAATAATTTCCAATGCATAAAACAAAACCCTTCCAATACGTTCCCCCCCTCCTTTTCTTTTTCTCTATAAAAATCTAACGACGTGGTAGAGTTTCAGACTCTACCATGTGGTACGGTATAATTTATTTTTTTATTTATTTATTCTCTCTCTGCTAAGCGTTTGATTGTGAACAAATAAAATGGAAAAAAAAACAATAAAGATTGGCGAGTCTGCCACCTGCCAGGGTGTGAAACCCTTCAGCGTGGCAAGGCTGTTGCCCCGAACTTTCCACCTTCTCCTCCCTAGCGCCCCCCGATGCTCCTCCCTACCCTCTTTTTAAACCCGTACAGACACATACTCATATACTTTCACACATACACATACACATAGACATACACACGCACTATATATGTTTATAAAGTTTAAAAAGAAAAAGAAAAATAAATAAAAATTATGTGGCATAAAAAAAAACACGATAAAAAGAAACTTTTTTTTTTTTTTTTTTTTTTTTAAATTCAATTTATCTATCTTTATCTCTTGAAAATTCTACAATATGGTAGGATTTGAAACCTTAGTAGGTTGCAGGGTTGGAGATCCAGCCACATCACAAAGTTTTTTTATATATCTTTTATTTAATACGCATCGTTCTCCATTCAATCATTGTTACAATAAAAAGCAAAAAGTTATATATTTCTCGTATATTTTGAGATTATTTGTATTTTTTATATAAAATATTTAGTCTTTATGATAAAAAATATATTTATTTATTATATTTTCTATTTATAAATAAATATAATAAGTATTAATAACAAATTAAAATTTTTTAAAAAATATTAAATAAAATACAATTCTTATATAAAAAATGTTAAACAACTAAGTCGCCCGACTATATCATATTTTTTGTCTGGACTGTCTGGCTCTACAATGATAAGGGAAGATTTAAAAAAAAATGGTTATTTTCTTTTTGAAAACAATATGATATATAAAAAAATGAATAATTTTTATTTGACATTAACACTAGGCTACCAGAGTGGCCCGGGGTCACTTGCCCGGCCGGGCCAAAAAAAATATATATATATAATTTGAATTTTATTTTTTATTTTAAATTTGGTAAAGAATTCCGATATGACCCTCCGGCAAAAGTTGTTCAGTTTATTTTTTTGCATAACATAGTTGTTTTTTCAAAATTTTTAGAGTTTTTTTTTTTTTTTTTTTTTTTTTTGCTGGAAACTTATCTGATCCTTGCACGGGATGGGCACCCGAGACCCGAGCAGCCCGGCTGGTAGCCTAGCAATAACATCATTTTTTTATCAAATTTACATTAAAATATAAAATAAAAATTATTTTTTATTTTTTTATTACCACAACCGGATGAATGTTACAAACTATTAAAAACTCATTTGTCTTCATTATCGCTTGTGTAAATTTTCCTTACACAATGAACTTGTAATAAAAGATAAAAAATTGTTATTGGGTTATTCTTATAACTTATAAACATGAACTATAACATCATATAGGCTACCAACTGGGCTGCCCGGACCGCCTTATTTTCCCGGATGGCCCGGACGTGCAAAGACATGGGAAGGTCCAAAAAAAAAAAAAAAAAAAAAAAGTAAAAGAAATATAAAAAAAAACTATGTTATGTATGAAAGTAAATTGAAAATGTTTTGCCTCAGGGTCACATCAATTTTTTTTTTAATGTTGTGCTTGAGGGGTGGTGCGTTAGCACAGCAGTAACGTTGCGCTAACGAACCGCCTCAAAGGCGGCGTTCGGGCGTTGGGGAATCGATTATGGGGCCGACGAAATCTGTCTGCTTCGACTGTCAAAACTTGGCGTTGGCGTGACCATGGCCGCGCAAGGAAGAACGCAAGGGTGTTAGGGAGGCGTGTTGAGGGAGTCGTGACATGCTCCTGGTCATTGTTGGTCTCACTTGACTTTTATCAGGAATCCTAGTTCGATGGAGAAAGGAGAGAGTGATATGTGGGGGCCATCGGCGGGTGGGATCTGGACGCTACACTACACCCGACGAGACCGATCAGGGGTTATGCCAATCGATCTTTGATATGGAGGTTTTTGCGGGGGTCTCCTGCCTTGACACCGTTGTCAGGGTCAGCCCATGAAGGTGATGGAGATATGAGCTACGGGAGATTGTTGCTGGACTTCTCACGTTCACTGCACAACGGGGGCACGTGGGGATTTCGCTTACGATCTCTAGGAACGCAGATCGACTTCGTGGATTGGGTGTGCTCACTTGTCGTTGTCTGTGTCAGAGAGAGAGAGAGAGAGAGAGAGAGAGAGAGAGAGAAAGAGAGAATGACATATGAGAATGTTGGGTCTTTAAATATAGTTTAATTTTTGTATTAGACTAGGGTTGAGGCAATTTGTGTAATATGTGGTGTTTTTCTTGTTCGTCGTTTGGGTAATAGTTGTCGTAATTTGTTGCAATTTTTTTGTAGTGTTTCCGCATGCGATGAAATGAAAGAGAGAATGTCGCTTTGTAGAAACACCATCATGGTGGGTGGTGGGGTTTGCTTGTGAAAATGTGCAGATTAGTGGAAGTGGTTTTCTCTAAATCGTGAGGAGGTGGGTGGGTTTGAGGCGTCTTCGACCCCTGCTGAGTGGGAGGTAGGGTATTATCATTGAGATGTTGAATTCATGTTAGGTATTTATTTCATCCTAATAGGTTGTTGTCCTGCTGTCATCTAAATTCTTGAGGTAGAATAATGAGCATTGCTTTACTTGAGCTTCGTCATGGAGGGAGGAAAAGCATCCATAGGGGGTTTATGCAGAATTGAGGGAGGGGCTTACCCTAAATCGCGAGGAGGTGGGTGGGTTTTGGGAGGCTTTTGGCCCCTGCCGCGCGGGAGGTGGGGTAATTCCCTTGTTAGTGAAAACAACATCATAGTGGGAGTTGGTGTTTTTGTATGAAGAGTGTGGGGAGATGCTATCTGCATTGAATTGCGAGGAGGTGGGTAGGTTTGCGAGGTCTCTGTCAGCAGTTTGAAGTCTATGGACACAGACCCCTGCCGCGTGGGTGGCAAAGTGGATTGGCAGGGGTTGGTAGTAACTCTTGATGAATAGAGAACGTGATCAAGTAGCGCTAACCGCTGGTTACTTTCCGTGGTTTTGATTTTCTTTTGCGTACGTTTTTTTTTTCATGATTGGTGAAAATAGGGCTACTCATTAATGTTGTCACGACTGTTGTGATTATAGCTTCTTCGTGATGAATTTAAATTTTGCTGATAATTCTCGATGATTTTTTAGTAGTAGGGACTGTGGAGTTGACTAAGAGTTCAAATCTAGTGGTGCCCTTGATGTGCTTGGTCGGTGATGCCTTGCCCACTGAGGGCCTACCTAATTTTGTAAGGAACGCCAGATCCGATTCCTGACTTTTCTAAAGATTTTTTTTCTCTTAAAAAAAAAAAACTTATTTACTAGTTTTAAAATATAAATTTAAATTAAATAATATTTTTAATTTTATTTTTATTTTTTTTTAGCCCGGATGGACAAGTGGATTTATACCACTCTGGTAGCTTAAGATATAATATAATTTTAACGTTTATAAAATTAGATATAAGATATATATCTATACAAATAAATATGTACGGAGAATGAGGAGAGGGAGCAAACGTCGGAAATATACATTCCGTGTGTTAGTGGTATTTACATGGTGGCAACTCCTTGTGTTTGTGAAAAATTATTATAATGTGGTCCAATGGTTCACCTTGCAAAAATAATTGGGCTTTATGTAACTTCATTCACACCAAGAGACGCAATGAACTCTCGAACGATAATCTACGAAAACTCGTGTTTATCCATTCAAAATGTTACATCTACAAGTATAATGGAGATCCCCGATAAGAACTTATGGATGTTTGAAAAGATTCACTATAGTCGTAGGTCGACGATGAATATGAGTAGGTATATAATGAAAATATGATCATTTATGATGAGGTGAAGATAGAAAATATTATCGGGGTAAGGAGGGGGGTGATTGTGATAGTGCAAGACTACTTTAGGGGAGTGACTATGAAAATGCGCACGTTGAGAATGATATTTATAAGACGGATGATGTTTGACAAAATAAATGGTATAATCATGATGATTACAACAACAGGGAAGAAAAGAAAGGTAGTGCATGAGGACCCCCTCCACTTTAATTTGTGGGATAGGTAGGAAACTTTTGTATTTTAGACGACCGAAATGGTTGTCTGTATAGCTCCAGATACACCCCTAATATAGAGGGAGGCTAACAACAGTCGTACTTTTCAACACCACTTCAGGAGACCCTTCACCACTTCAAGATTCAACCTGCCAAAACGGGTCGCTTTCAGGGTCTTCGAACCCTTCACCACTTTAGGATCCTTCAGGATTTCGCGACTGTCTAAACTCGCACTTCATAATTTTCAGCTATCTGTTAACCGTTTGTGCTAATATAATGAAGATCATTCAAAACTATCGAAGACGGAACAAACAAAATGGAGGGGTTGATTAAGACCACCGTATGGATACAGGCTTTCCGGCGAACACCTTCAATAGCGAAGTAAACTCTAGTTCAACTACTATAAAGGTGAGTTTGATATGTACGCCGAAGGTGGTTGTTGACATCGCAATTACTTCGTCGCTTACTATGCCATATATAGATGGAACAAGAGCAAAGCGTTCAGACGGACCTATCTCATGGAATGTACTATGTCCCATCCTTGAGTAACGGGGGAAACCCCCTATTAGCCGGGGAGCGGGAGGCAACCAATAGTATCCCATTGTCGAGGATTAAAGGACACCATCATACACAGAGCAATGAAAAACGGTTACCATTATTTTTTATCAGCAGACTGGTTTGTACAGCAGGTTGCAAGATATAATTTTTTTTTTTTTTTAGTGTTGTCATCCCTACACAATATATGCCCTCAGCGTCTGCAGCCACTGACTATTCCGCTATTGCGCTTATCCTCTTAAAGGTGCCCCTAGTATAAAAGAAGTTGTACCGGGGCATCAACTTGAGTAGTTATATGAGATGAAGTCAGCTATCGACACAACAACCGCACACACAAAAAGAGTTGTCACGACTGGAAAGGGTTATGAGAGAGACAAAGAGTCTGCTCCAACAGTTTAGAACGTTGCTCTCATATCAATGAAGGTCCTTCTCACATTGGAAAATACAAATATACGTAGAGTGAGGTAGTTATGAGATAGGGATTTCAATTGCTACATATCGGCCTACATGACTTTATATCACTTTTATATTGCATACCTTGAATACTCGTGGTGTCGTATAGAGACTAGGATTGACTCTCCCCCCTCATAAATCTGCTTCTGTTGCCTCGCGCATATCGAACACTTATCATCATCTATGAACACTTTAGCGCATTTACCCCATTGCAGCGACATTCCATCAATTACTAAAGTAACTTGCGGTCATTCACATCCTATGTGTAGGAGACTAGTTACTTCGTCTGCGGTTCCTTCATTCTCCACTCGACTATGGTTTACTATTATTAACAACACTACAATGAGAGGGAGGATAGGGAAACACTATGATACTATAGAGACCTCCAATGCGATATAGATTGCAAACGCGCCCCCTGGAGTTGATCAGGTAGGGGTATAGAGAAGCAATGTGTCATAAGAGTGACAGAGAGACTATTGAGTCACGTGGTGCTACAGGCAGGGTCCATCATTTCTCATTTATATGTATAGAGTGAGGAGATCTCGTAGTGTTGTGGAAAAAATGAGGCACATCCAGAAGAGGGACGATCATAACAATAATGACAAGCGCAACTGCAACAGATCAGAGAGCCCGTACGAGACTCCTCTGTACCTTTCAGATGATGATGGTCTAACGACAAAGGGGACAATGAGAATATCCTCTCCGTAAAGGACGTGACAATGAATGGTGAGTGTTAATGCAGAAAAAAAAAAAAAAAAAAAAAAAAAAAAAAAAAAAAAAAAAAANAAAAAAAAAAAAAAAAAAAAAAAAAAAAAAAAAAAAAAAAAAAAAAAAAAAAAAAAAAAAAAAAAAAAAAAAAAAAAAAAAAAACACCAACGTTTTCAAAAACTTTAGCCACCTTATCATTTAAGAGGTTGTAGGTCTCCCACCTAAAATGACGTGAAGTGGTACACCACAACGTTTATTTATAACAAAAACAGAAAAAAATAAAAACAATAACAGAAAATATGACCTCCAAACCACATGAAACTTTTGAAATGATATAAAGTGTATTTATGTCATTTGAACGACTTTAGACCTTTGTTAACATACTTCATAATTTTTCATTAAGAGGTTGTTAAACAACTGTGAGAAACTCAACCTCAAGATGAGAGTCACCTGCGAGGAAGTCACAAGTCGATAATCTATCTTCTTGACCTAGAGTGCAACCCCTCAACAGTTAAGGCGATGAACCGAACTTGTGCAACATTAGGATCAACCCACCGGTTGGGTAAAGCGTTAGACCATCATGCAGATAACCTGCAATGCTGTTAGCGAGTTATAATTTGAATACAAATGCAGCTGGCAGCGATCAAGGATCATCCAAGGACAATCAACCTGACACAAATAAACAAGGAAAAAATATGAGAATGACGATAATTAAGATGAGAGGTTGAGGAAGAAAGAGAAAAAAACAAACATATATGAGGACAAAGAAGATGAAGACTAAATCTAAGTGGAACCACGAGGCTAGAAAAAAGTTTTTATGCAAAATAAATTACACAATTTTATTCGAAGATGATGTTGATGCGAAATCATTGTTAACCGGGTTTTTTAGGGCTATAACGAGTTATTAAACGTGAATGATATTTCAAATTCAACATCCAAGCTTATGACAACTTTTAAATTCGACTCTAATGCATGAGTATACGATTGAGGGATTTGGCTGTGGTGGAAGCGCATTGGGTGGTTCTCGAATCAATTGCAGCAGAGATCATGAGCCTATTAATAAATGGTCTGCCTTGCACTGAAATGTTTGATATAAATGTAGAGATGAACATCATTAAGAAAACAAAAACGCTTTGATTGGATATGAAGATCATTCGTAGAGATTCGGGGTTTCTCTATAGGGTCAGTGATAACACTCATTTTATTGGGACGTTTTCAAATACGATGGGGAAAATCAAGAAGTGAAGGTGTGGTCTTATTTCTTCATTACGCTCGATCTAGATCATCCTCTTTTATTAGGGACACAGTTTCTTTGTTGTACAAGTTTTTTGATTCCTAACCAGCATGATGACACTATGTCATCCTTAGCGATCCAGTCTGTGACAACTGTGAAATTTTCACATGACATAACACAAGTCTTCACAATGTGAGAAACATAATGAATTATGACTCGTTTACTTTCGAGGAGTTGAGTACAGACAGAATAGGTTAATGGATGATCAAGGTGAAAGAACAAACTTATCCAGGGAAGTGTCGCAGATTCTTAATCAATACCACTGCCAGAATGAAATGTTTTAACGTCAAATATAGTCGATTTAGTTGTTGTCTAGACGTTGAAAGAGAAAGTGATGAAAGACTCCGACGAGGAAGTAATGAAGTTTATCTATCGATTGTTTGCGAAGTCAGCAAATATGAAAATGTAGCGAGACCATACAACAAGGTAACTTTTTTTAAGGGTGGGCTTAAGCAGGGTACACAAAGACAGTACAAACGCATAAATGAAAATAATTATCTTGTTCCTGTGTTCGTAAGTACGGAGGAAGCGTTGTGTTATGAGCAGGAAATGAATTTGATACAATAAATGAAGGAGACACAAAGTATGAATCTTGATGTATTAACAAACAAATTGGAAAGAAGTTGAGAATAGAGGAGTGAAAGTTTCTCTCCTTGTAGCAGAAGGTATTGACGGTTGAGAATGAAAAGTAATGATATCACGCATATATGTTCAACGACAACAAGTGAGAGTATGTAGAAGCTTTTTGTGATCCAAATCTGTATGGTGCATTAAGTATTATAGAACATACAGGTAATAAAATATTTTAATCCGGCTCATAAGTGGAATGTGGTTAAGTACTTGAATGTCGAGATTTAATTGCATGTGGCTGATCATTTAAGCGGATTCTACGGGTGGTCATGATAATGTTTTATCAAGCGGAATGACACTGTGAGGTGGGTTGAGGATCTGCAGTGTTTGAACGCGTTGCGCCTATGACGAAAAACGCATACACAAAAAAGATTGAACCGCATAAATGTGGTGCGACAAAGTTGAAGAAAAACGGTAGCGATGATGCAGAGGCATATAAAACACATTACACATACGGTTAATCCATATAGTATGTGACGATATATCAATGACCATGTTGTGAACGGGCCTTAGAGGAAGAATGAGACAAAGGTCATGCCAAAGGTAAGAAAATTTGTTTATAATCATGTACAAAACATCATTGAGGTCCTTGACATTTTGAAGGAGCGTATTTTTACCATAATTAGGCTCAAATCGAGGCACTGTATTCGAGAGGCAACCATTATAGGACTTGCGTGTGACGAAAATGAGCGCCCGCCCGACACGAAAAAGACTAACAAAATAAAAAATGCATTTGAATCGGTTAGAGAGGTGCGTAGTTTCCTAGGGATACACGACTTCTGACAAACCTTCATCAATAATTTCACCGTTAAAACCGAACAATTATGAAGGCTTGTTTTGAAAAAACTGAACAAAATAAAGTGATGTTTGACCTGAAGGACGGATTCCGAACTTTGACGTTGCGCTCATATATATGTTTGTAGTAGAGACGGACGTCTGACTAATTGCATTGTGTAGAGAACTAAACTAAGCCGACAAGGGTGGATAAGAGAGATCACTGAGATTTGAAACCCAAAAATGAACAATGTCTTTCACAATTCAAACAAAAGTCGTTGGTAGTTCTTTATTGTCCGATGATCTTTAAAAACTAACTCTTTGAGAGAAGGTTTTACTGAGGTAGAATCCATCTGTATAAGACTTCTGTCTACAATAGCAAGCTCTTTTGAGTTTAAATATCGCTAGATGACCCATATATATCTACATGTTTGACTTCAAATTTGAGTGCATACCATCAGATAAGAATTAGGTCGATAGGTTTACTCAAATCAATTGGGACAAAAAAATAAAATAAAATAGCAAGGATACAACGCCGATTTATTTGTTCCTCGAGGAAGAGAAAAATGTGAAACTCCACATAATTTTATAAACAATTATAATGCAAAAAAAAAGAGATATGAAGCGTGAAGACGTTGTTCTCAATGCCTATGAGGAGGAGAATCATAGAGGAGGAAAGGACTTCGAGTAAATAGTGAGGTTGACACTATCAGAGACCAACAAAATGAAGGATAAATTTTTGACCATAAAGAATGAGTCAAAGTCATTCAGTGCGCACGTGGATAAAACGTTGATAATTAATGTATTTTTCAGGTTGATTTCATGATGTTAATGACTTTCAGAATAACAGAGCGTAAAACCTCAAATTAGAGATTAGTTAGATGAGGAATGCGTTTTTAGATCATTCACCACTTCAGCATGTACATGAGTTTAACGATATAGTAATAAAAAAATTGTTTGTTGGGTAAAAAAAAGGTTTACGACTTTAAGATATTCACGATCTTCGTGATAGGACGTAATAGACTTGAGGCGGATGAAAGTGATGGTGCTTTCTTGGTATTCACCACTTTAGGATCTTCTTGATGTTCATCATAAAATAATATGGAATAATGGGGGGGATATCAAACCGCGTTCCTTTTCTCTGCTTTGGGAACTTTAAATAGATTCGTATAACGATGCAAAAGAGCAAGTTCCATAAACCAACAAGCGAGATCCCAACATGCAAATCCCTTGACAAACAATCCTCATACAATAATTAAATCAAACTAGCTTAGCGCCCGCGGTGCGGGCGGTGCGGGCAATGCCCGCACGTAAAAGAGCAGAGAGGCTAGTCAATCATAAACATTGTGTCAAGATCTTGACTCACCATTTACCAAACCCGCACCGGGCCGCTAAGAAGTGCGCATGAATGTTTTGATTTTTATATATACTAAGAAATATATGTATTTTTTTTTATAATTCAAGTGGCGCCCCCCCCCCCCCACTTCGAGCTTGGTTCCACATCATGCTGCACCACACGCAAAATCGAAAATGTGGCAGCTAAGAAGTGCGCATGAACAAATTTTTTTTTTCTAAACAATTGTCGAGAATATTATTATTTTTTTTGTACAGCAGGGTAGGCGGGGAGCTTCTCGTTGCACTTGGATCCATATCTTCCTGGGTCCCCACAACGGTTGAGCGCTTGCCTCCCCTTAGCGTTGTCGAGGCCATGTGGGGGGAGTGGCTCCGGGAGGGGCAGGCTCAATTGGCGTGTGCGGGAGGAGTGAGGGGGTCACCCCTCTCCTAGCAGGGACTGACGCGTCCCTGTAGCACCACGGTGATTGTGGTGCTTACGCCTCCCGGTCGTGGAGCCGCAGGGAGGTGAAGCCCTGAGTGGGTGCAGGGTGACCCCCGGCGCATCCGCCTGGTAGCGTCGGTCTGGGCGGAAACTCCCGGGTGGGTAGCGAGGATTGTGAGTCCCCTCCTTGACAGATCACTGGGTAAGTGGGTGGGCCCGCTCCACCGTCAGTAGAGCTGATCCCGGCGCGGAAAGCCCTCTAGCGGACATCCTCCCTGGGTCATAACCCCCGACACCTCTACAACCCTTTTTTTTTTTTTTTTATT
>BFEA01000295.1:1471999-1506627 GCA_003427395.1 Chara braunii
TTTTGTGTGTGTGTGTGTGTGTGAGAGAGAGAGAGACCCTGCACAACAACTTGACATGTACATGTAGCTGGACCCCACACGACAACTTGATCTGTACATGTACCTGGACCCTAGCTACGACCACAGGTCCTTGAGGGTACCGGTAGCCCAGTGGGGGGAACTGGTAGAGTGGCAAAATTCGAAAATGCATTGAATTACCCCCGCGATTTATTTTGCTGTTGAAATGATTTGTTTTATTTTTTTTAATATTTTTTCTGTAAAGATCACGACCAAATCTATAGTCCCTCAAATTTTCAGAGTTGTCAGGTTGTCCTTCTGATTGCGAAAAATCACGAAAGTTTGTTTTTGTTTTCCCGTTGGCCCAAACGTGGTAGAGTAGTAAAAATTAAAAATGTGACGAAACAGCGCGGCATTTACTTTACCGTTAACTTTCTTTTTTTCATTTTTCTGATATTTTTCGTGGAAAGATCACGACCTAATCTACAGGATATCAAATTTTTATATTGTTTTGCCAATTTTTTTGTGCGCGAAAAATCATCAAAGTTCGCGTTTGAAAATGTTTGGCCCGGACCTGCCTGTGCCTGCTGGTCGCCGCCCCCCCTAAGAACCCGGTCGATAAGGGCAGGAAAGTCCATTTCAGGTCGGCGGGGGTCACACTGTGCAATGTGAGCGTTCGGACAGACAGACACATCCTGACGTGCAAGCAGCCTGACATCGGATACATTTCAAAAGACAACAGTCCCAAAAAACAAACAGGGACCCAGTCCGCCTGAGTGGTTAGCTCAGGCGGGCAATTGGGTATTTTGAAATTTGTGCGTGGGTTCAAACCATAACGCCCCCACTTTGGTGAATAAACTTCAAATACTTAATAATAATAATAATATATAATGTATGTATGTATGTATGTGGGTGGGTGGGCGGGCGGGCGGGCGAGGGGGCGGGTGTGAGTGAGTGAGTGGGTGGGCGAGCGGGTGGGCGGGCGGGAGTGAGCGAGCGAGAGAGTAAGTGTGGGTGGTGGGCGGGAGTGAGTGCGTGTGGGTGGGGGCGACTTTTCTTTTTTCCATTTTCCCGCCCGAGGCCAAAAAAAAGAAAAGAAAACAACCACGAAACAGAAAGAAAATCAAACGAAAAAAAGAAAAAAGAAAATAACCACGATACAAAAAGAAAAACGAAAAAAGTAAGAAACGACTCGTCGAAAACGAAAATATTAAAAAAAAAAAAGGTCGGGCCGCGCCGGAAGGAGACAAAACGACACGCCGGAAGGAGGAAAAAAAAACTAAAAGTAAGAAAGATAAATAACAAATTTAAAAAAGAATACAAATTCAAAAAGAAAAAAGAAAAAAAAAAGGCCGGGCCACGAAACGACACTTTGTTGCTATCCGACGGCGGACGCATTCGGATATTGATGCGCATCGACGCCCGCCGTGTACCCGGCCTCGTGGGCGCTCTCTCTCGTTTAGTGGCGCGCTGTGAACAATTCGGTACGCGCGCCACTCTGCACAACACCCCTCCCTCGATCACCTTCATCCGCCGGCCCGAATCAAAACTTCGGGCCGATTCCGGCGCGCAGTGGAACACGACCTCCCCCCCGCGGGCCCACCGCGCTTAAGGGGTAGGATAAATAAATTTAAAACCCATAATAGAATAATCAATAACGTAAATAATTCCTCTCACCCAGAGGTTATTGATTGTTTTGGTTTTGGCCTACCACTGACCAGGAATGACAAACCTCACGTCAGTCAAACATACCTTATTCGGTCCTCCTCAGACCAGGACCAATCAGACGATTTGTCTTGACGACCACTTTAACGTGCCTCAAGGTCAGGACCACCATACCCACTACTCGAGTATGGTGACCCTTCAAGTTGGGTGCACCTCACGCCAGGACCCCTAGAGTATAACGCGTCTGGTCACCCTACGATAGTAGACCTCCCGTCAGTCCAATTGTGCCGTAGCCGGAGTTGACCACTTCAGTCGGGGATCGAGTCACCCACCAGTTTTCGGCCTAGAGCGCTGGCTGCCCCGCCCAGATTTTTTAACGTGGGACCTGGTCTAACGACAGTTACAGGCTCTGGCGAACCTCACTGGATTGCATCCTCTGACTACGGTGGGGTTCCGACTGACCCCTTTTGACCTCACATGCCAGATTCCCGGAGTCTTAGCCTCGGTCTACAACAAAATTCGACACTCATGTTGGGGATCTGCTGACCCCACCAGATTGCAACCTACTGCGGTAAGGCTCTGACTAGCCCTGACAATCAATGCGTCTTTAGGTTAGAGAAGAAAATCTCAGGCACAGACAGTCAAACAAACATCTCAAGCCCATAGTCAGACAACCCATGCCCCAGATAACAGAACTGACATTTCTCAAAACACATCTCTTCAGTCTTAAGAGGCACTAAACAGCAACAAGCGACAACCGACAATGCACTTCCTTGAGACCTCACTTCAACCTCAGGAAATACAAAGTGCTGATCCAAAGAGGTTTCTTCCTTTATCTGAGAATACTCCCAAGAGACCTCCCGTCAACCTTAAGGAAGTGTAAAAATACTGACGCCAGAGAGGTCTCTTCCCTCATCTGGGACAAAAGATAGGCAACTTAGTCAAGAAACACGAAGTCCCCATGTTGACAACTGTCTGGTCAAGCAAGGCTGAACTTATTTATGTGTATCTTCTTAATAACTCTCTTGGACAGGTAACTCAGTCAGAAGACACAAAGTTCCTCTACCGACAGCTCTCTAGTCACGTAGAGTTAAACTTCTTTATTCTCGTCAAATTTTCTCTTCATCATGAGATTAATACTGGTTACTCTTTGATGTGCTACAACCACGAGTTCTCTGAACTTGATATTGCATCAATACTTAGGGGGATGACCTCTCGTCACTTTCTCACTGCAACTGCTCCTCACATTTGTTCCCTACTCAGGGATCTGATGCTCGTGGATTGACAGTGACTCACTCATGACACTTGAATCTCATTGATTCTGTCACTTATAAAAAAAATAAATCAGTTCAGATACAGGAATGGATATAGATCATCTGAAAATCTTTCTCAAGTCCTTACGTGTTAAAATTTGACATGCTAAAAATTGACATACCAAATTGACAATGCAAGAGTAATCCGAGCCTGCTGAAACTTGACCCTTGCAGTGTCTTACTGTCTCACTATACTTTTTTCAGCTCTCGAAAACTGTTCTCTCACTGGTTGACTAACATCTCTTTCCTCTTTTAGTGGTCATTGTAAAAATTAGACCAAGGTCTCTGAAGACAAACTTACAGAGTCTCGACGTTGATACCATATCATAAACTCTTGAGTCATTCATCTCACATATCTTATTAACTTTGCCCTCTTCTTTTTCAATTTCTCAAGGATGTCAAGGGTCCATAATACATATCTTTGATCAAGCCTGATCCTCTCCAACAAGTAATGCCAATCTCCTTCTCCAATCCAGTGTGGTACCTCACACATGAAGAGATAAGACTCAGTTAGCAACTGGGATTTCCAAGAGAATAATGTCTCAGTCAAGATAGTAGAATGAGTCTGAAAATTCAAAAATTGCCAGTAGTTCTTAAGGCCTAATCAAAACTTAAAGTTATTGTTGACCTTGGCTCGTTCCAGACACGAATTTTTTTCATGTCCCCGACAACGGCGCCGTTTTTGTCGCATTTTTTAATAGTCAGGTCTCTTCAAGCGACCAGAAAACCCACAGGCTATCACGCAGGATTTGAATGATGTTTGCAATAAATAAAATAAATTAATTAAGGCAAATCCCTTCATGTTGTGTGCTTCCGGCTTCGAGCGAGACCCTTCAATTGTGGTCTTTGCCGATACCCGGTCTTATGAATCTTTTATTTTGATTCGAAACAGCAGAGAATCATGCAAATAAAAATCATAGAATTCTAATATGTCATGCACGCATCAATTTTGTCAATTGACGAAATTTTGAGAACTATGATAGAGCCATTACACAAAGGCAGAGTAGACGGTGCAAGATTGACTGACTTGAGCAATGACAAGGATAAATGATAATGTGAAAGAAGAGGAGAACTCTTTGTTGCATCAAAGTCATAAACGAACAGACAAATCATAGAATCATTGTCACTGTAATCATCACTCTCTCTCCTCTCTAAAGATCATATTATACTCAGAGATCAGACAATGGTTAGTATGCTGTCCAATGATCCTTAAGCGAGTCTGCATAGTGTTGTCCTGTACTTGAGAGAAGGTCTGTTGCGGTATGTACATAATGACTTTGCTCAAGTCATGAGTCTGCTGTACTCGAGATATCTGTCATGCCCAAGAAGATTTTGTCTTGAGTCTGCTGTCGTCAAAATACTTACTGATCTAGAGACTACTTACTTATCACATGATCGGTCTTACCGGATATTGATAACACTCACTGTGTTGACCTTGCTTTCACCAAGACAGTCCGCTATGACCAACAGTATTGTTGTTATCCCCGAGATTGCCTGTTGTGACCAGCATCATTGTTGCTACCACCGGGACCTCCTGCTGTGGCTAACATTATCGCTGCTGTCACCGAAACTGTTCGATGTGACCAGCGTCATCGCTGCTACCACCGGAAACCTCTCCCTGTGATCAATATTGTAACTGCTGTCACCAGAACTGTCCGATGTAACTCGGCTACATCTCTTGGAAATGCAATCTGCTGAGAGCAAATCTTAATAACTGATGTTGAACTAAGCTTAGTGATTGATCACCGAGATTGGAATCACCGAAAATGAGACTGAACTGAATTTACTGAAACTGAATTGAGAGTTGAACTGAGAGCTGAACTGAGAGTTGAATTGAAACTGTCTCTGAAAGTCACACTTAGATATGAAATTAATGTTGAACTTGACTCGTTGATCTAAGCTCACCGATGCTGAACTGAGCTCACTTAGATTGATTGAGTTCTCTGAATCTGCAGCGAACTTACTGAAACTGATCTAAGTTCTCTGAATCTGCAAAGAGTTTACTAAAACTGATCTGAGTCATTGACTCTAATTAAATTTACAGGAACTGAACCGATCATGTTGAAACTGACATGAGTTCACTGATGCCGCACTTAACTTACAAAGACTGTGTTCACTGAAGTTGATCGGAGCTTACAAAGAGTGGGTTGAGTTCACCGGAACTGAACCGAGTTCACTGAGACTGATTCCATCTTATTGAAATCAAACAGGATTCATTGAATCTAGTATGAATTAACTGAGATTGAACTGTTTTTACAGAGTCTGAAGTAAATTCACTCAAACTGAACTGAACTTTATGAGATGTAACTGAACTCGTTGAATTTGAGCAGAATCCAACAAAACTGAAACAGAGCTCACTGACAGGGAACTGGATTCACTGATCCTGTACTGAACTTACCGAAATCGAACTTCTATCAGTGAGTATGAGACTGAATGAAATTGATTTTACTAACTCCGAACTGTCTGTTGAAAACTCGCTGAAAATTTATCTGAATTTTATTAGTGAGAACTCAATACTTAACTGATCTGATCTCCTGCTGAGAATTCAACTGAAAACTTACCTCAACTTTGCCGAATAAAATTGAGTTGAGGAGATAAAAGAAATAAACACCAACTTGGTTCCGTGATGGAATTAATTTGTTGTTGTGATTTAACTTTACAGAGGAAACTATCTCCCAATAATGAGTCTGACCTTAGATACACTGTGTTGAGATCACTATGGCGAGTTTGCACTCAAGACAGATTGCGTTATGTCATCCACACTAAGAATGTCTTGGATCCATTCTCACTGCATAAGATTTGTTCTCAGACATGTTTCAATTGTTGCCTGAGGTTTGAACCTATTCAAAGTTTTCTGAGCTCAATTGTGTCTCTGGACTGAATTAAGTCTCAGGTAAGATTAAATACAATCAAACTGTCTCTGCCGAGTTCTGATCTTGTTGAGACTGAGTTTTGTTCACCGACACTGAACCGAGCTTGCAGAAACTTAACTGAATTCGTATATGTGAAACTAAAATCACTAAATCCGGGCTGAATTCGTTGACAATGAATGATATTCATTTCCACTTGTGAAGAGAATGAATAATTTAACTCAAAATAAAATAGGTTTGTTGGCTTATTTAGGTTGAGACTGTTGGACTCGACTTTGGCTGAGGTAGTTCCATCCTTCATGTCCGTTGTGCAATCGCGGTTAACGACCACCTGAAATTTCAGAATGAAAGATTCTGAAGTGGTATGAAACCGCTGAAATGGCCTGAAGACACTTCAGGTCATTTCAGAAGTTTCGGGTGGTTTGCAGGACAAGTTTTATGTTTTTTTTTTTTTTTTTTTTTCGCCCGTTTTTTCAGCCACTTTAGGTCATTTCAGGAATTTCAGATGGGGACCTGAAACTACTGAAGTGGCTGAAGTTTCTGAATGGGGTTTCAGGTACCCTAATCCAAATGGTTGGATGGGGATACCTGAAACCCCTTTCAAAAGCTTCAGCCCCTTCATAACATTTCAGGAATTTCAGGTGGAGACCTGAAACCGTTGAATTGGCTGAAGCTTCAGAAAGGGGTTTCAGGTACCCCCATCCAAATGGTTGGATGAGGGTATCTGAAACCCCTTTCAGAAGCTTCAACCACTTCAGGTCATTTCAGGAATTTCAGATGGGGACCTGAAACCGCTGAAATGGCTGAAGCTTCTGAAAGGGGTTTCAGGTACCCCCATCCCACCATTTGCAATGGATCAACCTGAATTGGCTGAACTGTCTGAAGGCGGTTTGAGACAACCCCATATATAGATCCACACACAATCCGAAAGTGTAGTATCCTAAAGTGGTTGAACTGCCTTAAAGGAGACCTGAAAATATATGCACCCGTTAACCATCTTTCCCGTTGTGTCTACTTCCGAGCCTAATGACAACAATTTGTACTTCAGTCTGAATCTGCTCATAATGAGTCCACACAGTGAATCTTGTTCAACAGGTTGTGTGTCACCAACATGATCTGGGCCTTGAGGCTGAGTTAGAGTCCGACCAATAACATGCCAGGTTTGTTGAGCAATACATGCACCTCCTAATTACAGCCCCAAACGTGCAGAGCTATAAGCACATGATCATATCTGTTATGTGCTGCTTTCCCACCTCTTGTTCAATTAAAACACGATGTGCAACATAGGGTTCAACTCTACATTGCCCCTGTTCAAATATTGCACGGGGTTACAATCATAGCACCGTCAGGTCGATTGCGGCACAAGAGTACGTACTATACCTAGGCAGTTTGAATATTGTCCAAAGGTGTGATTTACTTTCCACTCGTTTATAAATAAATAAATACATAAATAAATCAATAATCGCTTCGGTCAAGGCAGCGTAGTGAAAGCTACCTCAATAGCTCACTGTCAGACTGCAGTCCACACTGCATCTAATCATGGTAAAATTGTGTGAATAAATAAATAAATAAACAAAATTGAGGCGCATCAAGTTGATAAATAAACCTCGTGCGAAGACTTGTTTTTCACATTCTCCCAAGCTGTCCAAATCCTTCCCAACTAAGTATGTTCAATTCTGAGAGGTCAACCTTGCTATATGTGATGAGCTCAAGGGTGAGTAAATAATAGATTAATAAATAAATAGATTAAGTTTCTGACATTCTGTTGCAGCGGTCATTTTCGAGCTGGTCTGTGATTGCCTATTGCCCTCTTCCATTGACGCTCATGTATGGCTTGTCACTTTAGCCAAGTCTTTACTGATATGGACAAAGTAACCAAACTCATCCCCATAGCCTGATTGATGCTTTGCTGTGGAGACCAACCTCGTCCAGTATGCTCTGATCTGTTTTGCAGAAAGCGTCACTTGAATCTAATCAACTAAATTACCTTAGTGTCAGATGCACATTGCACAACCCTGTTTGAATAATGTCTAGGGGTGCAACTAGTGTTGTCCCTGTTCGAATACAACACAGGGACGCAACTTGCACAACCTCTGTTCAAATACTGCACAGGAGTGCAGTTTGCGCACTCCCTGTTCATATACTGCATAGGGGTGCAGTTTGCTTCAAACATAAAATAAAATAGACCAACAATCATGCAGGTGTTAGTGAGCAGCGTGCTGCCTTCACTCAGTGTTGTTCCCTCTTGCTGGCTATCCTGTGATTGGGTGATTAAACGTGATTACTTATACAATTTCAAAATTACAAAAATATTAAAATAATAAAAGTGTTTCACCCATCAAGCGGCGGTGAGCGCAGCCTTCACTTAAGGTTGCTTCTGCTTGCAAGCTCTCCCGTGATTGAGTGCTCAAATGTGATCCCAATTACGAGGTCCGACTAATTATTTACTTTCGAAATTACAAAAATATTAAAGTAACGAAAATGCTTTATCCAGCAAGCGGCGATGAGCGCACCCTTCACTTAGGGTTGCTCCCGCTTGCTGGTTGTCCCGTGATTGGGTGCTCAGACGTGCTCCCAATTACGGGATCAAACTAATTATTTAATTTTAAAATTATAAAAAAATATGAAAGCAACGAAAATGCTTCACCTAGCAAGCGACGATGAGCGCAACCTTCACTTAGGGCTGCTCCCGCTTGCTGGTTGTCCCGTGATTGGGTGATCAGATCACAAGCGGTTATCGGGTAGCTGAAAATTCAAGAATGAAAATTGTGAAGTGAGAGTTTTGAGCAGTCTGAAAATCCTGAATGGTCCTGAAGTGGTGAAAGGTCCGAAGACCCTGAAAACCACCTATTTACGCAGGCTGCATCCTGAAGTGGTGAAGGGTGTCCTGAAGTGGTCAATTGAGAGTTTTGGGCAGTCTGAAAATCCTGAATGGTTATGAAGTGGTGAAAGATCCGAAGATCATGAAAACCTCCCTTCACCACTTGAGGATGCAGCCTGCCTAACAAGTGGTTTTCAGGGTGTTCGGAGCTTTCACCACTTCACGACCATTCAGGATTTTCAGACATGAATGGTCCTGAAGTGGTGAAAGGTTCGAAGACCCTGAAAACCACCTGTTTAGGCAGGCTGCATCCCGACACCTCCACAACCCTTTTTAAAGAAGTGGTGGAAGGTGTCCTGAAGTGGTGATGAAAAATATGACTGTTGTTAACCTTCTCTCGATCAGACGTGATCCCAATCACGAGATCCAACTAATTATTTATTTTAAAAATTACAAAAAAATATTAAAGTATTGAAAATGCTTCACCCAGCAAGCGGCGGTGAGCGCAACCTTCACTAATGGTTGTTCTCGCTTGCTGGTTGTCTCGTGATTGGATGATCAGCCGTGATCTTAATCACGTGATCAAACCATACTTGCGGCGCGTCGAAGCGGTGCGTGATGCAGTGCCGTGCGCAATGTGCAGTGCGCCACTCGGATGTGCGTGCGCATTGGTGCGCAATGCGTGATGTGCGATGCGGTGCGCTTCACTTCAGTGCGTAGTGCGCCGGTGCACTGCGGCGTGCGCGTGCTGCACACATTTCTGTACACGGTGCGCGCGAGAGGGCGTGCTTTTTTTTTTTCTTCTCTACGTGATAAAGTGAGAGTCCATGATATATTATATAATATCATAAATTCATAATATACATTATATAATATATTATCAAATTGTGAATTGGAGTGCAATGGCGAAAAAAATAAGAAAGGAAAACTCCCCCTGTTCATCACCTCTTAGGCTCTTACGTAAAAGGCCAACCACGTGGATAACAGGTTGAGCGCTGGCTACCCGCACCCCCGTGTGTCACAAAGACCCACTTGCACCACAAGCGGTAATCGGGTAGCTGAAAATTCAGGAATGAAAATTCTGAAGTGAGAGTTTTGAGCAGTCTGAAAATCCTTAATGGTCATGAAGTGGTGAAAGGTCCGAAGACCCTGAAAACCACCTGTTTAGGTAGGATGCATCTTGAAGTGGTGAAGGGTGTCCTAAAGTGGTCAAGTGAGAGTTTTGAACAGTCGTATTTTTCATCACCACTTCAGGACACCCTTTACCACTTGAGGATGCAACCTGCCTAAATAGGTGGTTTTCAGGGTCTTCGGAGCTTTCACCACTTCAGGACCATTCTTGATTTTCAGATTTGAATAGCCCTGAAGTGGTGAAAGGTCCGAAGACCATGAAAACCACCTGTTTAGGCATGTTGCATCCTCAAGTGGTAAAGGGTGTCCTAAAGTGGTGATGAAAAATATGACTGTTGTTAACCTTCTCCCACTTGCACGCAGCCAAAAGGCAAAGAGGTAAGGAAAAGGAGGAGAAAACCAAACCTCATTCCGCATATGATCTAACTGCCACAAAGCAAATAAGTTGAAATAACACATCTCACAGATCAACATATTTTTTTATTTTTTCTTGTTTTTTTCTTGTTTTCTTTTTTTTCTCTTGCAGCATGTGGAACGCACATGTTAGTCGTGTTGCGCGTGCAATAGCGGCAACAATGTCCACAGTTTCCACACACAGCCATCACGAGAGGCAAAAAACAGGAGACACGATAATCAGATCACAGCAAATGACATCATGACATTTTAACAAACACATTTTGCAGCATGACACTAAACTCACGAAAATTAAGAAACGAATTCTAAAGAACATACAAACTGAAACACTTCAAAAAGAGTAAGAAAAACTCAAAATTTCAGAAATCTTCATCAGAATTCAAATTGTTAAAAGTTTGACATTTGAAAAACACGCAACAATGTGAACAATACTCTGACTGCTCGTCCACTGAACACTCGACTGAATCTACGAAATATGCAAAATGTGCGGGCTACTCTGCCTCCTCCCCTGACTCATGCTCCCCGCCAGACTCGTCCTGCAACTGCTCGTCCTCGGGACCCTCCTCCGATGATGACGAGGATGATGACGATTGCGCTCTTTCTTCGGACGATGATGACGTCGATCCAGAAGACTGCACTGCGACCTTGCCATACAGATTGTCATCGTCGTCCTCCATGACCCAAGGAACACGCTTCCTCTTCAGCCTTGCCTCTGCAGCATCGGATGCTTTTGCTGCCTTGGCTGTAGCCTCTTCGTCTTCTGCAACCTTCTTCACAACCTTCACTGCAACCTTCTTTGCAGGTGAAAGAGGAGGCCACCCCCTTTTCCTTTTCGGCGGCGCGACTTCATTGTCTCCCTGCTTACTCTTCCCCCTACGCGTTGACCCTGCTTCATCGGGCTCGGCTGTTGTTGTCTTTCGTTTTCATTGCCAACGCCCTGACGCATCCTCTCTCCCGTGCACCCAATCACCCGCTTGTCGTGCGCTCATGGCACAGTCACGACCCTTCAGCGTGTAAAAAAATGCAGGTTCGGGCTTCTGGAGGCCCGATGTCGGGCGCATCGGTCCCGCAGGGGGACCCTCTCAGCCACGTCACACAAGATTTTGCAAGACTTCGTTGTAGAGCACGGTTTGCTGCTCCGGCCGAGTGTGTCAGCCGTACCTCTCTCGAGCCCCTACGACAGGACAGGGTCATGCGAGGCAATACTTACCTCCACCCACGGGAGCAGTCACCATCCCTTGGGTGGGCGTATCCCCGCCGAGCTACCGAACCACGAGCCAAAGTTTTTCGTATGCAATCGCAGAGGTGGCCCGACCGAGGGCGTTTCTCGTTCGCTGTAGCATAGGGGGTACGCGCGGTCAAAGCCCTTCAATCGGACCTGCACGTGGATCGGTACATTGGGGGGCTGAGGTCCCAAGCACGACTCGTCGTCGGTCGACTAGGACGCAATTCACTCACCACATGTTACACCACACTCAAAAATTTAAAATACACATACATAAAAAACAAGACTCTCCTACTGCCTTCAGTATTCGACCTATAACCTCTTAGCACGATAATCAGCTAGGCGTCCCGCACGAGACTCAAGATAAAACCGCGCGGGTGCTAGACCATTTTCATATCGACCAGCGATGCAAGCGTACGCAAGCAGTCGCAACGATGGAGTACTATGTGGTACCCACAATCGTGCGACCCTCGATAATTTAGGGGGTCATACTTCGACACTCAAGTGTCGACTAACACCCGTCAAGAGAGGTTAATCTCTCCACGCTAGACAACCGCCAAGGCGGTTAATCACCACACCCTCTTCTGCACCCTGCGAAGAGTGGGTGATACACAGGTTCAAACCTGTGATGGGAGTCAGTTTTCGTGGCCTAGGAGACAAACTCCATTATCCAGGGCCTGGAGAGAAATCAAGGGGTTTGACTTTGACTGCTGCCACAAACTACAACGTTCAACCAAAATAATTTTAAAGAGTAAGAGTAAGGATAATCCACATAGTCAAGCAGAAGTTTGTGTGGTATTAGACAATCACTCTCACATTAGTTGTGTGGCTTGTCCATAAGCATTCATGCAATACTCAGACTATCACCAAGCTCAATTTAAAAGATTTATAAGCATAACTGCGATCACACAAGGTTCAAATAACAACAACATCACACACACTAAGGGAGTTAATTTTACTGTTTTTTTGCGACTCACACCTTGCCTTGTGCATACAAACCCTAACCAATTTCCACCATCCCTGAAATAACGGTACTCAGTCTTTTAGAAATGACCATTTAAAAAGAAGTCCGGGTGAAAACCCTAAAAAAAAAACATAAAAGCCCACAAGAGCCAAGGCCTTAGGTTGAGATGAAGGAGCAAAGAAGTTGTTGTCGTGAACCGATGAATCAACAACCGACCTGTTATCAGTAATAACAGAAGAATGATCTTTTGTAGGATCAGGCCGAACAAGTCAAACCTTCAATCGAAATCGTAGACCTGCATCACATTCCAGGCCATAATGGACCAAACTATGTTTAAGGAGAACGTGCTTCATATCTAGGTCTGACTCCTCTATTAACCTCTATCTCATCTTCTCTTAATGGATCACAGAAATCACTAACAATTTTGGCAGCATCTCCCTTAGACAGACCCTAGACAGGGTGGATTGCCAAATTCTACCTAGCAGAAAATAATCAAACTCTCCAGATTCTAAAAAATTTCGGCAGCGCTTCCCTTAGGAAAAGTGTCTTTTGAGAATTTCCGGCAACTCTTTAAGATTTGTAAAAATTTCGGCAGCGCTTTTCGTAGGAACATAAAACTGCCAAGATTTATACAAAGCTGAAATTGCAAAGACAAAGTATAACTATACTTGGGACTAACTTCTGATACTCACTAGATAGTAGAATTGAAGATAGTGTACGCGAACCGTACCTGAAGATGGTATCGTGAACCATCATTAGTCCTAAATTCCAGTAAGGTCTGTCCTATCATATCCCAAGCTCCCCATCATCCATCTCGTCTACCTATAGCTCAAACAGTCGACGAGCATCTAAAGCGACTAAGCTATCAAAAAGGAAATCCCCAGAGATACGCCAAAAGAAACATATATAGGTGAGCGTAACAACATCTCTCACCAACCCACAGGTTCCTTTCCAGGTCACATAGTTCGTTAAGAAAGCTTCGTTATTCTCTTTTTACCTTTCCTTACATAAGACATAGAA
Organism: Chara braunii; assembly: GCA_003427395.1. Classification (NCBI taxonomy): domain Eukaryota; kingdom Viridiplantae; phylum Streptophyta; class Charophyceae; order Charales; family Characeae; genus Chara; species Chara braunii. Next base: position 1,485,420 of record BFEA01000295.1, read on the forward strand.
TCAACCAACCCACACCAATTTATGGATGTGATTGACCTGCCAGTTTATATGGCTAGGCACACCAACTTATGGTGCCCTAACATGGTAAAACAAGTATACGTAAGGCATAAAACCAAACCACACCAATTTATGGTGTGACCAATTTCGGCCTACACGATTGACATAAGGCGTATAACCGGGGCCGCACCAACTTATGGTGAGGCTGGTCAGCCTAAATGTTCGGCATAACAAAGAACTGAACCTCCTCAACTTATGAGGAGCCTGCCTTAGCCCGAACAACGATAAAAGGCATATGACAATAGCACACCAACTTATGATGCGCCGAGCCAGCCCAAACAGTGAGATATGACGTAGAACCAGGTTACCCAACTTATGAGTAATCCAACCCAGACTAGACAAAGTCACATGCGCGAATGACCGAACAACCCACAACCTATGCGTTCGCCAAACCTTCGCATTACAACTATGTTCAACGAATAAACATAAGACATATAAATTACCACACCAACTTATGATGCGATTAGCCTCTACCTGAACGAGTGACATAAGGCATATGACTGGGCCGCACCAACTTATGGTGAGGCTGGTCAGCCTAAATTTTCGGTATACACAAATAATTGAGCCACCTCAACTTATGAGGGGTCCAACCTCTGCCTAAACAAATTACGAAAGGCATATGACCAKGACACACCAACTTATGATGTGCCTAGCCAACCTACAYGATGACATATGGTGTARAACTAGGCTACTCAACTTATGAGTATTCTAGCTCGCCTAAACAAGCAAACAAGCGMGTGTGATTGAACAACCCGYAAMWTAKGCATTCGCCCAACCTCCGCAACACAACTACATTCAATAAGCAGAGTCACAAGTTTTTCTGTCTTCAGATGAGTGGTCATGTCACCTCAACTTATGAGACTCCCCATCCAAACATCAACTTATATTTAGAAAGAGAAATAGCCAAACTTTATATACCTCTCTGTTTTTGCGTTATCGAGGACATAGGACCAACTACCGAACTTATGGATGAGTCAGTCTGCCCAAAGTTGCCATACAATTTTGTATTATTCATCTTCTTTCTCTCTGCTTTGTTTGCTACCGGCTTATATGGGTGGATCTTCCAACTTATGACGTCCAACCTGCCAATGATATCCATAATAAATAGAAGTATCACATTGTATACTCTGATTCTTCTTATGTTGGCGACTCATGACTTGACCACAACAACTTATGGAGTGAATAGTTTGCCTAAACAAGTAGACATAAGGCGTATGACCGGGCCACACCAACTTATGGTGGGGCTGACCAGCCTGAACATCTGGCATACCCAAAAATCTGGACCACCTCAACTTATGAGGAGTCCAACCTTTGCCTGAACAACGACAAAAGACATATGATTAGAACACAACAACTTATGTTGTCCCCTGGTCAGCCCAAACAATTACATTTGGCCTAGAGCCAGGTTACCCAACTTGTGAGTAACATAGCCCAACCTAGACAAGTAACGAGTGCGTATGACTGAATAACCCGCAACTTATGCGTTCGCTCAGCCTCCGCGACACAACAACAAGTAATGTCACAGATCTGTCTTGTCTAAATTCATACAGATAGTCTGACTTCATCATACATACATGCCAATTTTCCTCTTTCAAAACAATGTCCTGAACTCAAACAAGCAGGAAATACAATTATCTTTTCTCGGTCATACTTACAGACATGCAATAACAAAGGGTTAGTATAGTTTAGGGGATGGGATCATACGCGTAAATCGATTGTTATACCTGAGTGTTCCCTGCCTCCAGAACCCCGCCTGGGCTCCGGCAGAGCTCGCGCAATCGGTGGGTGGACCTCCCACAGGGTCTTGCTGCGGTCCTACGGGTTGCAATCCCGCCTGCCTCCTTCCTCTCCTAACGTTAGACCAGACTTAGAGTAAGAAGGGCAGAAGAGCGAGGTTTCAGACGCTCGGGATACAAGAATGAGACAATTCAACTCACATGAGAGGGCCTTGGAATCTTCAATCGCCTGAAAGCCCCGCAATGATGGTCAATGACGTAGTAAAAGGTACTCATCTTACTGCAAAAATGCAGAATACTACTCCCCTGATTGACCTCCAACTAGTAGCAATGACCCCCGCGCAGAGTGTGACCACTCCTCTATCTTCACAGGTCTTCCTTCTGACCAAGCCTTAGTTACGCAGTCCATAAAAAAACGCGTTTTGAATAGAGCACACCCCCGTACTCTATTCAGATACAGGTTGTAGCAGCCCAACGCAATTGCGATGCACAACAACAGTGCACATCAATAGTACGGATTAGCGTAAAGTGACAGTGACCGAGTACTCAGCGTGGCACCACGTGCATAGCAAAGGTATAGCGTCTGCCCACCATGAGGTTTTCAGTGCAGCCAACTCAGTAATATGCATAATAGAGCACGTCTTTTCAAAAGTCACCCTTAAGTATAAGCTTCCCACAGTAGCGCAGATTCAGCAGCAGTCTACCAACAGTAGTAGTCTTTTCAAAGGTGCCCCGGACTAGAGGACATAGTTGTTTAAATAGCTGTAGTATTAGGAGTCCCCTTCAACAGTGCTCTCATACTAACCTGGAGCACAACAGCTAAATGGTAGCCACCAACCCGGGTAAATAGCAATTTTACTGCTTCAAATTCACTAGGGCTCCCAATAGTTCGATGGCCTCAGGTCTTAAGTACTAATAGTAGTCCGGAGTCCCTCTACCAGTAGCCCACAAATTCTCTTATTGCAGTAGAACCTGTACGTGTTGCTCCGGCAAGGAGTAGCCAACGAAGAGAAACACAAAAAAAATGTATGCTTAGTTCATGGCAGCAACAACAAACAGTTATCACTGTTAGATTAGAGCAGCGATCTTGCTTCAACTCGTCAGTAGTGCATTGCTACCACAAAAAATAACAGTCTAGTTCTACGAAAACTTGATTACAACAACCCTGTAGTAAGTCACGGTCACCACAAAATTCAGTCTTGCATTAGTCTGCCGACAAACTCGGCGCTGCGAAAGGGTCCGGTCACCATAACGACAAGTAATCTGGTTCTACAACGGAGATGCAGCCAAGGCCAAACATAGTGAGGAAAAAACACGAGTTCGAACCACCACATTGTTTGCCAATTCTACTTCCTCCGATGAGATGAACAGAGCTGAAATGAATCTACTGTTGGAACACGGAAGAGTGCAGGTGCGACCACTTCAATCGAACACGACCGGGAGTAAAGAAGGCCGTAAACAGCAGCGCGAATACTACGAACATGAGTAGTTCAAGGAATTTAACCGCCACGCCTTACTAATAAAATGGCAAGCATGAAGAGGTAACGCAGAGAGCTCGATGTCGGCCACGGGGCGCAGTAATCAGGATCGCAATGACTACGGGTGCGAGCGCGGCCAGTGTCCTCGAGCTACTACCTATCAAATATACAAAAAGAGCATGAATTTAAAACCAAAACATGGCTAGATACATGCCTGCTACTGGACTTTCTAGATAGATGTGGCTATCCTTCAGACCCACATGGCTCTCTTTCTCTCTCTCCCTCTCTCTCTCTCTCTCTCTCTACGACTGCCTCTACCATATAGATGTGCCTGATCGCTAAACTTGATCAGGTTCATTCGAAGTGAGGGAGACCGGGGAATCAAAACAGCGCAAATGACTGATACGGGGAGCGTCACCGGAAAGATAGTCACAACGAACGATAACGCGGTCACCACACACAACAGCGGGATCGCATCGAGCAACAACGCCCAAACGGGGATCGAGAACATGGTGGTTAGTACGGCAAGCAGCGATCGGAACTGCCTCGAACTTTCGAGGAAGCTTAGCGAAATAGTGTTAAGGCCACGATGACAGTGACAGCATTACCACCGCACTACCTTGATGACGATGGAGATCACAGCACGACGACCTTAACCACGGTGAGCACCAGTAGCCCCGCCCGCCGTTCACCAAAAGTGCAGAATAAGAGTGAATCTTTCACAAAATCATGAAAAAATACACTTCTTTCCAACCATACACGTTGTTTGCCACTGTAGCCCGATCCTCAGATCCCCCCCCATCACGAGTTCGCCCTTCGGCTACGTATCAACTTCTGCAGGCTCTTTGCTGCCAGGTAAGCCTTCCACTCCCACGGCCTCCTTATGCTACTACCATCGATAGACGAACATCATCCGAACATCACAAGGTGTACACCAGCTCCACCATGCTTCGCCTCCAAACCATCAGGTAAGTTTTCGACCCGCGGTTCACCTTTCCCTACTTCCTTCGATACGGTGAGCAAAATCTGAACGAATCTTCCGTCAATTTACGGAAGTGTACATCCTCCAGGTAGGTTCTCCCTCCATCCCGATACCTTTCTCCCACTCTACTCCTGAATACTCCTCCTCTCTTTCACTCCACCCTTCTTCTTCCTTGCCCTCGTCGATTTCCTGCTGTTCTCCTCCCTATGGCCTCCGTTCTCTTCCCCTCTAGTTCTTCTTCGTCAACTCCCTGCCGACCATCACCCCTCCGCTCCGACCGGTTAGAGCAACCTGTAGGCACTCCCGAACAAACCTGATTGTCGCTCTGGTCTCAAAACGAAAACTCCCCACTATAGGCCCTGCTGCTTTATTATGTTGCCTGTTGGTCGAACGCCAAACTAGAGTCAAATGCACCCGCCTCGTACCTAGGCCAGATTCCTCAGTAGGGGAATACCCGACCCTTCCCGCTCGGATCAGGCTAATCTTCTCTGTATCGTTCCAGTTTTAACGGATGTCCCGAAGGACCATGGCAGGGCAGTGGGCTTGGGATATCACCTGCGGGTGAACGGCCCTCGACAATCTTGAAATATTTGTTTTTACTTATCAGGTTCCATCATCTGGCTTCGACTCAAGTCTGTATTTCCACAGTTCAGTGGTGTACCCGCTGAGCTAGGCTTGTTGGTACATGACCGATCCAGATACCAACGTCGGACCGCGTCCCAAATTGGGAAAAAAAAATTAATAATAATAATAATGAAAACTTAGAAAATTTAGGAAAATGGACGAGGGGAGGAGGACCATCGGAACCCTGCCCTCAGTCCGGCCTATCGGGCCCGCGGTCGGACTTCCTAGCAAAACTAAGGGGGATACTCCTGTGGGACCCTCAACCCCTCAATTTCCTCCATAAGACGCTCCTCCGCTCCTTCGCAGTTGGATGCTGGCCTCGATCCCCGCGTCTTCGTAGTCTCAGTCCAAAGTCGTAACCTATAGGGTTAGGCCCAAGCTTGGATGTAGCAAGGGCGACCTTAATTATAAATACGTCCGTTTCAGGCCTAAGCCTGTCGGACCGTACTACAGGCCGTATTTTTAGACGCACCAGCCATCCGAACTCACGGTCACTACACACCCGTTCTTGCCACTTTCAGGGGCGGTTCTCACTCGCGTCCGCCCCGCGTGTAGCTCAATAGTGTTGTCGGATGGGGTCGTGATCTCAGCCCGCCTTGCTACTTAAAAGGTCGCGTTCTTACTATTTCGACATCGGAAAAACTTAGTTTTTACGTATACCATACTTGACTCGTGTTGCCCTCGCAAGGATCACTAGTAGTGTCTATTGTCGGCAATGTCAACTAAGTAGCCAGTGTAGTTCACATTTTGCGGGTCTGGATGTCATCCTCCAGTACATGGTTTCAATAGTCAGCCCAGATGCCGACCGTAATTCCGACAGTGAGCGCGCGGTCAGCGCATGCATAATGTTAACCGAGATCCTAACCTTTCTCTAGCTTGCGTTGTTTTGTGTGCGCTTGTTCCTCATACTGGTCACTTATCAAACTAAGTCAACTCGTGCCCTCAAAGTGCGCGCCTACACACTCTATAATCAGATCAAGGCGTGTGTCACTCCCAACCCCTGATAATTGGTCATGATCACACAGAAACGAGACACTCTCTCAAATAATGTCAAAAACGCACCTTCTGCAATATGCAAAAGCGTGCCCAAATACCCTTGTAAAGGTATTCGGGCCGACAGTTTTTTGGACCCTATTAAGCGACTTCCCCGTCGCGTCGGGCAAATCAAAGCTATAAGCACAACAATTTCACATTTGTTGACGAGGTATCTTCTCAACCTGCTCCCGTCACGGTGTTCCACTGCCAGGGTTCTAACCTGGGTCTCCCATATTCTGACCTCGGAATTAGGGGATACTCTGTTCCGTACTACAACGTAATATCCGCTCTCAGGTAGCAGGTCGATAGCCCTCTCCCTTCGTCCTACACATCGCCAGTTTCTCGTTGGGTGTCCTTAGCCTTGATCCCGCGAACGAGCTCACGACCTTGGACGCGGGTCCTAACCGAGACCTCAAAATAAAGGGGCACCTCAGTCCCCATACTAATAACCACCATAATGAAATACCCATCTTACTATCTAGCACAGGTGGGTTAAGTCTCCATCTTGACCCACCGCAGATCGGTTAATCATGCCAATTCCACGACCCATCGCGTTGTTATTTTAGCGATGGTGCCTTGGTTGGTTGCGCAACGATAAACAGTTTTTCCTATCATGGTATGCCCAAGGACTCCGACTCTAGACTTAATCGATCCCAATGACCTTCCCTAGAGCTAGACCTCTCCGAGTGGCCGACCCTTCAAGACCTAACTTTCAGTGAGTCATGGACCCGCTGCCAGGTTGCGATGGTCAGCAGCCCACACTGGGAGTTACGTCCTAATGATGCCAAGTATAGCCCCTTAGCTCGGCCTTCGAAATATGTCCTTTAGACTGACTTCATAGTGATCAACTATTCTTATCATCAAGACTCTTTCAAGTCTTCCAAGCAATTTTAAAGGATCACGTACCAACTGCCCACGGGACTATGTGGAGGGATAGTGCCTTCTCTCAATTTTCAAACGATATCCATCATCAATCCATAGGGTCGTGACCCTTCCTACTCTGATCACAGTAGGTTGGGCCACACGTCTTCGAGACATCTCTCGAAATTTCTTCCAAAAATTCAACGATGAATGCTACAAATTTCAAGTAAATAATTCTCACAAAATTTATAGTTTTTCCTCGTTCGACTTTTATATCGCAAAAATATCTATCATTTTAACACCCCTTTTTGGGCGCTCTGTCAATATCATTCATGTTTTTGGGGATTGACCAACCTTTGGGCTTCGCGCCGCACACAAAAGGACACAACTTTGGTTGTGACATTCACATTCATCATTACTCAAGCCTTTTTCAAGTTACATCGTAACAATATTTGTTGAAAGCAAAAGGTGCAACCCCATCCATTGCACTTTAAAAGTTCATCTGTTGTTTGCCAGATATACCTAAGTGCAAAGAAAAACATTGCAATTCGAATTATCTCAAAATACGTGCACATCACGAAAGTCATTCACATGAGGACAAACTCACAAGACTGAGAGTGATTGTGAAAATCCACACAAAACAACACCTGAAATCCATACAAGTACATAGGGTTTGGAGCCTCGCGAAGGCAAGAGGCTCTGTCCATATCTCAGAAAACCAATACTATACAAGATAAGAAAAAAAATCGTCGAGACATCAAAGTCCAGATGTTAACGTAGTCGTGATATTACTCTAACATGTGTCTCATACATCACACCCTAAACTAAGGAAACTTTGAATATGCATACAGGTACTATCAAAAACACTCCACACCACTCAAGGAAATGACATGTCAAATAAAGTTACCTCAGTGTTATCTCTATATACATATAAGACTGAAGGTCCTCTGTGACTTAGTCACACAATCCGTGATATACATGAGTCTGATCCAATCCTCCATGTGTTCCTCTATATACAAATACTTATCAGGACTGAATGTCAATTCTCTCGTTTCTCCTAGCTCTAGATCTTTTCGGACCCTAATGGTTAAATCATAATCAATCAACGTCTCACCTATCTGTCTGTACAACTGTGTCCTACCACCATCTCACGATCTCTCAACCAGGTTACCATTCCTATCCCTCAAAACCCCAGTGAATACTTTGGTAACCAAACCCTTTGCCTAATCCTCACAGAACTTGGGGCAATCATCAGAGAAGTGTTTGCCCTTCTTGCAGTAGAAACACTTCCCAGACTTCTTCTGCACTGCTTCTGTCTTGGTCTCTTATGGGGGTAAAACAAACGAGGGGGTACTTGTGGCTTGGCTGGTGACCTCCTGCTGAACAGTCTCTGAAGTCCCGGGGCAAACTCCTCTGCCACCCTCCTGTATGGTCTTTCCACTACCACGTCTCTTTGGATCAGAGCCAGATACCCATGATCCCAAGGCATCTCCAAAATTAGTGAGCAACGGCATGTTTTCTGGCGTGGCCAATCTCAGAGATTCCTCCATCTTGCTTTCCTCGCTCTTCTTTACCACCACTTTCCCCTGAGGAACTTGTGATTGCTCTTCCTGCGAAATCTGAGCAGGACCCTGAGGAAAAGTCACAGGGGTCTCAACCTGTCCAGCCTCCTCAGTCTGTCCTCCAACTGTTGGTAAGAGTATATGCTGAGTAGCCAAAGAAGTAAGTGTCTGCCACTCAAATTTTTCAGCCTCTGACTCCTTCCTCCTTAGTACCTCCTCTGGCTCTAGTATGAGCTTATCAAGTAAAGGGACGTTCTCATCTGCCTGTTGCTCTGCTCCTGCCTCCTTCTTTTGATACTTGAAGAGGTTCTCAGCTGATTGCCCCTTGATTCCAAAGCTTTGCACCTCAGTCCAATCTATCACTGTTGTAGGCATCTGTTGAGTACACCCGACCTCAATATCCTTCAACCTCTTTTCCCATTCAACCTCCTTCGCTTGGAAGGAAGTTTGTTGTGCCTGGAGCTGCCCCCTCAGAACGTCGTTGGCCTTGTTAAGGGTCTGATTGACCAACTTGAAGGCTTCATTCTCAGCCCTGATGTCCACCATCTCAGTCTTCACAGCGTCTACCTCCTTGCCTTGCCTTTCCACCTCCTTCTTCAAGTCTTCAACCTCTCTTTCTCAATCTACTCTCTCACCATGAAAAGTTTGTGCCACCTTTGTTTTACTCGTTTTCCCATCTTCTCATCAGAGACCTTTGCTGCCGCAAAACCTTCCTTCATAAGGCCTTTCAGGCTAAGTAAGTCTGTGGAAACTAACTTAACCCCCATCTCCTAGTGTCTCTCTTTGAGTCTGTCTGCAGCCTCCATCAACCTGTCGAAGCTCTCCCAAGCTTCTGTGAGTAGAGGAGGGTCATCCTTCTCGGCTGTCTTCTTGGCCTCCACTTCCACTGGCTGCTTCCCTTGCTGCATGTTGTCCTTCATTTCTGCTAGTTTCTTTAATCTGAGTTGAATTCTCATCTGCATCTTTATCGCAACCTTCTCAATCCTGTCCATCTCTTTTTCTTTGGCAATTTCTTGCTCTTGGTGATCCTGCGTTGCTGGCTCATGAAACTGATCAAACACTCTCCCTGGCTCAAAACAATGGTCAGGCATCTGAACATGCTCTAGAGGAAGCCCTGAATCACCTGAAGCTCCTCCTCTTCGTGCTTCCCCTGTCGCTTGCCCTCTCCTCGTACCAAGCCTGTGAGGCATATGCTCTTTCCCCTTTTTCTCCTCTCCTCTCGTTCCATTGGATGAATTACGTCCCACTGCTCGCCCCTCTGTTCCTTCTGACCCTGTTCTCTTTCTTTCCATTCCTTTTCAGTTGTCTGCTTGGCGCTCGGGAGTATAGTAGTTTCTCAGTAGACGCTTGCAATCGCCTAGTTTGTTGCTCGCTCCACAATAGTCATGACAAAAAACTTGATGGCCTTCCTCACAAACTAGACAAATCCTTCAGCTCTCATCTCTGACAAAATGTTATGTTCATCTGCAACAGATCATAAGCCCAGAGGAACTCCTCCAAGTTAGACGAGTCGAAGCGAATTGACAATCCATCTTTTCCCATAGGTGATGGGTGCAGCCCCTCCATCTTTCTTTCAAACTCCTGGCAAGTGAGTGACTCCCTGACAAACCTCGCAATCGTCTCAACCCACTCACCACGGCCTCGTACCTCTGCCAGCTTTTTGGCCACTCCCAGCCATGCTCACAGGCATGATCTTCAAACCTGGCCAAACACATCTCTATACTCCCTCCATCGAAAATAGGAGGCCTGCTCCCTCTGGTGGTCTTATGCTGTCCCCCTTGTCTGGTAGTCCTCAGTAGAACTTCCATCGGCCCTGCTTCGCCCCTCCCTCTTGAAATGGTTGTCAAAGGTATCAAGCCTGCACAACAAGGAAGAGACAACAGACGCACAGGGGGTAAACATATCGGAAGACCACAGTAAGAGATATATATATATAGCCCTTTCATACTACCTAAGTACTCATACCTATATATATATGTATATTTATTCTTATTCTATCAAAATATTATAATCTACTAACTTGACTTGTCTTCTCCCCGTTATACTAAGGTCTTTCCCTCTCAGTTAGAAACCACATGGCTTGCCAGTTCCATGCTCACCTCTTCTCATGCAACAAACTTCTTCAATCTTGAGCCAGACACCCAGTCCTTCCATGCCGTTTCATTCATCTCCTCGATTTAATAAGACTCATTCTCGCCGCTACTCGTGATTCTGTATGACCCTAACCATCGCTTGTCCAATTTCCTCGACCATTGTTTCTCTAGGGATGAGTCGTAGAGCAACACCGCATCCCCCACGTTTAGAGGTTCCTTTCTTACTCGTGCAAACTAGTCCCACCTGAACTTGTCCTTGGTTCGACTGTCAGTCACCCTACTCGCCGCTTTTTGTACCCTATCCTCTATAGCTCCACCCTGACGTGCCCTCAGATCAAGCAACTCCTCAAAAGACAGGGTCGTTTCGAGGTCTTGTCGTCTCCAGGTTTTTAGGAAACTTTGAGGGAAGATTAACAATAGTCGTATTTTTCATCACCACTTCACGATGCATCCTGTCTAAACAAGTGGTTTTCAGGGTCTTCGGACCTTTCACCACTTTACGACCATTCACGTCTGAAAATCCTGAATGATCCTTAAGTGGTGAAAGTTCCGAAGACCCTGAAAACCACCTGTTTAGGCAGGCTGCATCCTTAAGTGGTGAAGAGTAGTTTTCATGGTCTTCGGACCTTTCACCACTTTAGTACCATTCAGGATTTTCAGACTGCCCAAAAGTCTCACTTGACCACTTCAGGATACCCTTCAACACTTCAGGATGCAGCCTGCCTAAACAGGTGGTTTTCAAGGTCTTCGGACCATTCGCCACTTTAGGACCATTCAAGATTTTCAGACTGTCTAAAACTTACACTTCAGAATTTTCATTCCTGAATTTTCAGCTACCCGATAACCGCTTGTGGAAACTTTCTATAGAGAACGTAGCATGCCTGTCATACTACCACAATGTAGCTGACGCGTAGTTGGTACTCCTTTTGACAGTGATATTCTCCACGAAGAAGGCAACCGTAAGGAAATTTGGTCATGGATTAGGCCTGTCATCTTTCAATTTCGCGAAGAGATTTGTAATGGTACTGTGTCCTCTTTCTACTGGTGCGGTAGCTTGAGGGTGTGCCTCAGTCGTATACTCGACAATCACACCATATCCCCTCAACAACGTCTTCACTTCTGCACAAGTGAATTCGAACCCTCTGTCCATTACGAATCTTGAGACGAAAGGATAACAAAGGTAACATTCTTCAATGCACAGAGCTAATACCTCTACAGTCTTTGTGCGAATAACCTTACCATTAACAAACCCTGAGAGATTGTCTCGTGCATCAAAGATATAATTAATCCCTCCTATGCATAGAGACATTGCCAATAGATCCAGATGGACGACTGCTCAAACCTCACGTATATATCTAGGGTGGAGTGATTCCCTAGGTCTAAGGGAAGACCGCTCCTGACATGGTTCACAAGACTTGCAATAATTGTCGATCATGTGTCCTATGTCATCCCAATAATATAAGTCGTGAATTTTTAAGTACGTCGCATCAACGCTCCTATGACCACATGCCGTTCCATCATAAAGGGCGGTCATAACGTCAATCTGTCAATTTACTCTACAAACTATCCTTCTGGAATTTCTTCCTTTACTTCTCATGAATAAATGACCGTCTCTCACCAGAAAATTCGACCGCATCTTAAGGACCCTTTCGCTAGAATCTTTTTCTCTCATTTCACATGAAAGGAACATTCCTAACTCCAGATACACTCCGTCACACTCTTCTATGTGAAAGACCTCTTTTATTTCTCCTTCTTCAAAATCGTCGTACTCTTCTTCGTGGACCACATTCTCCTCCCTACTCTGCATTTCTTCTTCAATTCTAGCCACCTCATCTTGAAGCAACGAGGTCACCAGCATGTACATTCCTCCTATCAATCGTTTATGCTTTTCTACCTGTTGGTGTCCGTTCTCTAGCTTGACCAGATCTTTCTGCAGCTGGTACTTATCTGCCAAGACTAAATTCATCACCCATTCTACTCCTGGCATCCCCCATGAATCTTCCTCAATATACGGCTTGAGGACTATGTCTGGTCGTCGTACATGAGGTGGAGGAGCAAGCTATATAGGTCGTCCAGGAGTAATATGTTCACCTACTGTTAGCGACCGTGAGTTGATGTGGAGCCTTACGTCCTCTTCCTTGTTCATAAATCCATCGACTGACGGAGTATTTTCGACTACCCCTTTGTTGCTTTAATCCCAGTCGACGCGACTTAACCCATCTGCCTTATTTTTGTTCCCAGAAATACGCTCTAACTTGAAATCAAACATCCAGATGTATGTTAGCCATCTGATAATGGTTGGATTTTAGGGAGCGAAATTCTTAAGTGAATCGGCCAGAGCAGTCGGGTCAACTTTCAAAACGAACCTTCTGCCGAAGAGGTAATTTCTGAAAATTCGTAGGCAATGAAGAACTGTCAAAATCTCCCGCTTAAACTGAGAGTAATTTCTCTCAGTTGTGTTAAGCGTTCGACTTTCAAATCTCAAAGGTCTCTCTTTTACCTGACAATCTTTTTGAATCAATACACCCTCAAAGACAGTAGGTCCAACGTTAGTCTCTACAATAAAAAGTCTTGTTAGCGTGGCGGCATGATTCAGTACCCTTAACATTAACCCCCCGTCCTCAAACTCTTTCTTTAGGCTTTTAATTACCGACTCCTGCTTATCTCCCTATTCCAAGTCTCGACCTTGGCATACAAGCTTTCGCAGTTGCTCTGTCTTAGCCGCAAACCCTTTAATGAACACTCTAAAAAACCCACACGTTCCTAGGAAGCTCCTTACTTCCGTGATTGTCTCGAATGGTGTTGGTCACTCGAGAATCTTGTTAATCTTCTTAGTGTCTGGCCGACGACCCCTCTCGTCACACACAAACCCTAAGATTGTAGCTCCACGCATACAATGCCTTGACTTCGCTCCACTCGCAGTGCGGTTAAGTTCTTTAGTAAATCTAGGACCTTGCACAGATCTTGCACATGATCTCAAACAAAACGTCTAATTTCAGGTTTTAACTTCTGCTCATCCTTTTCTTTTGACCCTTTCACATCCAAATCATCAATGTATGGTTATGTAATATGAGGAATTACTGATTGCATTGCTTTTACCATATGCCTTTGAACCATTGCGACTGCATTCGTCCACCCTTGGGGTGCGACATTCATATGGATCAGGCCTCGAGGGGTATGCATCGCCGTCATCGGCCTGTCTGATGGGTAAATAGGAAACTGGTCGTAACCAGAATATAGATCTATAACTGAAATTATAGATCGTCATGCGCAGACTTCCGAAAGTGCATCACCATTTGGAATACCACCTACGTCTCTTATGGTCACTGCATTTAGTCGCTGCAGATCCTGTACCCATCGCAAGGTCCCATTTGGTTTGACGAAGCAAAACCAGGGGGATGCATAAGGCCCACTCGAGTACTCCGACACATGATTGCGGATCTTTTCATCAAGATATTTTACTACCTTTTTCTCATCAGCCGCATTGGGATATCGTGCACCTCGCAGGTTCCAAGGCTTATGTAACACGGTATGTATCCGAATCATCGAAATCTTATCAATGTCCAGACGACCACGTTCGCCATCATTAAAGGCATAGGCAGTATGTCTTCCTGTCATGGTCTTCACCATCAACTGCCTCTCCTGCGCTGTAAGAAAATTTGGTTCCCTTATTATCAGCGCCTCTTCTGTTTCCTGATTGATACGACATGGTTCATTCTCTGCATTTTCTCGCATATGCCATATCAACTCTCGTTCCAGCTCATAATAAACCTCTTGTTTCTCAGTCACGAGCACAAGAACAGGGCAATATTTTTGATCTACTCTTTTGTACCGCCTTTGTGACCCTTGCTTGAGCCCACCCCTAAAAAAGGCCGAGCCGTGCTTTAAGGTTGGACTCCCGCCGATCCTCCTATCCTTCCAGGCGTCCGATATACCAACTTAACCTCTCCTTCTCCCATCTGCTTCATCACCTTCTCTTTCAAGGCCTCTACAGCCTCCGGGTCCACCATCCCATAGGTTGACACTATGTCCATAGCATCGTCTATACTCGCCAGGCTAAGAGTCAGTGCTTCCGGCTTCCTTTCTTCTTCAAACTCGTCGCCCCTAGCCACTTCCTTTCTTCTTCTGACTCTTCAATCGTGAAAGAGTCAGGATTGGGTCTATTCCTTATACTTCGTGACCCTCATAGTTGGCACACATTCGGTCACATAAGACGAGGAACATCGTCCCATCATGCTTATTAAGTATGAGGGTTTCTGTTCGGCTAAAAAAAGATCGACCCAATAGGATGGGATGATCGAGATCAGGCATTACAAAGAAACAACTTCTCACTTTAACCTTGCCAATCTCCAAAATTATTCTCGATGCGGTCCCTACAAACACTGACCGACTATTAGCTCCCATTAGGACTCCGTTATCAGCGAGATTTATTTTCATTCCCAAGCGCAAAGCATGCTCCTCCTTTATGAGGTTCATCTCTGCGCCACTGTCCACCATTGTCTTGCATGTTTTCCCTTTTACTACTACGTCTAAGCACCCACGTGCGACAGACTTTCAATCCATCTTCGTACCGGTTTCCGCCCATTCTGCCTCCTTAGGGATTATGGCCCCCAATCTTATACTAGCCACCGTCTTCCTTGACAATGAAGCTTTGAGCTCGTCCCGGAGTCTTGGGGTTGAAACCAACACATCCTTCAAGTTCATAAGGTGATTATGACCCTCAAAGATTATACCCATCATCTACTCCACGTCATTACCTTCTTCCACCCGGACAGTGTACTTTCTTTTCTTCCCTTCCGGAACTCTGTCCATGTATGCTTTAACATCCTTTTTTTTCGCTCTTATCTCAACTCTTTTATTTTCTTCTCTCCTTAACCTCTCATCCCTTTCATCTTCGTCCTCCGAGATGTCCACTGTCTCTTTTTCCCCACTCGGCTCAGGAACGTCCTTTGCCGGCTCATCGGAGCTTACCGGCTCCTTGACCCTTGTCCTGACTGCTTGTGGTACTCTTCCTGACCTTGATGGTGACCTATAAGCCATTCCGGATCGAGGCGTCGGCCCCAAAACCGTTACGCCTGGTAAGTTCCCTGACCCTCCTTGAGATCCTGGACCCATATCGTAGAGATACACCAACGGTTTTTTACCTTTTCATTCCTTGACCTCCTCACACATGCTGGTCAATTTATCTTGATATCTTCCTATTTTTGCCACTAGATCCTCCATTCTTTCCATTATTCTTCGTGCCTCATTCAAGTAACCTTCCTCTATCTCATCGTCGGATTCCACCACAATCGGCTCTTCCCTGACGGTACCGGCTTTCCTTTCTTGCTCTACCTCCTCATTCTCTCCTATTTCTTCCACCCTAACATCAGGACGGACCTCCTCCTCTTGCCAAATCCGAAATATAGCCAGAGGAGTTGGTGGCATGCCGACCTCGGCTCGCCACAAGGCCTCCTTCCTCGTTCCTCCAGGGGTCTTAGGGTCAATGTAGTACCCGAACTTGTCATACATATCACCATCGTGGTTGGTACTAATTAATCCTTCATCTTCATCATTTCGTCGGACATGACAAAATTTGATAGTGTGTCATTTTTGCCCACAATGCCAGTAAATGACATTCCTCCAATCTATCCGTCCTCTACCAAAACCTCGCCCGCTTTCCTGACCACCCTGAGTTCCTGATGCACTCCAGCCCCCATTTCCTCCTCCATTGGAATTACCACCTCCATTTCCTCTTCCATTTCCTCCGCGGTCACCATTTCCTCGTCCTCGGCCCCATCCTTGGTTTTGTCCACGTCCGCCGCCTTGGCCCCATCCTTGTGACGCTGACTGCTGAGGTTGACTTGGCTGTGGGTTTGGGTGGCTTACCTATTGAGATTGGGGCCCTGGATATCCGCAAGACACCATGCTCAATAGAGCCCCTGCATATGATACATGCTGCCCACTTACTGACCATGGTACATATGGACCATACTTAGGCCAAGGACTTGGGGGTCCATAGCCCGGCCATGACCCATAGGGTGATGGCCCAGCGTGGCCATGTGACTGAGGGGGTGACATTGCTATTACTTACGAACCTTGGCCTCTTCTTGAGCCTTGTCCTCCTTGGGCCAAATTTATGGCCTTCCTTTGTGCCTTTGTTAACTTTTGAGACTCAGGTTCTTCCTCTTTTTCTTCTTCTTCTTTTTCTTGTACCATTGCTTTCTTTGCCCGTCCCTGGGCCTGCGTTACTGTCATTACCCTTTTGGCAGCATTCGCTTCTTTCGTGACTTCAAGTTGGGTCACTACCTCCTCTACAACTTTCTTAAGGTCCTGGCCTCTGCTTGTCGTAGCGTCCAAGACCTTTTTCTTCTTTCTTGCCTGCCGCATTTGGAAGAGGTCAACTTGATCCAATTCCCCATCTATTACACTTTTTTTTATAGTACCCCATGTCAACTTCTTCCCTGGCGTACCCTTCTTGGTCAGCGTAGAGCAGAGAGTGTAAACGGGTAACCGTTGCCCGTACCCGGCCGTACCCAACTGTAACCACCAGGTTACGGGCGGGTGTGGGTACCCATTCCGAATGGGGAGTTGGGTATGGGCATGCGCAAACAAAAGGTGGTTGTTGTTAGCGTGGGCACAATTGCCCTTTTTGGAGATCATGGGTGGGTTGGGGCAGGTAGGGGTAGGGGTAAAAAAAAAAACGGTATGGGCGGACAGAAAAAGAAATAGACGGGTATGGGCAGGTACGGGTGACCCAAAAAAAAAAGGGGTGGGTACGAACGGGTAGAGGTTGTCGTCGGGTATTCGTGGTATACCCGATGTGAGTCTTGTAGCTTTGCAGGCTTTGTCCTTTTGCTCAAACGTGACGCTTTTCTCATATTCCAAATCTTTCGCTTTCCCTTGAAGCAAACATTTTTTCTCGCAAGGGTGAATTTGATCTCTCTTTGTTTTTTTATTTTATTTTATTCAAAATTTCTAACTATTTTCATATTTGTGTAACTCTGTGTATGTAATATTTATGTGTATGTGTGTGTGTGTGTGTGTGCTGTGTGTGCGACGCACTGTGTGTCTAAGTGTGTGTGTTATGTGTGTGTGTGTGTGTGTGTGTGTGAGAGTGTACATGTGTGCAACAGACCGAGGCTTGTTGCATTTGCAGATGATATACAGATTGCATAAGCTGGTGTAGCACCATATGCACCCATAGCAGCATCAAAGTGACCAGATGTAACAACTGTTGCTGTTGTAGCAGTCACTGCAGCAACTGCCACATCTCGAAAATAATAAAATAAAATAATAATGTTAATAATAATAAAAATTACCACGTCAATCTTGTGACGTGCAGGTGGTTGGGGACAGTTGGGGGCGGTTAGTGGTTGTAAAAAAAAAGAAAAAAGTTCGGGGCGGTTAGGGATAAATAGGGACAGGTAGGGGCAGTAAGGGACAATTAGGGGCAATTAGGGACAATTAGGGGCAGTTATGGACGGTTAGGGGAGGGTGGGTAACGAGCATGGGTGGTTACGGGTGGGTGCATACAATTATGGGTAGGAACGGGTAGGTACAGGTAAAGAAAACTTGGGTACGGTAGGGTATGGGTGGTTAACAAAAGGTTTGGGTTCAGGTGGCCATGTGTGGTTTTAAAAAAAAATGTTCATGGGTAGGTATGGGCAGTTACATGCTGAAGAGGTTCAAGTAGGGTAAGTCTGGGTATACCTTTTTTTAATTTAAGAAGGTGGAGATGGGTAAAGGTCCGGAAGGCCAGGTATACAGTAAGTACGGGTGGTTGGCTTTCAAAGAGGGTGTGGTTAGGCCAGGTACAGATATTCCTAAAAATCCTAGTTGCGAACTCTAGCGTAGAGGCCTCCCAATTTGTGAAGTGCCCTAGGAAGGTTGCGCACTGCTCCTCTTCCGCCATCCCAGGCACCTTCCTTGCCATTTTTTCAAAATCCGTTAGAAATGCGCCCACAGTGGTAAACTTATTTCGCTGTAACATTTCCAGGTCTGCCTTCATTAGCAGACCATCCCCCAGCTTGAAGCGCCTTTGCATTTCCTCCTTGAAACTCACCCATACTCCTGCCGCCCCAACAGCCACCTTCATTATCTCAGGCCGGATTTCCCACCAGACATATCTGGGCAGCAATTTGAACTTGTCTGCCTCAGATGTCTCGCTCGTAACTTGCTCGAACCTCTCTAACCATTCAGATACCCTCTCTCCTTTAAACAGGAAGATGTTAACCTTTGACACCTGTAGTCGTGCTAACTCTCTTTTCTCGATTGCCTTGACGAAATTCTCCGGCTTAGCTACCGGGCCCCGCTAGATTCCATCCGCGTCCGACATCTCTATATCCTGTTGGGAATAAGAAAGATATCCCGTCAATAACTCGTCAACTTTCAAGGCACTTTATCTAAGTCGTACCTAGACGTCTCATTTCTAAGTATAGTTAACCATTCTTTTACTAATTATTAGAATTTATTCAGAGTCATAGATATAATATTAATTATACTTATAATTACATGCTCCCACCACATACATTATCATCAGTATCATAGCTTTTATACCATGTACGCCTCTCTCATATAAGACAACCCAATACATAGAGTTTCATCGTTTTGCCTGGATCATCGGCCTGCTCTTAACCTGGGTTCGTTCACTTAAGGACCCCGGTAGGCAGCCGAGATTCTCCGGTAACGGCGCCACCTGTCGGGCACATCGGTCTCGCAGGGAGACCCTCCCTGCCACGTCACGCAAAATTTTGCAGGACTTCGTCGTAGAACATGGTTTGCCGCTCCGTCCGAGTGCGCCAGCCGTACCTCTCGCGAACCCCTACGACAGGACAGGGTCACGCGAGGCACTGCTTACCTCCACCCGCGGGAGCTGTCACCATCCCTTGGGTGGGCGTATCCCCACCGAGCTATCGAACCACGTGCGAAAGTTTTTCATATGCAATCGCAGAGGTGGCCCGACCGAGGGCGTTTCTCGTTCGCCGTAGCATAGGGGGTACACGCGGTCAACGCCCCTCAATCGGACCCGCATGTGGATCGATGCATTGGGGGGGGCACGACTCGTCGTCGGTCGACTAGAACGCAATTCACTCACCACGCGTTACACCATACTCGAAATTTTAAAATACACACACAGAAAAAACAAGACTCTCCTAGTCCCTTCAGTATCCGACCCATAACCTTTTAGCACGGTAATCGGCTAGGCGTCACGTGCGAGACTCAAGATAAAACCGCGTGGGCGCTATGCCTTCTCATATCGACCAGTGATGCAAGCGTACACAAGCAGTCGCAACGATGGAGTACTATATGGTACCCACAATCATGCGACCCCCGATAATTTTAGGGGTCACGCTTCGACAGTCAAGTGTCGTCTGACTCGCGTCAAGAGAGGTTAATCTCTCGACGCTAGACAACTGCCAAGGCGGTTGATCACCACACTCTCTTCTGCACCCTGCGGAGAGTGGGTGGTACACAGATTCAAACTTGTGGTCGAAGTCAACTCTCGTGGCCTAGGACACAAGCTCCATCATCCAGGGCCTGGGGAGAAATCAAGGGGTTTGACTTTGACGGTTGTCATGGACTATAACTTCCAACCAAAATAATTTTAAAGAATAAGAGTAAGGATAGTCCACATAGTCAAGCAGAAGTTTGTGTGGTATTAGACAACCACTCTCACATTAGTTGTGTGGCTTGTCCATCAGCATTCACGCAATACCTAGACTATCACCAACCTCAATTCAAAAGATCTTATACGCATACATGCGATCAAACCAGGTTTAAACAACAATAACATCACACACACTAAGGGAGTCAACTTTACTGCTTTTCTGCGACTCACACCCTGCCTTGTGCATACAAACCCCAACCAATTTCCACCATTCCTGAAATAACGGTACTCAATTTTTAAAAAATGACCATTTAAAAAGAATTATGGGGGAAAACCCTAAAAGAAAACATAAAAGCCCACAAGAGCCAAGGCCTTAGGTTGAGATGCAGGAGCAGGAAAGTTGTTGTCGTGAACCGGTGAATCGGCAACCGACCTGTTATTAGTGATAACATAAGAATGATCTTTTGTAGGATCAGTTCGAACGAGTCAAGCCTTCAATCGAATTCGTAGACCTGCATTACATTCCAGGCCAAAACGGACCAAACAATGTTTAAGGAGAACGTGTTCTATATCCAGGTTTGACTCATCTATTAACCTCTCCCTGATCTTCTCTTAATGGATCCCATAAATCACTAACAATTTTGGCAGCATCTCCCTTAGACAGGGTGGATTGCCAAATTCTCCCTAGTAGAAAATAATCTAACTTTCCAGATTCTACAAAATTTCGGCCTTTCCGTAGGAAAAGTGTCTTTTCAAAATTTTCAGGAGTCAAAAAATGACTAATTCCTTCAAATTTGTAAAAATTTCGGCAGCGCTTCCCGTAGTAACTGGAGACTGCCAAGATTTATACAAAGCTGAAATTGCAAAGACAAAGTACAACTATACTTGGGACTAACTTCTGATACTCACTAGATAGTAGAACTAGAGATAGTTTATGCGAAGCCCACTTGAAGATGATATCGTGAGTCATCACTGGTCCTAACTTCCAGTAAGGTTATAGCTCCAACACTCGGCGAACATCTAAAGCGACTAAGCTATCAAAAAGGAAATCCCCAGAGATACCCCAAAAGAAACATACATAGGTGAGCACCAGCGTTGTCGAGCGGGGATCCCCGGGGGCAAAGCCGGTGTGAGGCTGCGGACCCCGGACCCCCGCCGCGGGGGCCATCCAACCCCGCCACCGCCGGACGA
>BFEA01000295.1:1517246-1534313 GCA_003427395.1 Chara braunii
TTCATACAGGGGGCCGGGGTCCCGGGTGCCGACCCCCGGAACCCCGGAACCCCGGCGGGGTCCCGGGGCCGGGGGTCTACAACCCTAGTGAGCACAACAACATTTTTCCCCAACCCACAGGTTCCTTTCCAGGTCACATAGTTCGTTCAGAAAACCTTGTTATTCCCTTTTTACCCTTCCTTACATAAGACATACGATTATCCAACCCAACTTGTGGATGTGACTGACATGCCAGTTTTTATGGATGAGCCACACCAACTTATCGTGCCCGAATCTGGTAAAACAAGTATATGTAAGGCATAAGACCAAACCACACCAACTTATGGTGTGACCAATTTCTGCCTACACGATTGACATAAGGCATATGACCGGGTCGCACCAACTTATGGTGAGGCTGGTTAGCCTAAACGTTCGACATAACAAATAACTTAAGCTCCTCAACTTATGAGGGGCCAGCCTTAGCCTGAACAACGACAAAAGGCATATGACTAGAACACACCAACTTAAGATGCACCTAGCCAGCCCAAACAGTGACATATGGCGTAGAACCAGGCTACCCAACTTATAAGTAGTCCATCCCAGACTAGACAAAGCCACATGCACGAATGACCGAACAACCCGCAACTTATGCGTTCGCCCAACCTTCGCAATACAACCATGTTTAGCGAATAAACATAAGGCATAAAACTCACCACACCAACTTATGATGTGATTAGCCTCTGCCTGAACGAGTGACATAAGGCATATGACTGGGCCGCACCAACTTATGGTGAGGCTGGTCAGCCTAAATTTTCGGTATACACAAATAATTGAGCCACCTCAACTTATGAGGGGTCCAACCTCTGCCTAAACAAATTACGAAAGGCATATGACCAKGACACACCAACTTATGATGTGCCTAGCCAACCTACAYGATGACATATGGTGTARAACTAGGCTACTCAACTTATGAGTATTCTAGCTCGCCTAAACAAGCAAACAAGCGAGTGTGATTGAACAACCCGCAAAATATGCATTCGCCCAACCTCCGCAACACAACTACATTCAATAAGCAGAGTCACAAGTTTTTCTGTCTTCAGATGAGTGGTCATGTCACCTCAACTTATGAGACTCCCCATCCAAACATCAACTTATATTTAGAAAGGAAAATAGCCAAACTTTATATACCTCTCTGTTTTTGCATTATCAAGGACATATGACCAACCACCCAACTTATGGATGAGTCAGCCTGCCCAAAGTTGCCACACAATTTTGTATTATTCATCTTCTTTCCCTCTGCTTTACCTGCTACCAGCTTATATGACTGGATCTTCCAAATTATGGCGCCGAACCTGCCAATCATATACAAAATAAATAAAAGTATCACATTGTATACTCTGATTCTCCTTATGTTGGCGGCTCATGATTTGACCACACCAACTTATGATGTGAATAGTCTGCCTTTTTAAGTTGACATAAGGCATATGATCGATTCACATCAACTTACGATCTGGTCAGTTTCTGCCTAAACAAATTGACGTAAGACGTATGACCGGGCCACACCAACTTATGGTGGGCTGGCGAGCCTGAACATTTGGCAAACCCAAAGATCTGGACCACCTCAACTTATGAGGAGTCCAACCTTTGCCTGAACAACGACACAAGGTATATGACCAGAACACATCAACTTGTGTTGTGCCCTGGTTAGCCCAAACAATTACATATGGCCTAGAGCCAGGTTACCCAACTTGTGAGTAACATAGCCCAACCTAGACAAGTAACGAGTGCGTATGACTGAATAACCCACAACTTATGCATTCGCTCAGCCTCCGCGACACAACAACAAGTAAAGTCACAGATCTGTGTTGTTTAAATTCATACAAATAGTCTGACTTCATCATACATACTTGTCAATTTTTCTCTTTCAAAGCAATGTCAAGAACTCAAACAAGCAGGAAAAACAATTATTTTTTCTCAGTAATACTTACAGACACGCAATAACAAAGTGCTAGTATAGTTTAGGGGATGGGATCATACGCGTAAATCGATTGTTATACCTGAGCGTTTTCTGCCTCCTGAACCTCGCCTGGGCTTCGGTAGAGCTCTTGCAATCGGTGGCTGGACCTCCCACAAGGTCTTGCTGCGGTCCTACGGGTTGCAATCTTGCCTGCCGCCTTCCTCTCGTAACGTTAGACTAGACTTAGAGTAAGAAGGGCAGAAGGAGGGGCTTCAAACGCTCAAGATACAAGAATGGGACAACTCAACTCAAAGGAGAGGGTCTTGGAATCTTCAATCGCCCGAGGGCCCCGCAATGATGACCAATGACGTAGTAAAAGGTACTCAGCTTACTGCAAAAATGCAGAATTTTACTCCCCTGACCGACCTCCAACTCGTAGCAATGAGCCCCAAGCGGAGAGTGACCACTCCTCTATCTTCACAGTACTTTCTTCTGACCAAACCGTAGTTACGCAGTCCAAAAAAAACCGCGTTTTGAATAGAGCACACCCCCGTGCTCTATTCAGATACAGGCTGTAACATCCCACCACAACAGAGATGCACCGCAGCAGCGCACGTCAATATTACGGATTAACTTAGAATCCAAACGTGACAATGACCAAGTACTTAGCGTGGCACCACGTGCATAGCAGAGGTATAGCGTCTACCCACCATAAGGTTTTTAGTGCAGCCACTCAGTAATATGCATAACAGCGCACACCTTCTCAAAAGTCACCCTGAACTATAAGTTTCTCACAGTAGCGCAGATTCGGGAGCAGTTTACCAACAGTAATAGCCTTTTCAAAGGTGCCCCGGACTAGAGGACATAAATGTGTAACATTTGTGGTTTTAGTAGTCTCCTTCAAGAGTGTGTCTGCTCAGCGCATGGAAGCAGCAATAAACAGTTATCACTGTTGGATTACAAGAGCGATCTTGCTTTACCCCGTTTGTAGTGCGTTGCTACCAAAAAAAATAACAGTCTAGTTTTATGAAAACTTGATTACAACAACCCTGTAGTAAGCCACGATCACCACGAAGTTCAGTTTTGCATTAGTCTGCCGAAAAACTTGGCGCTGCGAAAGGGTCCGGTCACCATAACGACAAGTAATCTGGTTCTACAACGGAGATGCAGCCAAGGCCAAACATAGTCAAGAGAAAGCACGAGTTCGAACTACCACACTGTTTGCCAATTCTACTTCCTTCCATAGGATGAACAAAACCGAAATGAATCTTTTCGCTGGAACACAGAAGGGTGCAGGTGTTGCTGCTACGCTCGAATTCGGGCATGGGAAGATACACTTCCATGTGGTCACGACCACTTCAATCGAACACGACTGAGAGTAACGAAGGCCGTAAACATTAGCGTGAATACTATGAACATGAGTAGTTCAAGGAATATGATCACCATGCCTTACTAATAAAATGGCAAGCATGAATAAACACAGAGAGCTTGACGTCGGCCACGGGGTGCAGTAATCAAGATCGCAATGACGACGAGTGCGAGCGTGGCCAGTAGCCTCGGGCTACCACCTATCAAATATACAAAATGAGAATGAATTTAAAGTCAAAACATGGCTAGATATGTGCCTGCTACTCGACTCTCTAGATAGATGTGGCTATCCTTCAGACCCACGTGGCTTCCTCTCTATCTCTCTCTCTCTATGACTGCCTCTACCATATAGGTGTACGTGGTCGCTAAACTCGACCGGGTTCAGTCGAAGTCAGGGAGACTTGGGAATCAAAACCGCGCAAATGACTGATACGAGGAGCACCAGAAAGATAGTTACAACGAACGATAACGTGGTCACCACGCACAGCAGCGGGATCTCATCGAGCAGCAACACCCAGAAGGGGATCGGGAATACGGCGCTTAGTACGGCAAGCAGCGATCGGAACCGTTTCCAACTTTCGAGGAAACTTAGCGAAACTGTGTTAAGGCCACGATGACAGTGGCAGCATTATCACCACTCTACCTTGATGACGACGAAGATCACAGCACGACGAACTATAACCACGACGAGCAGCAGTAACTCTGCCCACCATTCACCAAAAGTGTAGAATGAGAGTGAATCTTCCACAAGATCATGGAAAAATACACTGCTTTCCAGCCATACATGTCGTTTGCCACTGTAGCCCGATCCTCAGATCCCCCCGCATCACGAGTTCGCCCCCCGGCTACGTATCAACTTCCGCAGACTCTTTGCAGTAAGGTAAACTTTCCACTCTTACGGCCTCCTTATGCTACTACCATCGATAGACAAACATTATCCGAACATGGCAAGATGTACGTCAGCTCTGCCATGCTTCGCCTCCAAACCATCAGGTAAGTCTCCGACCCGCGGTTCACGTCTTTGTACTTCCTTCGATACGGTGAGCAAAATCTGCACGAATCTTCCGTCGATTTACGGAAGTGTACATCCTCCAGGTAGGTTCTCCCTCAATCCCGACACCTTTCTCTCACTCTACTCCTGAATACTCCTCCTCTCTTTCACTTCACCCTTCTTCTTCCTTACCCTCGTCGATTTTCTGTTATTCTCCTCCCTGTGGCCTCCGTTCTCTTCCTCTCTAGTTCTTTTTTGTCAACTCCCTGCAGACCATCACCCCTCCACTCCGACCGGTTAGCGCAACCTGTAGGCGTACTCCCGAACAAACCTGACTGTTGCTCTGGTCTCAAAACGGAAACTCCCCACTACAGGCCCTGCTGCTTTATTATGTTGCCTGTTGGTCGAACAACTCTAAGAAAACTAGAGTCAAATGCACCCGCCTCGTACCTAGGCCAGATTCCTCAGTAGGGGAATACCCGGCCCTTCCCTCTAGGACCAGGCTAATCTTCTCTGTATCGATCCAGTTTTAACGGATGTCCTGAAGGATCATGGCAGGGCAGTGACCTTGGGATGTCACCTGCGGCTGACCGGCCCTCGACAATCCAGAAATATTTGGTTTTACTCATCAGGTTCCATCATCTGGCTTCGACTCTAGTCTGTATTTCCATAGTTCAGTGGTGTACCCGCTGAGTTAGGCTTGTTGGTACACGACCGATCCCGGTACCAATGCCGGACCGTGTCCCGAATTGGGATAAAAATATTAAAAATAATAATAAAAACTTAGAAATTTTAAAAAAATGGACGAGGGGAGGAGGACCGTCGGAACCCTGCCCTCAGTCCTGCCTATCGGACTTCCTAGCAAAACTAAGGGGGATAGTCCCGTGGGACCCTCAACCCCTCAGTTTCCTCCATAAGACGCTCCTCCGGTCCTTCACAGTCGGATGCTGGCCTCGATCCCCGGGTCTTCGTACTCTAAGTCCAAAGTCGTAACCTATAGGACTAGGCCCAAGCTTGGATGTAGCAAGAACGACCTTAATTATAAAGACGTCCGTTTCATACCCAAGCCTGTCGGACTGTACTAAAGGCCGTATTTTTAGACGCACCGACCATCCGAACTCACGGTCACTACACACCCGTACTTGCCACTTTCAGGGGTGGTTCTCACTCACGCCCGCCGCTCGTGTAACTCAATAGTGTTCTCGGATGGGGTCGTGACCTTCTCAACCCGCCTTGCTACTTAAAAGGTCGCGTCCTTACTATTTCGGTGTCGGAAAAACTTAGTTTTAACTTATACCATACTTGATTCGTGCTGCCCTTGCAAGGATCACTAGCAGTGTCTATTGTCGGCAATGGTCAACTAAGTAGCCAGTGTACCTCACACTTTGCGGGTCTGAATGTCATCCTCCGGTACATGGTTTCAATAGTCAGCCCCGATGCCGACCGTAATTCCGACAGAGCGCATGCGGTCAGCGCATGCCTAATGTTAACCCAGATCCCAACCTTTCTCTAGCTCGCGCTGTTTTGTGTGGGCTTGTTCCTCATACTCGTCACTTATCAAACTAAGTCAACACGTGCCCTCAAAGTGCGCGCCCACACACTCTCTAATCAGATCAAGGCGTGTGTCACTTTCAACCTCTGAGAATTGGTCATTGTCACACAGAAACGAGACAGTCTCTCGAATATTCTAAAAAACACACCTTCTGCAAGATGCAAAATCATGCCCAAATACCCTTGTAAGGGTATTTGGGCCGACACCGACTTCCGACGCAACTCACACACTCGGTGTTTCCCAGACTTCGTGTTTGCATGCCAAGTCCGTTGCACTGAGTCGAGCAGGGCGATGTCATCCTCCTCGTCTGGGAGGTCGTCCTCCTTGTCATTCTTTTGCCACGTATGCACCAAAGGGCCATCTCCATCATCATCATCTGCAACCTCCGCCGTGGCTGCATTAGCGGCTCTCCCTTCAATGACCTGCCTAGTCCAGTCTTCATACCACTCCTCCACCTCCGTCCTCGCAAACTCATTCTCCTTCCAAGGAATGATGTTGCCCTCCGTCTCTCCACGCTCCCTCCACGTGGTTAATTGGATGTTCCAATTGCTGTAAACCAACTTCGCTAGTCTCTCGGGCAGTAGTTTGATGTGTCGCTGTCCGTATATGACCTGGTATAAGCTCCAGTTCCGCTCGCACGCGGCCGAAGAGCTCATATGGCCGAGAAGCTTGATGGTCTACGGTTGGAGGAGGTCCAATGATCCCCCGAACGCCTCCCAGCATAGTGCTGGTGTTTGCACATTGCCCTGCTCCTTTGCTGTAGCGGGCCTTCATCTGCCTTGACCTACAGCTAAGGCCTATTTGGTTATTTGCCAGTTCGGCCTGTGGGACCAGGCCGTGGCCTGACCCCACAGGCCGTGCAATGTTTCAGTCCAGTCCCGTCATGCCCGGTACCATTGTCGGTACCAGGTCAGTCCGGTCCAGTCCAGTCAATCCGCTGGGGGTATATCCCAATTGTTGTCTGTTTTTCGTCATTCTTCATTTGCACAGTTTGGAGTACGTGCGTGTTGAGTCTGCTTTGGAGCTGCGCTGTCCCTTCCAATTCCATCTTCATCTCACTCATCCTCATTCCTTCGTCTTGATCCTGACGGACCGCCATCCCGGAGGGTCTGTCACGTTGGTATCAGAGCGGGTTATTCTCCCTCCTCCCCTCCCCTACCCACCTCACCCATCAGTTGTCATGCGGCTTGACCAAAAAAAAAAAAAAAAAAAAAACCTCGCCACTTTTCTTTGGTAATGACACTGGTGCACTCTTTCGATCGTAACTTTTGCACCGGTGGAATAAATTTTTATTTTTTTAGCTTGTTGGAAAGCTCTCGACGAGCCGCTTCTAACACAATATAGAGTGCTTACTTCTGTGCAGTGGTTGAGGAGCTACAATCTTTCAAAGATCGCCATTATTTTTTTAAAGCTCCCAAAACTACTCGGGCTCATTTTTTTACTGAGCGTTATTTCTGCATGCAGTGTATGATGCTGCACCTTATCTTGTTGGAAGCGGCTTTCAAAAAGCTTTCCAACAAGTCCTCTTTTGCCAAATTTCACGTAGGGGGGTGAAAAGTTATTAGCAAAAGAGTGGTTGCTCCGCTCTCCCCTTTCATCCTTTCCGTGGCCATTAGGGTCCAACATGGCAGCACTTGAAGACCCCCCTGCCTAGGGGGCTGCACTACAGTGAGATCTGGGTGGATGATCAAGATCTCAGCACACCCAGATGATGATGATGATGATTTCTCCTACTACTGCAGCAACATTCTGGCAGCAGTGAAGACCCCCCTGGCTAGGGGGCTGCGAGTCAGTGTAATCAGGGTGGCTTGATTATCTCATTATTATTATTATTATTATTTTCACTGCTGCAGCAGCAAGCTGCCAACACCTTCAAGGCCAAGATCCTGGGGATTTTGGTGACCTTGTTGCTCTTGGCCAACCAAAAGCATGGTATCATCTCTTCCCACTAACCTACTCTCCCCCCCCCCCCCTCTTCCTTCTCTATACCATCTCATCATCTTTTTTAACCGTACCACTACCCACCTCCTCCTACCTCCCTTCTCACTCATCTTCCACAACCCTTTTCTCTCCTCTCCTCCCCACTCACCATCTTCTATTAATCTCATATACTCCTCTCTACCTTTTTCATATCCTTCTTTCCTATTCTATCACCCTCCTCTCCCCTTTCGCTCCCCCAACTACAACCCCATCATCTCCCCCATCCCCCACCTTACTTTTTCTTTCTCTTCTCACTTATTTCTCTCATTCTTCATTACTTTTTCATCCCCCCACCCAACTTCGAATTTTTTAATGTTTTCTTCTTTTCTCTTTCTCTTTGACTTAAAATTTTCCTTTTCCTAAAAAAATTCGAATTTTCTTATTCCCTATTTTTTTTTATGATTTTTCTGATTTATTTTTATTTTTATTTTATTTATTTTAAAAATTCAATTTTTTTCGCGGCACCCTCAAATCTGATTAGGAGTTAGTCATTCTTGCTTTGGAAACACATTTTGACACCGTGGGGACAACAAAGTGTTGCCGAAATTTTCTGTTTTTTCTTTACTTAGTTTTTTTAAGCACATTTTTACCCCTTGAGGGTAGCGAAGTGCTGGTCAAATTTTCCCATCTTACTTAGTTTTTTTCTTGACGGCACATTTCGACCCCATGGGGGTAACGAAATGCTGCCGAAGTTTTTGAAAAACTCCAAAACTTAGTTTTTCTCTTCACTCTCCTCCACCTCCTTATTTATTTATTTATTTAAAAAAAAAAAAAAATTGCGGCATTTTGAAAGTTAGTGTGCTCCTCTCGCTCTTTGCTTCCTCTTGGCACATTTTTGGTCCCATGTGGGGTGAGAAAATCCTGTCGAAAATTCCAAAAAAATAAATATCACCTCTTTTTTCACACTTTGTTTGTTTATTTCTTTCTTTATTTTTATTATTATTTTTATTTCTATTTTTATTTCAAAATTTCATTTTTTATTTTAGTTTTTCTTCCAATCCCCCCCATGGTTATTATTTTTTTTTCTTGATTAGGTCGCCACTACCCTCCTTTAACCACCCGAAGCCCGGTCAGTTTTTTTTTAGGGTTTTTCTAGGGTTTAAGGTTCTCTTAAACCCCCCTACTCCCCCGCCTCCTCCTGTCAGGCACCCTGGACCCGGACGGATGATCCCCCCATGAGCAGTTCGGCACCTTCGTCTCACGCGCGACCCGCAAAATCCGAGGCGAGCCGACTCACACATCCTCACTCCGCTCCCGCGGTCCCCTTTCTCTTATTGGTGGGCCCCTTTCCCCCCACACTTCTCTGAGGACTACCTCCATTCCCCTTCTGGCCATGGAATGGAGTTCATCGGAGGAGATCGCCACAACGCAATCCATATCCCAAGTCAGGGAGTAGTCAACGGCTCATGGTCAGGCCCATGCGGACACCATGGACCTTCATGCCGCCCTTGTAGCGATCCATGTGCAACTTAGTACGCTTGGACCGTTGCAAGCGCA
The DNA here is from genome assembly GCA_003427395.1 of Chara braunii. Classification (NCBI taxonomy): domain Eukaryota; kingdom Viridiplantae; phylum Streptophyta; class Charophyceae; order Charales; family Characeae; genus Chara; species Chara braunii. The sequence goes on from BFEA01000295.1 coordinate 1,526,571, forward strand.
AATCAATGCGCTTGCCCTCGACGTCAACCGCCTCAAGGGTTCCCCTCATCGCTCTCCCCACCGCTCCCACACCCCATCCCCTACCGGCTTCAAGTTCGACTCCCCACGACTCCAGAGACAAAGACATCGTGGTTCCCCCTCCTCTGCGGGCCAGGCCCAACACTCCCCCTCAGCAGTGGCGAGTGCTGCTGCCACTCAGACCACCTCGTCTGTTGCGGCAGTTTTTCCGGCCCCGACCGCCCCTATCGTCTCTACTGCTGCTGAAGGTGCTGCGGTCCAGATACCACCATATGGCCCCTCAGTTTCATCGACAAACCCCAGTGTCGCTTTCCAGCTTCCCGCACCGGTTACGGCAATACGGCTCCACCCTCTTCTTCATGCCTTCGTCCCCCTACCCCCATAGCAGGGTACCACCCAGGCTGGGATTCGTCCTCCCACTAACAGACCCGGTCCACCTCCTCCACCTCCGACCCCGCGCACCCAGCGAGTGGCCACTTTACAGGCCACCATTGCGTAGGCTCGGGCGGAGATTTTGGCCCTAAGATGGCCTCACCCTTCACAGGCTGCTCACCCTTCTTCTTCCTTCACCACCTCCTCGACCCCCATCATGCCGGCTCGTTTCCCTTGATCGGCTCCTCAGCCTCTCCCGTCTTACCTAGCCATTCCGGGACAGCTGCCCGAGGCCGTTGACTCCTCGTCTGCTGGTCCATCCGCCAACGGCCACGACCCACAACCTTCCCCCACCTCTGCCCCTGCAGTGGCCCCGACTTACGTCGCCGCAGTGCACTCGCCTCGATCTCTCTCCCCCCGCTATCAGCATAGTGGATATCCTCCTCTGCGTACCACGGACATTTCCGAGTATGATGGCACATCCCGTTGTGGTGAAACCCGGGGAGGGGCGCCTACCGTTCGCCGAAGCCGAGGGCAACGACGCCTGTCACTCGCCGCACCCGCTTTCGAGGTCCTCGGCGACCAGCAGGGAGTGAGGGAGTAATAATGTCACTAAATCTCACTGACTGAGCACGCGTCACCTACCGAGAGAGAGTTTGTTACAATTCGCTGAGAAGGGTGGAGAGACCACTTTAAGATCACAAAGTAAATAGCTCGCCTGAAACAGGGACACTCAGGCCAATAAGTATGGCATTGCACTCGGATCAATCGAGAGCTTGAGCAGGTCACCGCTCATTGATCCCAGATTTTCAGTCCCTTTCGGAGGGGTTGAGCATAATACGTCTCTGAGATCACTCGAGGAAGCGCGGAATTATGATTTTCGTTGCTGACCCCAGACAGGATGAACAATTCCAGGAGCATATACATTCAATTAGAATTTGCGAACTTAATAGCAGTAATGACTGCAACAACGATGGCATTAATGACAGTATCAATAATATTAATGTCACTCGCTACCCCACTGAGCACGCGTCTCTCGTTGTTGCTCGCCCTCTCACGCGCAGACAGGATTGTACCCATTCACTATCTCCGCTGCTCACCCATTATGACACAATATGCACCATCCCCATTGTTATGCATTTGTGCATTTTCAGCTCCCTTGCCCTCAGTGAGTTTCACACGCACTTGCCTTTCCCCATACTTAGCTGCATTCACTCGCATACAACACACTCAGAGGTTTCCCCCTATGACTTGCATAAGTTAATGCAGCTCATGATGCTGATTTGTTACACACTGAATTTCCTTTCTAAATAAACAAACGAAAATATTAATAATGATAATATTTATAATAAAATTAAAATCACTCAGCTGGTTCGATAATGAGCCAATCAACGATCTTGTTCCTTGGTTGTGCAATCAGGCCAGGGCTCGATTCTTGTCGTTTCTTTTTAAGTCCCCGAGACGATTCTATTGTCCAAGCTTTAATTTTAGGAGCCTTTCAGAAAACATGAACACCAATGTGTGAGCGTGCGGAAAAGACCTTGCAAGGTTTTGCTTAACGCTCAAACGGATGTTTGGAAATAACCTTTGCAGTCTCCGGCTGGATCATCCAATAATTGAGAAAATAAATTAAAAGAAGATCCCAACTTGAAAGCCTACGCGAGACAGTTCAATTGCAGCGTGACCAACAATCCTTTGGAGGACTGCTCGTGACATTGACCAGTTGACTGTTCTTTTTAACTGAGGGGTTTATGCACTTTCTGGTTCTCGCTCTCACTCTCTTTCTCTCTCTCTCTCTCTCTCTCTCTCTCTCTCTCTCTCTCTCTCTCTCTCTCTCTGCAGTCTCTCTCTCAGTCCCTCTCTTTCAATCTGTTTCCCAGCCTCTCTCAGCAGAGACTCTCTTCCTCTCTGGGCACAGATTCTCTCCCTCTTCCTCTACTCCAGCAGACTAGCTCCGCAAAGGTTTTCAAACAGTTTCTCATTCAGTCTCATCCAAGTGTGTGGGGTTCCACACTTAACAACCCACGGGTATATGTAATTACGTTCGCAATCAGGTGAGTGAAACTCATTTTAATTAAAGCAGGCATCGACCCTTATCAGCAAGGACTTCTCAATTTTTCACTTACCTGTCCAACCCTTACCTCCCTTTTCGGCCGTCCGAGATGGGTTCACACTAAAAAATGCTCAAAGACAATCATTATTTTCGATGTCTTTACGTTTCCCCACGAAGACAGCCTCTTTGTGATCGACGATGAGTGACACCCGCCGGGTCGGAACACCAACAACGAGCATAGTTCCCACTGTCACATTTCGCTGGGGGTTGACTGGCGTGATCTCGGTGGACAAAGATATTCAACCTTGTTGCGTTTCACTGAAGAGTAAAGTCCTCCTCGATATTCTGCAGCAATCACCATTGACGCATTCCTCTGAACTGGTTTAATCAACAGCGGGAACTATCCCGATCATCAACAACAATTCCACGGACACTTTTCAATGAATTAGCGTGACCTCCTGCGGCAACGCTCGCTGTCACTTTTCAGGGAACTGGCTTAATCACAGGGACCATGGCTCACTCATACGAGAAGGGTTGACTGCGCTTAGGCTGATATGACTCTCCCAATGAAACGCCCGTCTCAAGCATCAATAACTTATCACTTCTCTCCGCCCCTTCGGTACCGCTGGTCCCGCACCACTCTAACACCGCCAGCACCATTCGTCAGCTAACACTACCTAGTTCGGTTGATACGGGCGTTGAGTACACCGAGCACACCAACTTCCTTCCCCTCGATTTTTTCCCACCATGTTCAAGTTTTCCTTATATACGCCTGTCCTTCACTTCCTGCCCCCTTCCTCACTTTCACGAACAGGGACGTTTCCGTTTTGACAAGAGCCTCTGCATCAACCGGGTACACCAGGCACGCGTTCCCCGAGCTCCTCGTCTCCGCAGGGAGGGCATTGATACTGAACGGAATGCTGGAGGGTTGTGATTCCTTGGTATCTCTCTGCGGTCTTCCCAATTTCTCTGTTTGTGTCCCCTATTACCCCTCTATCGGCGCAGAGTTGACTAAGTCGCAGTCGTCCCATGCACGTTTTTTTTGCTGACCCGGATTTCCCCGAGTCCTTTCTGCTGTGTACCCCCCTCCCCCTCGCACAAATGCAGTAGCGAAGGTTAAGCGATGCGTGCCCTTTCCCCTCGAACCGAGCCTTTCCCCAACAAGGTTGAGCTCGGTAGTGGGCGGCGTACGCCTAGCACGCCTTCTTCTCCCCTACTACCTATCTACCCACTCGTAATTTTCTCTTCCCTGTTCCCAACAAGGTTGAGCTTGGTAGTGCTATAGCGTGTGGGCCAACAGGACTAGTTGAAACACGAGGAGCGAGGTAGTGGTGATTGGGAGCATGTGACACTTACGGTTGTAACATTCGGAACCGTCTTTATATTTTTCGGGAACACATGGAGTGAGCGTTTTTTATCGCTGTAGCTATCTGGTGCTGAAGGCAGTAGTGTGGGACCGCTCTGAGACCAGTTGGCACTGAGATGGGACCGGGGGATTTGTTTTGGGACGTGTGTGACTCATCGTCTTCATACTTGGGTCTGCCGCATGCGGGACGTACGAGTCGAGAACATATTGGGATTAACGGTTGCTCGAGACTTACCTCGGGGCTGCAATTTTTTTCAGCGACGCATGTATTTTTCTTGACTTTCTTAAGTGGGCCACGACGTATTCGGCATAACTTCACTTAATGTCTTGTGAACCCACACTTTGCTTGACCTTGTTTGTTCTGAATATTAAAAAACAAATATTGAATAAAGCATGTGTGGTCATGCATGTGAAAAAGTGGGATCTGACGAGATTATAGGCTATTGGATTTTCTTGACTTTTGGTTATTTTTGAGTGTGCAGGTAGGTAGAAGGATACTTACAGAGGGAATTGATTATGCCTAATTAGGGATGGTGAAGAGGATTGTGTTTTTTATACCCATTATATGCATGCTAGTCAGAAATACATATTGGTTTGAGAAAGGTTAATTCAGTGTCGTCAAAGGAATTTGATGCAGATAAAGAAGGTAAAATTAAACGGATTTAGTATTTTCCCCGAAAAGACCATTTCTATTTCGAAGGACCTCAATTATCTATATCCGTCCAACTGATTTTTATTTTCTACCTTCTTCGACTTTCTTCGTCTAGGTGACCATAAAATTATGAAAAAATATGAACAAAATTTATTTGTGGTGGACACGTTTTCTATCCAGGAAGCATCTGGGCGGGGGTTTGTTGCTCTAGGAGCCGACCTAGAGTAGACCGTTTTACGGAGGGGTACTTTGTCGATTCGGTGGAGACGGTCCGACTTCTAACATCCGATCTTTGTGCTTGGGCGAGGAGGAGGAGTACCTCATATCACTTCCTAGAGGGTGAGACATAAAACACTTCAAGTAATGCACCTAATCAAGAATCATCTGGAAAGCAGTATGTCATCCAAGCAGATTAAGATGTGTGAAGATGGGTGTATGCGTGTCTAATCTTAGGTTGGCGGTAAGTGAAATGAATGGCTTTGGCAGCGCCTCTCATCAAATCAAAACGGAGGTGGCCTGATTACCCTGTCGGTTGCATTGGGGTTATTGTCGAAGCCAACTCCCCATTGACAGTTCATTTCAATATAATTATATTTAATCATTGTAACTTTCTTTTTTTTCTGAATTGTGCGTCTAGGGGACTACGATAGTTGTTGGTTTCACGCTTGGTTGAGATTACCTTAGTTCACTGTCGTACGCTTCGTGCTTAGGAGATCAGCACCCTAAAGGATGAATGACGTTCGGGTTCAATAGGCATTTTAACTGCGCGTTGCCGGAGGGCCTGACATTCAGACCCTCAGCGGTGTGTCAATTTGCCACACCGGTCTGAATTTCTGACCTGTGGGATAAGACGTACCCCACTAGCCCAACCTGAGTGAACCACCGTCCAGTTCGCTCTGCTTAACGACAAAAGGTTGCGCTATAGGTTATCAAACTTATTAGCTATGCCCTTTTCGCAATTAATCCTGTTGAGACCCCTCCGCTGAATTTTTTTTTTTTTTGTTTTAAGGGTTCGATTAACCTCGATAATAAATCAAATAAAATAAAATAATAGTAAAAGAAAATAATGAGCCGTCATAAGTGGCGGCGATACTCACATTGGTCAGACTTGTATCCAGACCAGAGGGTGCTTGTCGGGGCTGTATTACCACAGTCGGGTCTGGAAAATAGTTGCACCACCGGGACTACTGGATCTGGAATCAGCGCCAACGGTAGTACCGCTGGACCTGGTCTACTTAGGCAGTACCCTCTCCGGTTCCACCGACGGGTATGTACGTGCTCAGGCGCCACGTGTCAATGGGCACAGTAGTCAGCTGTCGGCCCAGGGAAAAGGCCACATGGTCGTTTCAAGAGGGCCTAGTGTTTGACTTTTGAGTTCAGTTCTCGACACTCGCACGATGCGGACAGAGCGGATGAGTTGCCATGCAGCCAAGGACACATGCTCTGGTGTCGTTGACGATGTTGGATGATCACCTAACAGTTGCAAAAGGGACAAGGGTTTTGACTTGTCCTTCTGTTTTAACATACGCAACCGATGCCGCATGGCACTTCCAGCCAGTAAATGACTGTTGGATGCTGACTGCAGCCCATTAGATTGGCCGCAGCTAGTTGAGTCATAGCTCAAGCGTGCGAGTCAACCAATCAAGCTGCAACTAATTCGATTGCAAGTCATTGACCATCAGGTGACAAAACAACGGGTAATCAGACAGTAGGTGACAAAAAGGGGAATTGAGTAAAGCAAGAGGATATTCAATAAATGAGAAAATTTACCTTTGCAACATGCCATGAAATCAACTGTATGGTGCAAGTTCATAATCAAGATGGACACACAATGTTGCTTCTGAGAGTGAGAGAGAAGATAACGAGCGGGAAGCAGTACCATTTGCCGTGATAAGGAAAAGGGAAGGAGATAGCCAACTTCTGGAATCTTGTTTCAGGGCACATGAGAATGAATGTCTCGTCATCTAATTAGCGATGGGCATGGACAAACTAGCGGGATATTTACTATTATCGACTGCTGTATGAAACCATCAGCCAAGAAATGAAGCTTGAAAGAAGCACTTAAGGCCCTACGGGACCTGACTCTGGTTTGACTATGCCATGAATTAGTAAATGAAGTGCATCGGCTTGCTATCTACCACCGACTTGGCACGAAGGATACATAACGGTTGAGTAATTAAGGTGGTGCAAAAATCGTCCTCTCCAAGATGGTCAATCGGTTGCCTTGCCGCCTCCATAGCGAGGGACGATGGGATTGAAGCTAACCCCGCAATCAAAAAAAACAGTAAGCGCGAGAACTTACCCTCACATTCAGGAAGAAAATGGCAAATGGATGTGCAAAGGAGACCACGCACGAATCTGACCGTTATTCAGAGTCAGGTTCACGCATGTGCTTCAGAGAGAGTGAGAGTGTATGGATGGGATTTACAAAGCAGGTAACACTCACAATGATGCGCGCCTATAGGCAACAGTATGAATAAAAGCGGATAAATCTAGCGCTGAAGGTCAACAGGATTCATGAACCTTGTTATTTTTCTAACTTCCAAATAAATTAATTAGTTGGATCCCGTGATTGGGATCACATCTGGTCACCCAACCACGGGAAAGTTAGCAAGCGGAAGCAGCCCTAAGTGAAGGGTGTGCTCACCGCCGCTTGCTAGGTGAAGCATTTTCAACACTTTAATATTTTTGTAATTTTTGAAATAAATTAATTAGTTGGATCCCGTGATTGGGATCACGCCTGATCACCCAATCACGGGACAGTCAGCACGCGGGAGCAACCCTAAGTGAAGGCTGCGCTCACCATCGCTTGCTGGATGAAGCATTTTCAATACTTCAATATTTATGTAATTATTAAAATAAATTAATTAGTAGGATCCCGTGATTTGGATCACATCTGATCACCCAATCACGGAAGATCCAGCAAGCGGGAGCACTCATAAGTGTAAGGATGCGCTCACCGCTACTTGTTGGGTGAAGCATTTTTATTTCTTTAATATTTTTGTAATTCTCAAAATAAATTAATTAGTTTGATCCATACATTCGGCGCATGGACATGCGCTGCATCTTGCACGTGCGCCGCACCGAACTCTCTCTCTCTCACACACACACACACACACACACACACACACACACACACACACACACACACACACACACACACACACACACACACACACGTGGCAGTGTATATTTCCATGTTTCATCGGTAGATTCATTCGATATTGCTCATCCTATCGATGGAAGTACCCTGACGTAAGGCGCGAGGTTGGTGACTTACCT
>BFEA01000295.1:1534327-1590195 GCA_003427395.1 Chara braunii
TCTCTCTCTCTCTCTCTCTCTCTCTCTCTCTCTCACACACACACACACACACACACACACACACACACACACACACACACACATACATGGCAGTGTATATTTCCATGTTCCAGCGGTAGATTCATTCGATTTTGCTCACGTTATCGATGAAAGTACCCTGACGTCAACCGCAAGGTTGGAGACTTACATGTTCTCTCTCTCTCTCTCTCTCTCTCTCTCTCTCTCTCTCTCTTTCTCTCTCTTACACACACACACATGCGTGGCAGTGTATATTTCCATGTTCCAGCGGTAGAATCATCCCGCCTCCCTCATCTCTCCGACTTCATCCCGCCTCCCTCGTCTCTCCTACTTCATCCATCCTCCGTCTTATTTCGAAGTCCGATTGGCAGCGAATACCCTCCCCATTTGTCGTGTGCTCCTCCGTTGTCATTTGTGTGCTCCACCCTCATCCATTCCCCCCCTCGCCCATTCTCTCCCTCCTCCATTCCCTCCCTCCCTTCTCCCTTCTCATCATGCTTGTTTCCATTCTTCATTTCCCCCCTCCCTCGTCTTTCCACCATCCCTCTTTGGGCCATCTTCCATCTCCTCTTTTGCTCGTTGGTCGATCTTCCATCAAGCTGTAGTCGCGGATTCGCTTTCTGTTGGAGCAAGCACCTTCATCGGTGGTGACTGGTGAAATATTTTTTATTTTCATTTGTTTTTGAAATTTCGTTAATAAATAAATAAGGGGGGGGGGGTTGGGGTGAAAAGGTCGAGGGCTTTCTATTGGGGGTGAGGTAGGGGTTACGAGAGGGATGTGCTCGGGGTTGGGCCATGTTGAAGGAGGTTTGGGTGCACCCCGAAAATGGGGGTTCGACGATAATTTGGGGGTTTGGGCGCTGTTGAACACGACTTTTTTTTTTTTTTTTTTTTTTTTTTTTTTCACAGGCTTGCTTTTTTGGGGGGGAGGGGGGCGAGGGAGAAGGCCGTTTTTTTTCTTCCATGAAGTCTTTATGTCCGATTGAGTGCCTCGATCCATGCCTAATAGTAACCCAAACCCACGCCCACTAGTAACCCAAACCCACACCCACTAGTTACCCAAACCCACGCCCACTAGTAACTCAAACCCACCTCCACTAGTAACCCAACCCCACGCCCACTAGTAACCCAACCCCACGCCCACGAGTAACCCAAGCCCATTTTTGCCGGGTTGGGCGCTGTTGAACACGCCTGTTTTTTTTTGTTTTTTTTTTTTGCTTATTTCACGGGCTTGCTTTTTTTTTGGGGAAGAGAGGCGAGGGAGAAGGCCATTTTTTTTTCTTCACATTTCTATTGAAATCTTTATGTTCGATTGAGTGCCTTGATTGGGTGGTCGCTGCAGAATTTTCGGGGCGGAATAGGGGTTGAGGGGGTGGGGGTGGAATGGTCGCTGACTTTATTTTGAAAGGTGAGGTAGGGGTTTATGACCGGTAAATAGGCGGGTTGCGCGATGTCGAACGTGGGTGTTTTTTTTTTATCTTATTTCACAGGCGTGCTTTTAGGGGAAGGCCGTTTTTTTTTTTTTTTTTTTTTTTTTTTTTTCCCCTGAAAGCTTCTTTCTTTCTTTTATACACATCTAGATGTGTATAAGAGACAGCTCCAAGAGTGATGCAAGGGGCTGATGCAAGGGTTTTTGATGGACTGCATGTGCGCAGGGAAATATGTCTCTCACGAAGGTGTTGATCGAGCAGCTCAAGAGGTACTTCACCGACAACTGTCCGGCCGGGAAACACAAGAGCAAGGGGCATAAGCACTATGTCACTTCTTAAAGGGCCGGTTCGTTGGGTCGGCCACCATCCTCAAGGACCACTTCTTAAGGGCAAGTGTAGTATTGCCCGTGTCACCCGCCCGTTGGACGCAGAGGAGAGGGTGAGGAGGATGGAGGGGATTCGAATGGGAACGATGCAGGTGGAATGCCTTATCGGAGGGAAGGGACGCGCGAGTGAGGGTCCGAGCAGAGTTCCCTCACGGAGAAGCTTGATCGTCCCATCCCCGACGGCGAGCAGACCCCCTATTCCTGCTGTTGAGGAGTCAACCACACCGCGACATCCGGGAACGCTGCACCATTGGTCGGACGTCCGACGAGGCAAACTCTGATCGAAGAGGTGGATAGCATCATCACCCTGAATTAGCAGACCAACATACACTTGGATTGTTTTCTGATTTGCACGAATCAATCGTTCAACTTGGTTGAGAACAACTACTTCCTTCAACTCATGATGTAGTTAAAAAGTGTCATCCTAGTTGGTGGTCGTGCAAGAGGGACGAGATGAGGATGAAGCGGTTGGACGGGCAACGCAAACTTGTTGGGGACGACGTGATGAGTTTTGTGAGGAAGTGGGAGAGGACAGGCTGCATGTTACAAATGGACGGGTGGTCGGACAGGAGGAACAAACCACATCTCAGCGTAATGGTTTCCTCCCCGATTGACACTGTGTTTTGGAAGTCCGTTTGCATGGAAGGTTAGGGCAAGGATTCGGCGGCTTACTTCAAGCTGCTGGAAGGAGTTATCGAGGAGATTGGTTCGCGGTCCATCGTCGGCGTCGTGATGGACAATGCGAGGGTCTGTTCAAAGGCCGGGAAGATGGTGGAGGCGAAGTACCCAGGGATTTTCAGTGTGGGCTGCACGGACCATTCGTTGGACTTGGCGTTGGAAGACATGTACTAGCGATTGGACTGGATGAAGGAAGTCGTCGACAAGGGTAACCGAGTGGGCAAGTTTGTGACCAACATTGACAAGGTCTGTGCAATGTTCAACACAATTGCAAACGCCCAACTCAAACGCCCAACCGTCACAAGGTTCGCAACGAACTTCGAAATGCTGGAGTCGCTGAAGAGAAGGAGGACTTCACTTGAGCTGTGCGTCTGGAACGTGGCGTGGGTTGACAAGTTGGTGAGGGTTGAGCAGGTGGCGACATTCAACGCTGTCACGCGCATCATTGTGGACAATGACTTTTGGGATGAGGTTGATAGAGCAATTGTTGTCATGGAGCTCGTAGTCAAGCTGCTGCGTTTGGTGGACGGTCCCGGAGCGACTGTCAGCAAAGTGTACTTCGGCATGGACGAGATCGCGCCACAAATGCGGATCCTCGACTGTCTGACGCAAGACAAAAAGGTAGCGATAGAAAACATTCTCATGGACCGGTGGGCGTTCTTGACATCCAAGTTGCATTGCACTGCAGCCTTTCTAGATCCGGAGTATCGGTCGCTGACCTTGCGGGACACGGAGATCCGCGAGGGTTTAAACATCTGGCTCTATTCTTGGGCGTCACCGGAGCTACTAAAGGAAATCAACAAGCATGTCGACTTTTGCGTCTGCGGATTAGGCACATTCGGGACACAGAACGCAAATGTGACGGACCCTCCGGGATGGCGGTCCGTCAGGATCAAGACGAACGGATGAGGATGAGGGAGATGAAGATGGACCTGGAAGGGACAGCGCAACTCCAACGCAGACTCAACACACACGTACTCCAAACTGTGCAAATGAAGAATGACGACTGGACTGGCCTGGACTGGCCTGGCCTGGTACCGACAATGGTACCGGGCAGGACGGGACTGGACTGAAACAGTGCACGCCCTGTGGGGTCATGCCACGGCCTGGTCCCACAGGCCGAACTGGCAAATAGCCAAATAGGCCCTGTCTGTAGGTTAGGGCAGATGAAGGTCCGCTGCAGGATCCTCAAACCTGTAATGGATCGCTAGAGCCATAAACACGCTATCTGCAAAAACAACGAAACTCTGCAATAAAGAAAGCTGAGAAGTCTAGGATGCGGAGCAAGCTCCATGCTGAGTCCATGCGATGCAACCTAAGCTACATAATGTCAAAAGAAAAACAAATGTCTGCTATACATGTCCTAGCTAACAACAAAAAATGAAATGTAGCAATAAACAATCCTAAAGTCCTGGAGGCAATTGCCTCAGTGCTGAAAGGAAAAAAAGCAATATGGCACAAGATAATGCCCTGTCACTGAACCACTAAGAGTGAGATGGTCTCAGAGGGGGTGAATGCAGCCTAATAATCGAAACTCCTAAGGGCAGATACACATAAAGGTGGGATAGGTCATCAGGCTGAAGGTGGGAGAGTGGTAGCGAAACAAAACCAAGGACCCTAACAGATAGACCATCAGGGCGGGTAATGATCGGCAAAAGGATGACACCATGCAGGGTCGACCATGAAAAACGGGGAGCCTGGAATAGGGTGGAAATATGCTTAACTGAAGGCATGCAAGGGCCGACACTAGGGTGATGAGGGCAGTGGGTGAGGGAAACATGCACACAACTCACCGACTGGGGGAGGAGGGAGCTAGATCTGAGAGCAAGGAAGCCAAGATAACGCTACGGTCTCAATGCCTATGCGATACCAAGGGAGAACCCAACTCAAAGAGACCCAGCTAAGTGAGAACCATCATGCGACAGATGCAAGAGAATGTACAGGGTAGGGTGGTGGCGTGAAGTAGTCACGTCCAAAGTAGTTGAAACCGATAAGATAGTTGAAGTCGTTGAGGTGGTCGATGACGTCGATGCAGTAGGAGTCGAGGTCGATGTCGAAGCAGAACCGCAAAACGCTGAAATCCCGAAGAAGAGCTGATGATGGAATACTTGATGGTGTGAGTCAGTAGGGAAAGATGGAGGATAAGAGTGTCAGTCATCGTAACGCGAAGAGCGACGATGAGTGCGCTGTGGACGCTCGGAGGCGACCGTCTGTGGTTGAGGAACGGTCTCAGAGGGAGCGGTGTCGGCCCGAATACCCTTACAAGGGTATTTGGGCACATTTTTGCAGCTCACAGGAAGAACGCCTCTGGCGACGTCTAGGGGCGTGTCCCATTTGTATTGATTAGAGAGTGTGTGAGCGTGCACTTTGCGAGCACGTATTAGCCTGATCGAGTCTGGGTCGAGGAAGACCAGGAAACACCGGTAGGACAAGTGACGGTCAGGCTAGAATCTCCGAGGAGGTCGCAGCCTCGCGCGCACTGGCAAAGCTACGGGCAGCGCGGGGTTGATTAGGTAGGACCATGACTGAAGGAGAATGTGGCCCGGCTTAGTGAGAACCTGCGGTTTCAAGGTCGCACTGGGTGAAATTTTGCAGGTACTAGGTTAACCACGCATCGTAGACGGTAGGAGCCACCGTCGGGAACGACGCAGGCTGGAGCGGAGGCCGGGGGTTGGCAGCAAGCGACGATAAAAGGGCCGGTCACGACGGGCTATGAGAGCCTCAGACCGCGACCGCGGCATGAAGGGGCGACGGGCGTAGTGAGCCAAGCGGAGCCCAGCCCCGAGGCAGCCAGTACGGCATTACGTAGCCTGAGGCACGGGCAGTAGATCAAACCAATGGCCTCTAGTACGCTGCTGCAGGCCGGCCTAGCAGGCCTTTATAGCGAATTTAGCTTGTAGCAGTGCCAGGCTGGGGCTTAGCCCCATAGGTTACGTCATTGAACTGATACCAGGCGGATCCCGGGATCGAGGCCAGCAGCCAGCAGCGGAGCAGCGGAGGAGCGCGTCGAAGTGTGTCGAGGGGTTGAGGGTCCCGCGAAACTATCCCCCTTGGTTTTTGCGAGGGGTTCTGACCACGCGCCCGTAAGGAAGGGCCAAGTTCCAACGGTCCTCTCTCGCACCCGTTTTTTGCTATCATTTTTTTTTTCCGAGTTTAAAACAAAAGCAAAAAAAACAAAAAGTTTTTATTTTTCCTACTTCTATTTTTATTTTTATTTAGTTGGGATAAGGCCCAGTACCGGTACCGGGACCGGTGATATAGCCCAGCGACCTAATTCAGTGGAGACACCACTGAGCCATTGAAGGACAGACTGGTGTCTAAGCCCTGATGATGGAACTGCCCTAAGGCAGCAGACCCGACGAGCCTGGGTCTCTGCTCGAGGCACAGTCCTTCGGAACATCTGTTAAAATTTGAACGTTACAGAGAAGATTAGCATGACCCCTTCGTAGATATATCGAGTATAAAGCCGAGGTGCAGCTCGGTGTTGTTGCTGCGGTGACACTCGATGAACTGTCATTGCTATGCGTACTCTTGACCAAGCGGATCGTTGGGTGCTACGCTATAAGGGCAGCAGCGAGTGTGGCGTGAGCCTGACCGCTGAGTTGCGCAGGTACATCTAGGCGAGGAGCAGGACAGAGGGGGATGAACGAAAGTGAAAGCAGACGGAGATGAGATGGGAGTATAGGAAGAGAGAGAGGGAATAGAGAAGGGAGAGAGGTAACAGGAGAGCGCAACACCAAGTGAAGGGCAGCAACAAAAACGACAGGAAAAAGGAGGGATGAACCTGGACGCGGTTTCGCGCCAGGTACATTCGAAGGAGGGGAAAGATAACAGCGGGGCTAGAGACTATGGTGGAAGGAGAATCTATGGCAGGCTCGTTTCTTAAATGAGACTTGATAAGGGAAGGTGACAACCTGGGGATTTGAGGCTGGGCGGACCAAGTAGTGTTGGTGGATTGAGGAAAGAAGTAGTGAAAAGGGTAGCAGACAAGAAAAGTAGTGCGCGAAGGTGAAGGGTGTTGGATATGTCCGACTAGGAAAAGACACATCTCGCGCGTTCCTTGAGTGAAGACTTGAAGCGGGGGTTTTGAGGTGCTACGGACCTATTGGCCGCATTAGATCTTTGGATCGAGCAACAAATAAGTCAGTACGAGCAGAGAAGGCTGCGGGGGCACTATAGGAGAATTCAAAGAAAGAGGATGTACCTTCCCAAGTTCTAAAGGAAGATTCGTTTTCAAACCGAATTGTTATGGGCAGCCGAGCAAGGTCAAGAGCAAAGTATTTCGCTCGGCGAATGACCAGGATTCCATTTGCTGCTGTGACGAGCAGGGCATAAGCACCTATACACTAAAGAGGGGGAGTGGGGTTGAAAAAGAGAGAGTGCGAGGTACTCACTTGGCGGGAGTGAAACGTTCGACAGACGAGCATCTTGCCCTGTCCTAGTAGAGGTTTCACTCTCACTCTGCCCAGATTCGGGCGTACAGGCAACATCAACACTCTTCCGTGTTCCAGCGGAAGGTTCATTCCTGCGTGGCATATCCTGTCGGAGAGAAAGACAGGGAGGGAGAATTGCACGTTGGGGAGAGGCAGCGGGCGCAACGGGAGTCAGGAAGGTCGACAATACTTACCTATGGCTGTCCGCAGTCACCTAGTAGCCACCACGGTACCTGCCCGTGCACCAGTGGTAGATTCATTCGTGATTTGCACATTTAGACCGTAGCGGAGCGGGGTCCATGGGCATTGAATGCTGTTGTCATCATCATTATGCTAGTGGTCTCTGAAACCTGTTGTCGAAGTCGCTGTTTGTGCCAGGTGTACAAGTTCCAGTGATACAGGCTGCTGCTACCTTGGGTTGTTGCCGATTTACCCTTTATTTTAGCAAGAGATCCTCTCTCATAATGCACAGTTAAGGAGTAGTATAGTAGAGTCACTGCTGTGTCATGCATAATCCCACTCAGGTTACCACAATTATTCTCTCTATCGTCGTTGTAATTGCCTCCCTTGATACAGTGGTATCTCCGTCTTAGAAGGGGAAACGATTGAAACCGGTCGGGATTCAGGCCAGATACATGCCGAGAAGGGGCGACAGCGCAGGGGGGAGAGAGACAAGTACAAGGGAAGAGGAGGTCGAACGGAGGAGGATAGAAGGAGGGGGTGCATAGTACAGAGGGTAACCAGGAGGAGATGCTTACCTGACCGAAACTGTAGTTGGTCGTGCTCAGACAAGCACTAGTGTACGAAAACTCTCAGACGTGCAAGGAGAATACCACTGCCCCTAAACGGTTATGTTGCTTAGTTGCAGGGTGAAGCACCTGCTCCCCAATTTCAGGGTCAAATCCTCATGTCCTACCGAATCCAAGCGAAGGACCTTGTCAGGTGAGGAGTTTGGTTGGGGCAGCTCGCCTCGTAGAGGGTAGCATAGGTGTCTGGAGATGAGCTTAGAAAAAAAAAAAAAAAAACATAACATCATAAGTCTGATCCGGAGCAGAAGAGTAGGCCCAACTAGGCTAATGTGACAGGTTGCACCCTCTTATGGTATGAGGCAACAACGATGCATGATTCCACAATTATTCTGAAACTTGCACTTGACAATTGTTATAAATACCGGTTTTTCTTCAAGTTTAAATTGAGCTTTGGGTGATCTGATGGTCTAGTCATCTGATGGGTTGATCTAGGTGGGCTAGGTGCTTGGTCTTTGCCGCTCACAAAGAATTGTTGGTGGATGAGCTAATGTTACAGTGAACTAGTTATTACCGTTGACTAGATTCCTGATTGATTATGGTATTTCCAACCAGCATATCGCTGCGTTCGTATGGCAGGACAGTTGGTGCTTGTGCCTTCGGTTACAACTGACTAGTACTGTTGTCACCATTGTCTAAAACCATGGTCAGTCACACCCCTTGACTTTCGACACGTGTTGTTGCTGGCGGCGTTATTGCTGTGCACGCTAGGCTGAGGGTAGTAGTACTGCTGGTTAGACACAGTGCGGTTGGAACAACTATTAATGTAGTGTTGTGTTTCCATTACTACCGTGCTACGTCGACGCGTTTGCTTGGAGTTGTGCGCAGTTGCTATGCAGATAGCACCCTGCTGAGCACGGAGCTATATGACGCGGAGCATCACTATACATTGTCACCTTATCGAATTGCTGTGTGTGCTGCCACTTGTATTGTCGTTCAGATTTACCATCTTGGCCACACGCAAGGCTTACCAAAAGACCGACCGTTGTTGTGTTGGAACTATCGCTGCCTCTTCGGTCTGGCATTACTGCTGACCTGGGACAACTGACTGCTGTATCACGTCTGAGCAAACCACTACGTCTGATGCGCCCTGCGTCTCAGAATTGACTGCATTTTCTACAAGGGTCACTGCTACATTGTGTTGAGCGGTAACTGTGCCTAACTTGGGATACGGGGACTACCTTGGTTGGATTGAAGGACGCGGTGCCACTTCATCTGGGCAAGTTTTTTTGCGAATCACTTTTGACCTGTTCGGGATAGGAGTGTGGTATGGCGGGATGATGGATCTGCAACGAAATAGTTGGTGTTGAAAGTTGACTGTTGCTGCCTAAAAGTTGAGCTACTGCTACAGAAAGACCCATCCTGTTATAGCAACCATGGCTGCTTCGTAACGGGGTCGTCAGTTCGAAGACTGCGGGCAAGTGTTGATTGGGGCAGATCACTGTACATGGCACTGTGCTGGGCAGCTGCTGGGTTGCCCACGACAGGTACTGTATTGCTAACCGGTTGTTACTACTCATGCTTCCCGGTAGCAGCCTTAGGACTGTGCTCCCTTGTGTTCCTAAGCAATCTTGGGTGTGCTCGTGGCTATCACAGATAGCTGCTGTGCGCATCATATATTGCTGCTGGGTCGGTCGGCCATGGCACAAGGGCGGTGTGTCGTTGTGTCTTTAAGGGGCGGCTACAGTGTCACTGCGGGGCATCAGCTACGGGTTCAGAGGGGAGAACAGACCCAGCGTGGGACTACTGCTATGACTTGGAGGGCGCTGGGCCTCATTGTGTGCTAACCGCTAAGCGGTGCTGCAGGACCCTGATACCATGCGCAGGCTACAGTTGAGGACTGGGCACTAACTATTATTGTTGCGGCTGGCCACCGGTGTGTGTTGTGACAGCCCTGGGTGCTGCTGCTGTAGGAGGCAACGCTGTTCGCTGTATGTCTCCACTATGCATTGCAGTTGTGCTGGTTTGCTACAGTATGCATCTGAATAGAGAACAGGGATGTGCTCTATTCAAAACGCAGTCCAGTCTAGGTTGTATGGATACGGTTCGGGCGCAGGAAAGTTTTGTAGCGTTGAGGGTAAGGTCAGGTTCGGTAGAGGGGTTGGTGCTGCGACTTGGAGGGCGGTCAGGGGACTGTTGAGGCTGCATCCGGCCGAGGGTTGGACTGGTTGCTACTGCGTTTTTTCCTGACCATCATTGAGGGGTCTTCAGGCGCATCAAGGTAACAAGGCCCTCAAGGCCCTCTCAAGTGAGGTTGAGCGCAACCCTCTTGTATCTAAGAGTCTGAACCGTTCTCCATCTATCCTTCTTCCTCTCAGTCTAGTATGAGGTTACGAGAGGAACGCGGCATGCGGGATTGTAACCCGTAGGACCGCGCCAAGGCCTCTGTGGGAGGTTCGTCCCACCGATTGCGTGAGCTCTGCCGAAGCCCAGGCGGGGTTTTGGAGGCAGGGAACTTCAGGTATAATTTCGTTTAACACGTGTGATCCCTTTCCCTACTTGCTATCCCCTGGTTATATGAATGTGTACATGGAAGGCTATTACTTTTTGCTTGTTATGTATGTCAGGACATGCATTTTAAAAGGTAAATTGACAAGTATATAAGAGAGTTCAGATGAACTTGACTAGAGTCAGAAAAAATGAACAGGGGGCATGTGGAATGAAGGTGGTTTGTATGCTTTGACCGGGTCAACCCAAGGTTGAGCTCCTCTAAGTTGATGTGGGCTCAGTGCTGTGTTTTATTCATGTTTGTTGGGCTGAGTGTATGATTTTGAGGGTTGGGCCTATCCTAAGTTGGACGGACCAGGCGCTGTTTTTTTTTGGGGTTTCTGGACAGGAGGATGGGCACCCTAAGTTGGGAGGTCTCTGAATCTTGGTGTTTCTTTAGTGGGTTGCTGACAAGAGAGTTGGGAATACTCTAAGTTGCGTGGACTCAGTCCTGTGTGTGTTTTTTTCTAAGGGAGACACAGGCATGAGGCCGAGCGTACCCATAAGTTAGGGCGGCTCAGTCATAAGTCATGAACACAAGGGTCAGCTACAAGTTTACAATCTTGATATATATTATATGATCCTATATCATCTGGCAGACCGGGCACATTAGGTTGGGAAAGTCAGTCAGTAAGTCAGGTAGAACAAGAAGAGGAGAAAAGCTATGAAGAATATAATGAAGGTAACTAGGGCAGGCTGAGCGTACCCTTAAGTTAGGACGGCTCGGTCCTATGCTCATGACAAGACAAAGGAGCAGAGAGTTAGTATAAACTTGTTTTATTTTCCACTTTTCAACAGAAGGCAATATTGGATGTCTCCCTAAGTTGGGTAGGTCTAATCATCTGCCTAATAAGAGAGAAACATACGAAGTTTGTGCAAGTATCAATGGTTGTTCTCATATATTTGTCATTACGGAGGCTAAGCGTACCCTCATGTTAGGGCGGCTTAGTCATACGTCATTTGTACTTTGTTCAGGCAGATTCTGTCTTATGTACCTAAACTGTTTAAGCTAGCTAGGTGTACCCTTAAGTTAGGGCAGCCTAGTGATATGCTCTTGTCGTTGCTGTTATGTAGGTTGGACATACCCTTACGTTAGGGCGGTCTGACCATTCGTCGTTCGTGCTTGTTTTAGGCAGGTTAGACACACCCCTAAGTTGGGGCAGCCTAATCCTATGCCCTATGTAACTTTGTGTAAGGCTGGCTAGACATACCCTTAAGTTAGGGCAGTCTAGTCTTATGCTTCATTTCGTCAGTTTAAACAGAAGTCAGCCGTACCTTTAAGTTTGGGCGGTCTAGTGATATGTTTTATGACTAGAGTTTATCTGGAGTTGGGCATACCCTTAAATTAGTACCGTCCAGTTGTGCGTACTCTTACTTGTTTACTTAGGCAACTTGGGCATACCCTTAAGTTAGGGGCTTGTGTGATCCTATGACATAAGCGAGGGGGCTTTTGAAAAGGGAAGAACTGAATGATCTAACGAATTACTTGGGCAAATTGATGCGAGATTGTGAGAGATGTATGTGTATGCATGCTTGTGGGCTCTCACTTGGGGCGTCTCTTCGATAGGGTAGCTGCTTTAGAAGCTTGCCAAGTCCTAGAGCCATAGCTAGACTAGATGGATGATGGGAGGGAAAACTTGGGGTGAAGGTAGGACTGACACGGCTAGGAGTTAGGACCAATGCTGACCCTCAGTCCCATCCAGAGGTTGTGTTGGCCACAATTGATCCTGGATCGTTAAGCAGGTGTCAAAAGTTAGCCCCAAGTGTAGTTTGCTTTGTCTTTTCATCTTCCAGCTTCGTATCAATCTTGGCATCCTCCTGTTCCTACAGGAAGCGCTGCCGAAATTTCTACAAATCTGGAGGAGTTAGTCATTTTTGGGCTCATAGAAATTCTGAAAAGACACTTTTCCTACGGGAAGCGCTGCCGAAAATTCGCAGAATTTGGGGAGTTAGAATATTTTTCAGGTCCGTTCTGATTAGAGGATATTCTCAGTGACTTGGTACTAGTATAGGAGCTAGGATACAACTAGGGGGAATGTTTTCCCATTGGCACAGGCATAAGTAGTACTTTTCTTTGACCTGTACTGTGGTGCAGGCTTCCGTGTTATCATTTGAAAGCTTGGTCTGATCAGGCTGTTTCGTCAACAGGATCATTCTTATGTTATCACTGATAACAGGTCAGTGACCGATTCGTCGATTTACAACTCAACCCCAATTCACCCTCAATACTCAACCTAAAAAGGCTTTAGCCCTGGTGATTTGATTGTTTTGTTGAGGTTTCACCCAGACTTTTATTGAATGACCATTTAACAAAGGTACTCAGTATTTAATTATGGTTGGTTGGCTGGAGGTTGGGGCTTGCATGGCTAAAGCAAGGGGTTTGAGTAGAGAGGGTGGTTGGAGTTGACTCCGTGTAGTGTGTGGATCTTTGCTTGATTCTCTGATGTGATTGCAGGATTGTATGGAAGAGTCTCATTTGAGTTATGTTGAGTGATCGTGTCTTGGATGCAGATGGGCAAACCACACAACTGTCGTGAGAGTGAACTACCCCACAACCTTTGTGTTTGAGTGAGACTGTTATGTACTTGTCCTGTTGAAATAAGCATATGTTCAGGTAACCCCCACAGGGCTAATCCCGACGGTGCCCTTTCTGTGGATGTTGAGAGCAGTTGTGTTTCATCCCTACTGAAAGTTATTTTGGTGGAACGATAAGGTTCTGGGCGGAAGGGTTAGCGTGTCGCTGATGGTGCGCCAGACAACTCACCACCGCGCCATATTCCTTCCTGCCCTAGGGACCGTCTTACCCCGCACCCTTTTGGACACCTCAGGGTGCAGAAGACAGGGAGGGCCCCAGGCCGGTTTTGCGCCCGCTAAAGGGTTACGTCCCCTAGCGCGCGCTTAAGCCAACGCCTGAGCGTCGGAAATCACCCCACGACTCAGAAGGGGCCATTTGGTATGGACACCACATAATGCGCCGTCATCGCGGATACTCGCGTAAAGCTGCATGGTAAATTGGTATGTGTAGGCCCTGCGTCCGCGAGATCTTATACTAAATTCGTGTGCGCAGCACTTACCGATTCTCGCACTAAAGTTATGGGTCGGACGACGAGAACCATTGCGCGTTATGACTAATAGATTCGGGTTTTTCGGTATCGCGAAGCGACGCATGGGCGAACTACCAGTCCCATTTAACCCATGGGAGTCCGTGTACGGGTCTTCATTACCCCGGACATCGGGTAGCCTATGGGTCTGATTTTTGGGTTCCCTCAGCGCGTGCGTCGTTTGCGTCCGCCTACCCCCTTCATCTTAGGAAGCCACAAAACCGTACGAATAGGGATAAGTTCCTCTTTCGAATTTTCATGGTTGGACGTTGTAGTCCGTGGCAGCCGTCGAAGTCAAACCCCTTGATATTTGACTACCACGACAGCCCTGAAGCTGTGTACTCAACCCCTCTGCATAGGGTGCAGAAGAGGGTGTGGTCGTCAACCGCGCAAGGCGGTTGTCTGGCGTCGAAAGATTACCCCTCAAAGCACCTGTCAGCTGACACTTGAGTGTCGAACACGACCCTCGAGATTATCAAGGGCCGCGAGGCTACGAGTACCACATAGTACCCCATCAGCGCGAGTGCTTGCGTATGCCCGCATGGCTGGTAGATATGAAGAGACCATGTGTTCGCTCGACACCTATACGGAAGTCCGACACGTGATACCTATCTGATTCTTGCCACAAAGTTATGGGTCGGATACTGAAAGGACTAGGAGTATTGTTGTGTTGTGGTGTTGTTTGTAGTGGTTGTTTTGTGTGTTTCCAGGTGTTATGCGTGGTAAGTGTGAGTGTTGTGGCGTAACGCGTGGTGTGTGTGATGCGTCCTAGTCGACCGGCGCCGAGTCGCGTTTGGGACCTCAACCCCCCGAGTACGTCGATTCTCGTGAGAGTTCGATTTTCGGGCGTTCGAGCGCGCGTAAACCCCCTATGCTACAGTGAACGAGAAACGCCATCGGTTGGGTCACCTCTGCAATTGCATACGAAAAGCTCTCGCATGTGGTTCAGTAGCTCGGCAGGGATACGCCCACCTAAGGGATGGTGACAGCTCCCGCAGGTGGAGGTAAGCGGTGCCTCGCGTGACCCTGTTCTGTCGTAGGGGCTCGCGAGAGGTTTGGCTGGCGCATCGGCCGGAGCGAAAAAACGCTCTCCGCGACAAGTCCTGCATAATCCTGCGTGACGCGGTCGGGAGGCTCCCCGTGCGGGACCGATGCGCTCGACAGGTGGCGCTGTTGCCGGGGATCTGGGCTGCGTACTGGGGTCCTTAAGAGAACGAACCCAGGTTAAGTGCAGGCTGATGATCTAGGCAAAACGACAAGAGTTATAGGTTGGATTGGCTTATATAAGAGGGTTGTATATGAAGTTATAATAAGATTGAGCGATATATATTGCGACTAAAGGTTGTATCTTGGGCGTGAATGACTAATGGTAGAGCGGTTAGCTAAACTTAGAATTAGAGTAGTCAAGAATGATGTAGGGCAAACCCTCTGAAACTTGACGAACTGCTTACCGGTCTGTCCCTTGTTACTCCTGTCAGGTTGGTTAGCAAAAAGAGGTGAAGATGCCAGACGTCGATGGAATCGAGCGGGGTCCGGCCGCTACGCCAGAAGATTTTGTCAAGGCACTCGAGAAAAGGGAGTTGGCACGGCTACAAGTGCTAAAAATCGACATCTTCCATTTTGAAGGGGAGAGGGTATCGAAATGGCCGGAGCTCCTGAAACAGGTTACAGCCGAGGTGCCTGAGGTAGATAAGTTCAAGTTCCTACCTCGATATATCTAGTGGGAAATCCGGTGTGAGATAATGAAAGTAGCTGCTGAAGCAGGGGGAAACTGGGCAAAGTTCAAGGCTGAGATGCAAAGGCTATTCAAGTTAGGGGATGGCTTGCTGACTAAGATAGATTTGAAGATACTACAGCAGGACGAATTCTCCACAGTAGGGGTCTTCGCCATTGCATTCGAGAAGATGGCAAAGAAAGTCCCAGGGTTAGCGGAAGAGGAACAGTGTGCCACTTTCCTAGGGCACTTTAAGAATTGGGAGGCCTCGTCGTTAACCATGAAGGCTGCGCCAGGAAAGAAACTGACTTGGGCCGCCATAAAGGAAGGCGTGATAGAAGGAGAACTGGACCAAGTAGACATTTTTCAGATGAGACAAGCCAGGAAGAAGAGGAAGGCTTTGGATGCCACCACGAGTGATGGACGTGATTTTAAGAAAATGATAGAGGACGCGATGGCCCAGCTTGACGCAGAGAAGGAGGCGAAAAAAAAAACTATGGCGGCACCACTGGCCCAAGGGAAAGCCAAGAAGGCAGTGGTGCAGGAGGAAGAAGAAGAGGAAGAGGAAGAGGAGCCTGAGCCACATAAGTTGACAAAGGCTCAGAGGAAGGCAAGGAACCTGGCTCAGGGGGGGCAAAGCTCAGGAAGGGGTCAGGTCCCGCAAGTTGTAGTCATACCACCTCCTGAGCCGCCCAGTCAGGTTGCACCAGCACACTATGGGCCATGGCCAGGTTGTGGACCTTCAAGTCACTGGCATGGGCATTGCTCATATGCACCATGGTCGATGAGTGGGCCGCATGGATCATGTGTCGGACCGCTGATGAGCACGGCTTCCTGCGGCTGCCCGAGACCCCAAGCTCATCAAGTGAGCCACCCAAACCCACCGCCGAGCTAACCCCAACAGTCAGCCCCACAAGGTTCACAAGGCAATCAAGGCAGCGGACGTGGACAAAACTAAGGATGGGGCCGAGGGCGAGGACGTGGTGACCGAGGAGGAAACGGCAGAGGGAATGGTGATGGTAACGCTACAGGCGGGGAAAACGGGGACTCGACTGCATCCGGAAGTCAGGGTGGTCAAGAAGGTGGAAGGGGTACTGACAGAGGTACAATAGACTGAAGGAATGCTATTTGTTGGCACTGCGTGCAGAAAGGCCACACTATCAAGTCATGCCACGTCAGGAGGAATGATGAGGACAAAGGATTAATCAGCACCAACTATGACGGGGATATTTACGACAAATGGGGGTATTACCTTGACCCGAGAACCCCAGGCGGGACAAGGAAGGAAGCCCTGCGAAGAGCTGAGGAAGGCGCACCACCCGCTCCTCCGGCCATGTTTCGGATATGGCAGGAGAAAGAGGTCCATAGTGACATCAGGGTGGAAGAGGTAGGAGAGAACGAAGAAGTAGAACAGGAATGGAGAGCTGACACTATCAAGGAAGAACCAATCATAGTAGAATCCGACGATGAAATAGAAGAAAACTGCTGGAACAGGCCGCGACACGTTGAGACAAGGGAGGATTATTGGAGAACGGCGCAACAGACAATGGAAAGAATGGAGGACTTGATAGACAAAGTCGGGCGGTACCAACCGAAGCTGACTGATATGTGTGAAAAAGTCAAGGAGTGGAAAGGCAAGGAACCACTAGTATACCTCTATGATCTAGGTCCAGGGTCGGAAGGAGGATCTGGTAACTTGCCAAACGTCACGACTTCGGGGCCGGCGCCTAGATCCGGAATGACTTACAGACCACCCTCCAGGACGGGGAAGGTGCCACATGTTGTCTGGACAAGGGCTAAAGAGCCGGTGAGCCAGGAAGAACCGGCGAAGGATGTTCCTGAGCCGAGTGGAGAAAATGAGGTAGTGGACGTTCCAGAAGAGCAGGATGATGAAGATGATAGATTGAGAAAAAAAGAGGATGAGAAGGCCAAGCAGAGGGCCAAGAAGAGAGGTGCCAAGCCTGATACAGACAAGGCACATAAAGTAAAGAAGAAGAAGTACGTCGTTCGAGTAGAAGAGAGGTACAATGTAGAGGAAATAATGGACAGAATCCTTAAGGATCATAATCACCTTATAAACCTGAAGGACGTACTAGCCTCATCGCCAAGGCTCAGGGACGAGCTGAGAGCACGACTATCCAAAAAGATGGCGGTCAGTGGGCTATAATCCCCAAAGAGGCTGAGTGGGCCGAGACAGACACGAAAATGGACTGGAAGTCCGTGGCTTGCGGTTGCCTTGATGTGGTCGTGAAAGGGAGGACATGCACAGCGACAATAGATAGTGACGCGGAGATAAACCTCATAAAAGAGGAACACGTTGTGCGTCTAGGGATGGAGGTAGACCGCTTTGACAACGGGGTCTTAATGGGGGCGAACAACCAATCGGTTTTCATTGCGACGGCATCATCAGTGATTCTGGAGATTGGAAAGGTAAAAGTAAAAAGCTATTTTTTCGTGATGCCTGACCTAGACCAACCCATCCTACTGGGTAGGTCATTCCTAAGCCGAACGAAGACGGTCATCCTCAACAAGCATGACGGGACTATGTTCCTCGTCCTGTGTGACCCCGTGTGTGGGAATTATGAGGTTATCACCTGCAAAAACACGGAACCAAGAAGCATAAGGAACCGACCCAACCCCGGTTCATTCATCATTGAAGAATCAGAAGAAGAAAGACTAAGGATTGAAGACAACAGACTTGAGAAGGTAAGAGAGCCGGAAACTCTGACTTTGAGCCTCGCAAACATAGGCGACGCTATGGACATAGTGTCGACCTGTGGTATGGCGGACCCTGAGGCTGTGGAGGCCTTGAGAAAGAAGGTAGTGAAGCAAATGGGCGCAGGGGAGATAGAACTGGTATATCGAACGCCTGGAAAGACAAGTGGGACAAGTGGAGCACAACCCCAAAGTGCAACTCGGTCTTTTTTAGGGGTGGGCTCGAACAAGGTGCACAAAGGCGGTACAAAAGGGTAGATCAAAAGTGCCGCCCTATTCCCGTACTCGTTACCGAAGGCCAAAAAGTATATTACGAGCGGGAACGAGAGCTGATACGGCAGATGCGAGAGAGAGCAAAGAGTGGGCTGTGCCATATCAACCCCGAGACGGAAAAGACGCTGATTATAGGGGAGCCTGACTTTCTTACAACTCAAGAGGAAAAGCTTGTGGTGGAAACCGTAAGAGGAACCCGAGTGGGTCGTTCCTTCAGTGATGATGAGAGGGACCGACTGGACGTGGATATTAATCCCCATGATTAGGATACATACTGTACCTCACGAGCCATGGAACTTGCGAGGCACTCGGTACCCTAATCCAGCCGATGAAGAGATGGAAAAATTCGCACTCATGTGGCAGATTACTCGAGAAGACTGTATGCATCCCCTTGGTTTTGCTTTGACAAACCCAATGAGACTCTGAGGTGGGTACAGAATTTGCAGCGCCTGAACGCTGTGACAGTGAGAGACGCAGGTGGCCTCCCCAACGCCGATGCGTTTTCAGAGGCATGCGCTGGGAGAGCCATTATATCACTCACTGACTTATATTCAGGCTATGATCAGTTTTCTGTGTACCCATCAGACAGATCGATGACGAGTATGCATACCCCTCGAGGGATGATCCACATGAACGTTGCGCCGCAGGGGTGGACGAATGCGGTCGCCATGGTCCAGCGGCACATGGTGAGGGCGATGCAGCCCATAAGTCCTCACATCACGCAGCCTTACATTGATGATCTGGCCGTGAAAGGGCCCAAAGAGAAGGATGAGCAGGAGGTGATGCCAGAAATCAGACACTTCGTCTTGGATCATGTGCAAGACTTGTGCAATGTCCTGGATCTCCTTAAGGAGCATAACCTCACTGCCAGTGGGCCGAAGTCAAGGCATCAGCGGAACTACCATCTTGGAGTTTGTGTGCGACGAGAGGGGTCGTCGGCCAGACACTAAGAAGACTAACAAGATTCTCAAATGGCCGACACCGTTTCAGACCATCACAGAGGTGAGAAGCTTCCTGGGAACGTGTGGCTCTTGGAGGATCTTCATAAAAGAGTTTGCGGCAAAGACGGAGCAGTTACGAAAGCTCGTGCGTCAGGGGCAAGACTGAGAATGAGAAGAAATGCAAGAATCGATAATAGAAAATCTAAAGAAAGAGTTTGAAGAAGAAGGTCTAGTACTGGGAGTACCAGATCATGCGGCGGTAATGACCAGACCTTTCATTGTAGAGACGGATCAGGGCCGACTGCTTTAGGAGGAGTGTTGATCCAGCGAGACCCCAACGGGGAAGAACGACCATTAAGATTCGAGAGTCGGACACTTAATACGTCTGAGAGGAACTACTCTCAGTTCAAGCGTGAAACCTTGGCAGTTCTTCACTATTTGAGGATCTTTAGAAACAACCTCTTCGGTAGCAGGTTCGTACTAAGGGTGGACGCTACGGCATTGGCTGGTTCTCTCAAGAACTTCGCTCCTTCAGATCCAATTATCGCCAGGTGGCTGACGTACATCTGGATGTTCAACTTCGAGTTGGAGCGAATTCTAGGGAATAAGAATAGGGCGGACGGGCTGAGCCGAGTCGACTGGGACAAGAACAATCAAGGAGTGATCGAGGATGCTCCGCCAGTCGACGGGTTCTTGGACAGCGAGGAGGATGTGAGACTTCACATCAACTCCTGGGCATTGGCCGTAGGTAAGTATGTTACTCCTGAACGTCCTGTATGGCTTGCGCCTCCAGGACATGCACGACGACCAGACTTGGTCCTCAAACCCTATATTGAAGAAGATTTTTGGGGAATGTCGAGCGTAAATTGAATGATAAAGCTGGCCTTGCCAGACAAGTACCAACTGCATGAGGACTCGCTTACGATTGAGGATGGGGCACTGCAGGTGGGCAAGCAGGAGAAGACGATAGTTGGGGTGTATCTGCTGGCGAATGCACTGCTTCAAGAAGAGGCAGTCAAAAATACGCTGCTAGATGAGGAAGAGGTGGTGGAGCCGGAAGAAGGCGACCATGTGATCCACGAAAGAGAAGATTATGATTTTGAGGAACGGGAGATTAAGGAAGCGTTTCGAGTAGAGGAGTGCGAGGGAGTATACCTTAAACTCGGAATGTTGTTGTCATGTGAAATGAGGGAAAGAGACGCTTGCGCAAGAGTTCTGAAGATGAGGCCGAGTTTCCTGGTATGAGACGCCCATCTATTTATGCGAAGCAAAGGGAAGGCTCCCAGGAGGGTAGTCTGCGGCGTCGCCCCCCAGATTGACATTATGGCGGCACTGCACGACGGTACGACAGGTGGCCACAGAGGGGCAAATACGACTTACCTCAAAATACACGAGCTATACTATTGAGATGGCATAGGGCAGAGGATCGATGAGTACTGCAAACTTGTGTACCATGCCAGGAGCGGTCCTCGCTTAGGCCAAGAAAACTGCTGCACCCAAGGTACGTTCGGGAAGTTGGGACGGTCGTGCACCTGGATCTGTTAGCAATGCCGCTGGGGATAGGGAGCTACAATTTTATCTTTGATGCAAAGGACAACCTCTCTGGGTTTGTGGATGGCAAGGCCCTTCGCACAAAGACTGGCGAGACGCTGGCTAGATGCATCGAAGAATACTACCTTCGCTATCCCTTCGTTTCGAGGTTTGTGATGGATAGGGGGTCTGAATTCACACGTGCGGAAGTAAAGGCTCCATTAAAGAAGTATGGGGTGATCGCCGAATACACCACTGCAGCGCACCCTCAAGCCAATGCACCTGTGGAGAGAGGACATAGCACCATCACAAATATTCTTGCCAAGTGGACCGATGACAAACCCAATCAGTGGCCGAATGTTCTAAGGGTCGCTTTCTTCGTGGACAATATTACTATCAGGAGAAGCACTGGCTATGCACCGGCTACATTATGGTATGGCACGCACGCCACGTTCCCTATCGAGAACTTCCTGAAAACCTAGAGGCGACAGGACCTCGAGACTGATCTGACCTTTGAGGAACTGGTGGATTTGAGAGCCCGCCAGATCGACACTATTGAGGACAGGATTGAGGAAGCAGCAAGTAGGACAACCGATAGTCGTACCAAGGACAAGTTCCAATGGGATAAGATGGCGATGGTAAGAAAGGAGCCTCTCAAGGTGGGAGAAGTTGTGCTGTTGTATGACTCGTCCCTTGAGAAGCAATGGTCTCGGAAGTTGGATAAGAGGTGGTTGGGACCTTACAGGGTCACCAGATGTGGTGAACATGGTGCCTACCAAATTGAGGAGCTAAATGGGACGACATGGAAGGATTGGGTGTCAGGCTCGAGGCTGAAGAAGTTTGTTGCTCGAGACGAGGTGAGCAGGGATCTCACCACTTAGAGTCATCTCGTGACTACTCAGATACTGTTCTCAGTAGAGTAGCATGGTAGGGTATGATTAGACTCGCGTGTGTGTATGGATATGTATACATATGGGTAGGTAAGTAGTTGGGATAGTTATGGGAGGGTTATGTCTATCCCCTGTTGTGTTTTGGCTGACATCGCTTATCCTCTGGGTGCTCCTGTTTGTCTCCTCCTTGTTGTGCAGGCTTTACACCGCCTGGGGCAGCCATGCCAAGAGGGAGGGGAGGGGCAGGGCCAGTGGAAACCCCCTAGGGTGCAACCCGACAGAGGACGCAGATGAGGACCAGGAGAGAGGACAAGCCTCCAGTCTTCCAAGGAGGGAACATTGAGTTGTTCCTGATGGAGTTCGAGCGACATGCGCGAGAGTTTGGATGGGACAGCACCAGGATGTTGAGAGAGGTGCGAGGCACATTCGAGTGGGCAGACCCTATTGCGAAGATGGTCAAAGAGTCGTTAACCTGGCAGAATTTTGAGCGGAGAATGAAGGGTTTGCATCCATCTCCACTGGGAAGGGATGGACAACCCATTCGATTCAACTTCACTAACCTGGGGGAGTTCCTATGAGCCTATGATCGGTATGCAGATAAGCTCGATATCCCAGGGCAGCAGAGAGTGGGGAGCTTCCTTCTGTTTGTGAGGCACCATATCAGACTTTTTGTTCGATCTATCGTGGCATCTGCCAGGAACTCGGGGCACTGCAAGAAGCTGCTTTGAAACTACTATACTCCAGCTCGTCAGGGAGGTGAGAGGAGAGGCATGAAAAAGAGAAGAAGGGAACCCGAGGCAGAGGAAAGGGGAACCTTTGAGCAAGGCGCGTCATCAGTGACTCAAAGGGATGAGAGGAGGAAGGAACACAAGTCCCACCGGCATGAGAGAGCAAAGGGTCCGGTGGTTCAGATGCACCCCCACAACCTGCTCAAAGGGAGATGGATTGCCCTATACCTGACGCAGAGCCAGACATTCCTCACGAGCCACATGTGCAGGAGCCGAGAGAGGAATAGTCTGCCCAGGAGAAGGAGCTGGACAGAAAAAAAGAGCAGCAAGGGATCAGGAGATCAGAACCCAGCTCAGGATGAAGAACCTGACAGAGGTGCATGAGAGGATGCAGCAAGGAAAGGCACCTGAGGAGGTAGAGGACAGAAAGGATAAAGGTACTTGCACTCAGGAAGAGGACCCTCCTCTGTTTTCAGAGATCTGGATGGGTTTCGACAAGTTGATGGATGCCGCAGGGAGGTCAGGAGAGCATCACCAGTAGATGGGGGTTAAGTTGGTCTCAACAGACCTACTCAACCTACGGGTTTGATGAGAGAAGGCTTCGCTGCGGCCAGAGCTTCAGACCAAAAGATTGGGGACAGGCTGACGAAGGTGGCACAAAAGGCCTATGGCCAGAAAGTGGATTGGGAGAGGGAAGCGAAGAGTTTGGGAAGGCAAGACAAAGAGTTGGAAGTAGTAAAGGCGGAGATGGAGAAGGTTTGGGCTGAGAATGAGACCGCCAGGCAAGTCAATCAAACCCTCAACAGGGTCACTGACGCTCTGAGGGCCTATCTATGCGCCCAACAAATCTCTTTTCAGGCGAAAAAGTCGGAGTGGGAGAAGAGAATTCAAGACCTCGAGGCCAAGTATGCACAACAAGCTCCCACAAGAGTGGTGGATTGGACGGAGGTCCAGAAGTTTGAAATCAAGGAACAACCCGCAGAGGAAGTCTTCAAGAGGGGGAAGGAAGTAGAGAAGGCGGACCAGCAGGAGGGTGAGGAGATCCCGCTGATCGACAAAGAGATGTTGGAGCAGCCAGGAGCACTAGCGGAGAAGGGCGCAGAGGTCGAAGAGTTTGAGTGGCGATTGCCAGCGGGCCTGACACTTGGACATGAGCCAACACTAGAAGGGGAGGAACAACCTGTTGAGGCAATGAGAGTTGAGGAAGGTCCACCTACAACTCAGGGAGAGACGTTGGGACAGCAGGGGGGTCAGGAGAGCGTGGGCCAGACCATGGCTGAGACTGAGCAGAGAGCGGACCTGAAGGATTGTCAGGAGTCAACTATGCCTCAGGAGGTGCCGGTTACTGCAAATTTGCGGGACGCATTGGGATCTTGGGCCACTGAGACAGAGCCAGAGGGGCATGTGGGTGAGCAGGTGATACGAAGAGATGACAGAGCAGCCTGCCCCACTTCCGCAGAGGTCCCCCAACAGGAGGTTACAAGTAGGATCTCGACAGTCCCGTCAGCAGTACCCTCGCTGGAAGGAGAGAAAATATCAAGAAGCTGGGGAAATGTTTCTACTGCAAAAAGGGCAAACATCGGTCTGATGATTGCCACAAGAGCCTCAAGGACGAGGCAAATGGATTGTGTACCAGGGAGTCATCCGGAATGTGGAGAGACAGGAATGTGATCCTAGTTCCTAAGACTCGTGATGGGGTGAGGGCGCAGTTGTATTGGCAGCTGCAGGAGGTCATGAGTGATCAGGAGTAGGATTTTCCAATAAGGTCCGAAAAGGTCTAAGTCTAACATGTGTCAGACATCTCGGACTGTTAATTACTCGTATATAGAGGGATATATGGAGGATTGAATCAGACCCATGTACATCAGTAGGCTGAGCCAATAGTGAAATGTTACATCACATTATAGACTTGAAAACCTTTTTCTGTACATAAGATAACACTGATTTTGACTATTTTTCTTTTTTGCGCTAACGTGTTGTAGAGTGTTAATACCCTTGTAGAATAACGCTCGTGAGTAAGAAGCGACTGTCGAGTTCTGATACTCCGACACTTGGATACCTTGATTTTTTGTTGGTTACCTGAACTCTCTGTATAATACCTTGGGTTCTATAATAAGGGCAAGGACCTTTTTGCTCATTGCGGGGCTCCATGTCCTAGGTGTATATGTGAGTCTCAAACTTCGTCCTTGTGTTGTGTGTGTTGTGTCACACTCACTCTCAGTTGGTGGATTTGCCCATATGGATGATGGTGTGATGAGATGAATATTGTGAAAGGAACTGATCTGCGCTTTCTTCCACTGTACTTACGCCTCCCTGCCCCAATGACAAGTGGAGCCGGAAGTATAAGGGAAGGGAGTGCTCCCAGATTATTGAGAAAGTGATGACAGGATATATTTTTTTCAGATGGAATGATGATAAATGGGAAGATCACAACCAAAGTTGTGTTTTTTGTCTTTGACTCGGAAGAGAGAGAAGGAAGTCCAAGGGCCAATTGAACTTTCTTAGAAGGATGAATTTTGTGAGGGCACTCGAAAGAGATGCTATAAGTAATGATTGTTTGTGTGTATGTAAAAGTCTGACGAGGAAAGGCCATATATTTTGTGAGAATGATGGATGAGAACTTCTAGCAATTGTGATGGAACTTTGAAAAATATTGTGAATATCCCTAAAAAACGTGTGACCTTACCTGCTTTTGATTAAAGTTAGAAAGGTACGACTCTGTGGAGTCACTGAGGATTTTGATGGAATATTGAGAAAGGCACTACCCCTCCACGTAGTCCCTTTGGCGGGGGTATGTAATCCTTTGGTTATTATGAAGGTTTTTGGAAGAAAGTGCCAAACCACAATGGAGTCAGTCTAAGGAACGTATTGTGAGGCCAAGCTGAGGGACTATACTTGCATCGCTGGAACTGTAGAGCCTAACTCCCAGCGAGGGCCGCTGACCGGCACAACCTGGCAGCGGGACCATGGCTTACCAAAGGTTAAGTCTTGAAGGGTCGGCCACCCGGAGAGGTTTAGCTGGAGGGAAGGTCGTTGGGGTCGATTAAGTCAAGAGTCAGGACCCTTCAGGGTGCCGAGATAGGATGAGTTGCTTATTGTTGCATAACCAACGAAGGCACCATCGCTACATAACAACGCGGTGGGCCGTGAATTTGGCGTGATCGACCGATCCATGGTGGGCCAAGATGGAGACCTGAAGCCACCTATATTAGACTCTGAGCTAGGCTTTCGTTGTGGGTTGAGATGGTAAACACTACCATGTGGGCGGCTAAAGGCACCCTGTGTTTTGAGAGGTCTCGATTAGGGCCCGCGTCCTAAGTTATGACCCCGTTCGCGGGACGATGACTAAACAGGACACCCAACAGTGAGCCGGCAGACGTCTACGACGAAGGGAGAGGACTATCAACCTACTACCTAGGAGCGGGTAGTACGGAACAAAGTATCCCCTAGTTTCGAGGCCAGGACGTGGGAGACCCAAGTTAGAAACCTGGCAGTAAGTAGAAAGCCGTGACGGGAGCAGATTGATAAGGCAACCTCGAACGAAGTCGAGCCGGTGAACCGGATTGGTCATTTCCTTGTCAACAAGATGTGGCTGTGTTTATATAGTTGATTGTCCGACGCGACGGGGACGTCGCTTAATAAGGTCCGGAAAACTGTCGGCCCGAATACCCTTACAAGGGTATTTGGGCACATTTTTGCAGCTCACAAGAAGAACGCCTCTGGCGACGTCTAGGGGTGTGTCCCGTTTGTATTGATTAGAGAGTGTGTGAGCGTGCACTTTGCGGGCACGCGTTAGCCTGACCGAGTCTGGGTCGAGGAAGGCCAGGAAATGCCGGTAGGACAAGTGACGGTCAGGCTAGAATCTTTGAGGCGGTCGCAGCCTCGCGCGCACTGGCAAAGCCACGGGCAGGGCGGGGTTGATTAGGTAGGACCATGACTAAAGGAGAATGTGGCCCGACTTAGTGAGAACCAACGGTTTCAAGGTCGCACTGGGTGAAATTTTGCAGGTACTAGGTTAACCACGCATCGTAGACGGCAGGAGCCTCCGCTAGGAACGATGCAGGCTCGAGAGAAGGCCGGGGGTTGACGGCAAGCGACGATAAAAGGGCCGGTTACGACGAACTATGAGAGCCTCGGGCCGCGACCTCAGCATGAAGGGGCGACGGGCGTAGTGAGCCAAGCGGAGCCCAGCCCCAAGGCAGCCAGTATGGCATTACGTAGCCTGAGGCACGGGCAGTAGATCAAACCGATGGCCTGTAGTACGCTGCTGCAGGCCGGCCTAGCGGGCCTTACTCCTTATAGCGAATTTAGCTTGCAGCAGTGACAGGCTGGGGCTTAGCCCCATAGGTTACATCATTGAATTGATACCAGGCGGATCCCGGGATCGAGGCCAGCAGCCAGCAGCGGAGCAGCGCGTCGGAGTGTACCGAGGGGTTAAGGGTCACATGGGACTATCCCCCTTGGTTTTTGCGAGGGTTTCTGACCGCGGGCCCGTAAGGAAGGGCCAAGTTCCAACGGTCCTCTCTCGCACCCGTTTTTTACCAACATTTTTTTTTTTTCTGAGTTATAAAAAATATATGTATTTATATATTTTTTTTCTACTTCTATTTTTTTTCTTTTTTAGTTGGGATAAGGTCCGGTACCAGTACCGGGACCGACGGTATAGCCCAGCGGCCTAGTTCAGTGGAGACACCACTGAACCATTGAAGGGCAGACTGGTGTCTGAGCCCTGATGATGGAACTGCCCCAAGGCAGCAGACCCGACGAGCCTGGGTCTCTGCTCGCGGCTCGGTCCTTCGGGACATCCGTTAAAATTGGAACGTTACAGAGAAGATTAGCATGACCCCTTCGTAGATATATCGAGTTAAAACCGAGGTGCAGCTCGGTGTTGTTGCTGCGGTGGCACTCGATGAGCTTCCATTGCTATGTGCACTCTCGACCCAGCGGATCGCTGGGTGCTGCGCTATAAGGGAAACAACAAGTGTGGCGTGAGCCTGACTGCTGAGCTGCGCCATGTGCATTTAGGCGAGGAGCAGGACATAAGGGGATGGACAAAGGTGAAAGCAGACGGAGATGAGATGGGAGTATAGGAAGAGAGAGAGGGAATAAAGAAGGGAGAGAGGTAACAGGAGAGCGCAACACCAAGTGAAGGGCAGCAACAGAAACGATAGGAAAAAGGAGGGATGAACCTGGACGTGGTTTCGCGCCAGGTACATTCGAAGAAGGAGGGGAAAGATAACAGCGGGGCTAGAGACTATGGTGGACGGAGAATCTATGGCAGACTCGTTTCTTAATCGAGACTTGATAAGGGAAGGTGACACCTGGGGATTTGAGGCTGGGAGGACTAAGTAGTGTTGGTGGATTGAGGAAACAAGTAGTGAAAAGGGTAGGAGACAAGAAAAGTAGTGCGCGAAGGTGACGGGGTGTTGGATATGGCCGACTCGGAAAAGGCAGATCTCGCCCGTTCCTCAACGAAACGGGCGAGTGAAGACTTGAAGCGGGGGTTTTGAGGTGCTACGGACCTATTGGCCGCATTAGATCTTTGGATCGAGCAACAAATAAGTCAGTACGAGCAGAGCAGACTGCGGGGGCACTATAGGAGAATTCAAAGAAAGAGGAGATACCTTCCCCAGTTCTAAATGAAGATTCGTTCTCAAACCGAATTGTTATGGGCAGCTGAGCAAGGTCAAGAGCGAGGTATTTCGCTCGGCGAATGACCAGGATTCCATTTGCTGCTGTGACGAGCAGGGCATAAGCACCTATACACTAAAGATGGGGAGTGGGGTTGAAAAAGAGAGAGAGCGAGGTACTCACTTGGCGGGAGTGAAACGTCCGACAGACGAGCATCTTGCCCTGTCCTAGTAGAGGTTTCACTCTCACTTTGCCCAAGTTCGGGCGTAGAGACAACATCAGCACTCTTCTGTGTTCCAGCGGAAGGTTCATTCCTGCCTGGCATATCCTGTCGGAGAGAGAGACAAGGAGGGAGAATTGCACGTTGGGGAGAGGTAGCGGGCGCAACGGGAGTCAGGAAGATCTATGGCTGTCCGGAGTCACCTAGTAGCCAGCACGGTACCTGTCCGTGCACTAGTGGTATATTCATTCGTGATTTGCACATTTACGCCGTAGCGGAGCGGGGTCCATGGCCACGAAATGCTGTTGTCATCATCATTATGCCCGGAGGTCTCTGAAACCTGTCGTCCAAGTCACTGTTTGTGCCAGGTGTACAAGTTATATTGATACAGGCTGCTGCTACCTTGGGTTGCTGCCGATTTACCGTTTATTTTAGCAAGAGATCCTATCTCATAATGCACAGTTAGGGAGTAGTATAGTAGAGTCACTGTTGTGTCGTGCATAATCCCACTCAGGTTACCACGGTTATTCCCTCTATCGCCGTTGTAATTGCCTCCCTTGGTATAGTGGTGTCTCCGTTGTAGAAGGGGAAACGATTGAAACCGGTTAGGATTCAGGCCAGATACATGCCGAGAAGGGGGGACATCGCAGGGGGGAGAGAGACAAGTACAAGGGAAGAGGAGGTCGAACGGAGGAGGATAGAAGGAGGGGCTGCAGAATACAGAGGGTAACCAGGGGGAGATGCTTACTTGGCCGAAACTGTAGTTGGCCGTGCTCAGACATTCACTAGTGTAAGAAAACCCTCAGACGTGCAAGGGGAATACCGCTGCCCTTAAAAGATTACGTTGCTTAGTTGCAGGGTGAAGCATCTACTTCCCAATTTCAGGGCCAAATCCTCATGTCCAACCAAATTCAAGCAAAGGACCTTGTCAGGTGAGGAGTTTCGTTGGGGCAGCTCGCCTCGTAGAGGGTAGCATAGGTGTCTGGAGATGAGCTTAGAAAAAGAAAAAAAAAAAAACATAACATCATAAGTCTGATCCGGAGCAGAAGAGTAGGCCCAACTAGGCTAATGTGACAGGCTGCACCCTCTTATGGTATGAGGCAACAAAGTTGCATGATTCC
This sequence comes from Chara braunii, assembly GCA_003427395.1. Taxonomy (NCBI): domain Eukaryota; kingdom Viridiplantae; phylum Streptophyta; class Charophyceae; order Charales; family Characeae; genus Chara; species Chara braunii. The sequence goes on from BFEA01000295.1 coordinate 1,563,430, forward strand.
GCAATTATTGTGAAACTTGCACTTGACAATTGTTATAAATACCGGTATTTCTTCAAGTTTAAATTGAGCTTTGGGTGATCTGATGGTCTAGTCATCTGATGGGTTGATCTAGGTGGGCTAGGTGCTTGGTCTTTGCCGCTCACAAAGAAGTGTTGCTGGATGAGCTAATGTTACAGTGAATAGTTATTACCGTTGACTAGATTCCTGATTGATTATGGTATTTCCAACCAGCATATCGCTGCGTTCGTACGCCAAGACAGTTGGTGCTGGTGCCTTCGGTTCGAGCTGACTAGTACTGTTGTCACCATCGTCTAAAACCATGGTCAGTCACACCCCTTGACTTTCGACACGTGTTGTTGCTGGCGGCGTTATTGCTGTGCACGCTAGGCTGAGGGTAGTAGTACTGCAGGTTAGACACAGTGCGGTTGGAACAATTATTAACGTGGTGTTGTGTTTCCATTACTACCGTGCTACGTCGACGCGTTTGCTTGGAGTTGTGCGCAGTTGCTATGCAGATAGCACCCTGCTGAGCATGGAGCTATGTGACGTGGAGCATCACTATACATTGTCACCTTATCTAATTGTTGTGTGTGCTGCCACCTGTGTTGTCGTTCGAAGTTACCATCTTGGCCACACGCCAGGCCTACCAAAAGACCGACCGTTGTTATGTTGGAACTATCGCTGCCTCTTCGGTCTGGCACTACTGTTGACCTGAGACTGCTGACTGCTGTATCACGTCTGAGCAAACCACCATTTCTGATGCGCGGTGCGTCTCAAAATTGACTGCATTTTCTACAAGGGTCACTGCTACATTGTGTTGAGCGGTAACTGTGCCTAACTTGGGATACGGGGACTACCTTGGTTGGATTGAAGGACGCGGTGCCACTTCATCTGGGCAAGTTTTTTTGCGAATCACTTTTGACCTGTTCGGGATAGGAGTGTGGTATGGCGGGATGATGGATCTGCAACGAAATAGTTGGTGTTGAAAGTTGACTGTTGCTGCCTAAAAGTTGAGCTACTGCTATAGAARGACCCRGCCTGTTATAGCAACCATGGCTGCTTCGTAATGGGGTCGTCAGTTCGAAGATTGCCGGCAAGTGCTGATTGAGGCAGATCACTGTACATCGCACTGTGCTGGGCAGCTGCTGGGTTGCCCACGGCGGGTACTATATTGCTAACCGGCTGTTGTTGCTCCTGCTTCCCGGTAGCAGCCTTAGGACTGTACTCCCTTGTGTTCCTAAGCAATCTTGGGTGTGCTGGTGGCTACCACAGATAGCTGTTGTGCGCATCATATATTGCTGCTGGGTCGGGTGGCCACAGCACAAGGACGGTGTGTCGCTGTGTCTTTAAGGGGCGACTACATTGTCACTGTGGGGCATCAACTACGGGTTCAGAGGGAAGAACAGACCCAGCGTGGGACTACTGCTTTAACGTGGAGGGCGCTGGACCTCATTCTGTGCTAACCGCTGAGCGGTGCTACAGGACCCTGATACCATGCACAGGCTATGGTTGAGGACTGGGCACTAACTATTATTGTTGCGGTTGGCCACCGGTGTGTGTTGTGACAGCCCTGGGTGCTGCTGCTGTAGGAGGCAACACTGTTCGCTATATGTCGTCGCTATGCGTTGCAGCTGTGCTGGCTTGCTACAGTATGCATCTGAATAGAGCACCGGGATGTGCTCTATTCAAAACACAGTCCGGTCTAGGTTGTAGGGATACGGTTCGGGTGGAGGAAAGTACTGTAGCGTTGAGGGTAAGGTCAGGTTCGGTAGAGGGGCCGCTGCTGCGACTTGGAGGGCGGTCAAGGGACTGTGAACATTGCATCCGGCCGAGAGTTGGACTGGTTGCTACTGCGTTTTTTCCTGGCCATCATTGCGGGGCCCTCAGGCGCATCAAGGTAACAAGGCCCTCTCCAGTGAGGTTGAACGCAACCCTCTTCTATTTGAGAGTCTGAACCTTTCTCCATCTATCCTTCTTCCTCTTAGTCTAGTCTGAGGTTACGAGAGGAAGGCGGCAGACGGAATTGCAACCAGTGGGACCGCGGAGGTTCGTCCCACCGATTGCGGGAGCTCTGCCAGAGTCCAGGCGGGGTTTTGGAGGCAGGGAACTTCAGGTATAATTTCGTTTAACGCGTGTGATTCATTCTCCTACTCGTTATCCTCTGGGTATATGAATGTGTATATGGAAGGCTATTACTTTTTTCTTGTTATGTATGTCAGGACATGCATTTTGAAAGGTAAATCGACAAGTATATAAGAGAGTTCAGATAAACTTGAGTGGAGTCAGAAGGAATCAACAGGGGGCAGATGGGATGAAGGTGGTTTGTATGCTTTAACCGGGTCAACCCAAGGTTGAGCTCCTCTAAGTTGATGTGGGCTCAATGCTGTCTTTTATTCATGTTTGCTGGGCTGAGTGTTTGATTTTGAGGGTTGGGCCTATCCTAAGTTGGACGGACCAGGCGCTGTTTTTTTTTTGGGTTTCTGAACAGGAGCATGGACACCCTAACTTGGGAAGTCTCAGAATTCTAGTGTTTCTTTTGTGGGTTGCTGACAACAGAGCTGGGAATACTCTAAGTTGCGTGGACTCAGTCCTGTGTGTGTTTTTTCTAAGGTGGACACATGCATGAGGCCGAGGGTACCCTTAAGTTAAGGCGGCTCAGTCATAAGCCATGAACACAAGAGTCTGCTACACGTATACAATCTTGATATATATTATATGAACCTATATCATCTGGCAGACCGGGCACCCTAGGTTGGGAAAGCTAGTCAGTAAGTCAGGTAGAACAAGAAGAGGAGAAAAGCTATGAAAAATATAATTAAGGTAACCAGGGCAGGTTGGACGTGCCCTTAAGTTATGGCGGCTCCGTCCTATGCTCATGACAAGACGAAGGAGCAGAGAGTTAGTATAAACCTATTTTATTTTCCCCTTCTAAGCACAAGGCAAGTTTGGATGTCTCCCTAAGTTGGGTAGGTCTGATCATCTGCCTAATAAGAGAGAAACATACGAAGTTTGTGCGAGTATAAATGGTTGTTCTCATATATTTGTCATTACGGAGGCTAAGCGTACCCTTATGTTAGGGCGGCTTAGTCATACGTCGTTTGTACTTTGTTCAGGCAGATTCTGTCTTATGTACCTAAACTGTTTAAGCTAGCTAGGCGTACCCTTAAGTTAGGGCAGCCTAGTGATATGCTCTTGTTGTTGTTGTTATGTAGGTTGGACGTACCCTTACGTTAGGGCGGTCTGACCATTCGTCGTTCGTGCTTGTTTTAGGCAGGTTAGGCACACCCCTAAGTTGGGGCAGCCTAATCCTATGCCCTATGTAACTTTGTGTAAGGCTGGCTAGACATACCCTTAAGTTAGGGCAGTATAGTCTTATGCTTCATGTCGTCAGTTTAAACAGAAGTCAGACGTACCCTTAAGTTAGGGCGGTCTGGTCATATGTTTTATGACTAGAGTTTATCTGGAGTTGGGCATACCCTTAAGTTAGGGCAGTCTTGTTATGCGTACTCTTACTTGTTTACTTAGGCAGGTTGGGCATGCCCTTAAGTTAGGGGTTTGTCTGATCCTATGCCATAAGCAAGGGGGCTTTTCTAAAGGGAGGAACTGAATGATCTAACGAACTACTTGGGCTAATTGATGTGGGATTGTGAGAGACGTATGTGTATGCATGCTTGCGGGCTCTCACTTGGGGCGTCTCTTCAACAGGGTAACTGCTCTAGAAGCTCACCAAGTGCTGGAGCAATAGGTAGACTAGATGGATGATGGGAGGGAAAACTTGGGGTGAAGGAAGGGCCGACCCGGCTAGGAGTTAGGACCAATGTTGTCCCTCAGTCCCATCCAGAGGTTGTGTTGGCCACCATTGATCCTGGATCGTTAAGAAGGTGTCAGAAGTTAGCCCCAAGTGTAGTTTGCTTTGTCTTTTCATCTTCTAGCTTCGTATAAATCTTGGCAGCCTCCTGTTCCTACGGAAAGCGCTGCCGAAATTTCTACAAATCTGGAGGAGTAAGTCACTTTTGGGCTCATAGAAATTCTGAAAAGGCATTTTTCCTACGGGAAGCGCTGCCGAAAATTCGCAGAATTTGAGGAGTTAGAATATTTTTCAGGTCCATTCTGATTAGAGGAGATACTCAGTGAGTTGGTACTAGTAGAGGAGCTAGGATACAACTAGGGGGAATGTTCTCCCCTTGGCACAGGCATAAGGAGTACTTTCATTTGGCCTGTACTGTGGTGCAGGTTTTCGTATTATCATTTGAAAGCTTGGTCTGATCAGACTATTTCGTCAACATGATCATTCTTCTGTTATCACTGATAATAGGTCGGTGGCCGATTCGTGGTTTACGACTCAACCCCAATTCACCCTCAATACTCAACCTAAAAAGGCTTTAGCTCTGTTGATTCTATTGTTTTGTTGAGGTTTTACCCAGACTTTTATTGAATGGTCATTTAACAAAGGTACTGAGTATTTAATTATGGTTGGTTGGCTGGAGATTGGGGCTTGCATGGCTAAAGCAAGGGGTATGAGTGAAGAGGGTGGTTGGAGTTGACTCCGTGTAGTGTGTGGATCTTTGTTTGATTCTGTGATGTGATTGAAGGTATGTATGGAAGAGTCTCATTTGAGTTATGTTGAGTGATCGTGTCTTGGATGCAGATGGGCAAACCACACAACTGTCGTGAGAGTGAACTACCCCACAACCTTTGTGTTTGAGTGAGACTGTTATGTACCTGTCCTGTTGAAATAAGCGTACGTTCAGGCAACCCCCACTGGGCTAATCCCGACGGTGCCCTTTCTGTGGATGTTGAGAGCAGTTGTGTTTCATCCTTGTTGAAAGTTATTTTGGTGGAACGATAAGGTTCCGGGCGGAAGGGTTAGCGTGTCGCTGGTGGTGCACCAGACAACTCACCACTGCGCCAAATTCCTTCCTGCCCTAGGGGCCGTCTTACCCCGCACCCTTTGGGGCACCTCAGGGTGCACAACACGAAGAGGCCCTCAGGCCGGTTTTGCGCCTGTCAAAGGGTTACCTCCCCTAGCGCGCGCTTCAGCCAACGCCTGAGCGTCGGAAATCACCCCACGACTCAGAAGAGACCATTTGGGTATGGGCACCACATAATCCGTCATCATCGCGGATACTCGCGTACAGCTGCATGGTAAATTGGTATGTGTAGGCCCTGCGTCCACGCGATCTTATACTAAATCCGCGTGCGCCGCACTTACCGATTCTCGCACTAAAGTTATGGGTCAGGCGGCGAGAACCAATGCGCGTTATGACTAACAGATTCGGGTTTTTCGGTATCGCGAAGCGACGCACGGGCAAACTACCAGTCCCAGTCAACCCATGGGAGTCCGTGTACGGGTCTTCATTACCCCAGACATCGGGTAGCCTATGGGTCTGATTTTCGGGTTCCCTCCGCGCGTGCGTCGTTTGCGTTCGCCTACCCCCTTCATCTTAGGAAGCCACCAAACCATACGAATTGGGATAAGTTCCTCTTTCGAATTTTCATGGTTGGACGTTGTGGTCCGTGGCAGCCGTCAAAGTAAAACCCCTTGATATTTGACTACCACGACAGCCCTGAAGCTGTGTACTCAACCCGTCTGCACAGGGTGCAGAAGAGGGTGTGGTCGTCAACCGTGCATGGCGGTTGTCTGGCGTCGAAAGATTACCCCTCAAAGCGCCTGTCAGCCGACACTTGAGTGTCGAACGCGACCCTCGAGATTATCAAGGGCCGCGAGGCTACGAGTACCACATAGTACCCCATCGGCGCGAGTGCTTGCGTATGCCCGCATGGCTGGTTGATATGAAGAGACCATGTGTTTGCTCGACACTTATACGGAAGTCCGGCGCGTGATACCTATTTGATTCTTGCCGCATAAAGTTATGGGTCGGATACTGAAAGGACTAGGAGTATTGTTGTGTTGTGGTGTTGTTTGTAGTGGTTGTTTTGTGTGTTTCCAGGTGTTATGCGTGGTAAGTGTGAGTATTGTGGTGTAACGCGTGGTGTGTGTGATGCGTCCTAGTCGACCGGCGCCGAGTCGCGATTGGGACCTCAACCCCCCCAATACGTCGATTTGCGTGCGAGTTCGATTTTCGGGCATTCGACCGCGCGTAAACCCCCTATGCTAAAGTGAACGAGAAACGCCATCGGTTGGGTCACCTCTGCAATTACATACGAAAAGCTCTTGCATGTGGTTCAGTTGCTCGGCAGGGATACGCCCAGATAAGGGATGGTGACAGCTCCCGCAGGTGGAGGTAAGCGGTGCCTCGCGTGACCCTGTTCTGTCGTAGGGGCTCGCGAGAGGTTCGGCAGGCGCACTCGGCCGGAGCGGCAAAACGCTCTCCACGACAAGTGCTGCATAATCCTGCGTGACGAGGCCAGGAGGTTCCCCGTGCGGGACCGATGCACTCGACAGCGGGCTTGTCCTCAGCAATCTCCTCAGCCAGAGGAGGAGGAAGAGGGTCAGTCGGCTGAGCAGGGGCATATATCTCAGCACGACGAGCACGATCATATGCACGCACCAACATCCCAAGTAGCCTCCTCATCACGATAACCCCTCCAACGCACAAGGTACTCGATGCGTGGAGGGCTATCGTCGGTCACTCGGCGAGATACGATGTCGGAAACGACGAACTCCTCGTGACCGTCCACCATGATAGGTGAAGGGCGCTCATACGTGAGTACGGCAAAGCACTCGGAAGGTCTGTGATAAGGACGCAACAAGGAGACGTGGTAAACATCGTGTACGTGAGTCTGTCGAAGGTAATCAGGTAGCTTCACACGGAAGTTGACCGGACTAGCAATTGTATCTGAAGCAACCGCCTGAAGGATGCGGCATGGACTGAAAAAACGACGCCTGAACTTGCGAAGCGTATCCGCTTCGAGCTGTTAGTGGCTTGCGTCGACGAGCACGTCATCACTGACTTTGAATGGATGATTTATTCGTGATCGGTTCGCTCGTGCGGCCATGCGAGTCTGGGAGTCGGCTAGACTCTCCTGTGCGCGCTTCATAATCGCCGCCATGTGGGCGATCCAATCATCAAGCACAGGACAATGAGTGTCTGGGCGCAACCGCGATGGTCGTAGGAAGTCTGCGGGTACGCGAGGGTGGTAGCCAAGGTCGCAATAGAATGGCGACATCCCCGTGGCAGGCGAAACAGCGTGGTTGTACATAATCTCCTCGTGGGCTAAGTGTAAGTCGCACTGTTGGTCATCCTTAACGAACTTTCGGAGGATATTACCGAGAGTTTTATTGGTGACCTCAGTCTGACGATCGTCTGAGGGTGGTAAGACGATGAGAAGCGGAGCTGAGATCCGTACACCTCGCGTAGGCGTTGCCAGAATGTGCTGGTAAAGCACGGGTCACGGTCGGAGATGATGCTCTGAGGTAAGCCGTGATCTCTCACGACTCGGTCGAAGACGATGTCGGCGACCTCACGAGCGCTAATGCAATAGCGGCACAGGACAAAACGTGGACGCTTCCTGAAGCGATTGACGACGACCAAGATAGCATCATGACCGCGCTCAGTGGGTGGGCGGAGGGGACCAATGAAATCCATCGAGATGGACTACCAACGACCTTCGGGTATGGGTAAGGGCTGAAGTAACCCATACGGGAGGTGGTTCGCACTGTTCACCTCCTGACAGGTAGGACACTTCTGAATGTAGGCTTTGACGAAGTCCTGGGACTTCGGCCAGATGTATAGGCGGCAAACACGAGCCAACGTCTTGTGGAAGCCAATATGACCGACAGCTGCCTGGTCATGAAACTCTGCTACAGCCTGCACGTGGAGCTGTCCGATGGATGGAACGAAGATACGTGGTTCTAGCTTACCAGATCTGCCATGCCAGTACACGAGACCGTTCTCACCGAGGGAGCATAAGGGAACGGTCTTGCCACTTCGCAGTGTCGAGTGGATGACGCGATAATCCGGGCAGTGACGGTACTGGGTGCGATATGCGCTGATCACCGACTGATCAACAGTGGTGACGGAGATGGCAACAAGATGGATGGGTTCCTGATTGTGGTCAGAACGGCGGGACAAGGCACCGGCGACACGGTTCGTTTCACCCTTGATAGGCTGAGTGGTGAAACTGAACTCGAATAAGTCATGCCACCAACATGCCTGTCGAGGGGAGAGTTTGGGCTTCGTGAGGAAAGCCTAGACAACTGGGTTGTCCGTGCGCACCGTGAAGGGCGCCTTGTGCAGGTAATGACACCAATGCCAAATAGCATAAACTACTGCGAGAACCTCACGTTCATCGGCCCCGTAGTTTATCTGGGCAGGCAGTAACTGACGGGAGTAAAAGGCGATCCGGCAATCCCCAGCACGAGCCTCGACAGTCCCATTCTCCGCGATGGTCGGGGAGTAAGTAACGGGAGGACTGTTAGTGGAGGGAAGTGGTAGGAGGGTAGGCGTCAGTCGAGAAGCAGTGTCAGCAGGAAAAGGGGGGGAAGGAGGAACATGAGGATAAGATGAATCCGGAGGAGAGGGAAACACCTGAGAGAGGACTGGTCCTACTGCAAAATCTGACGCATCGGTGGTGACGATAAAGGGATGATCAAAATCGGGAAGAGGCGAAGAACCGACGCACAAGTCACCGTCTTCTTGAGGGCGCAAAAGGCGTCCTCACACAGGGGTGTCCAAAACCACTACGGGTTCTTCCGGAGGAGGGTGGAGGTAAGGACGTAGGAATACCTAGCGTATCCCTGGATAAAATTACTATAGTAGCTAGTGAGGCGTAAGAAACTGTGAAGCTGCTTAGCAGAGGTGGGGACGGGTCACTCTGCAATAGCAGTGATCTTTGCGTCGTCCATGTGGAGACCTTGATCAGACAAATGGTGTCCTAGGAAGTCCACTTTGCGCTGGACAAAGCGACACTTACTAAGCTTGGCATAGAAGTCATGCTTGCGTAAGCGTGGTAGGACATCGCGGAGGTGTCTAATATGGTCTTCTAAGGTACGATTGTAGACCAAGATGTCGTCCACGTATACGAGAACTTGTTCTTCAAGGATGTCCTTGAAGATGTCGTTCATCGCTGTCTGGAAGGTAGCGGGTACATTGGTGAGGCCGAATGGCATTACCGTGAACTCGTAGTGGCCGAAGCCCGACCGGAAGACGATCTTCGGTTGATCCTCTGCGTGAACGCGGATCTGGTGGTAACCGCTACAAAGATCGATCTTCGTGAAGAAGCGGTTGCCTGCCAGACGGTCAAACAGCTCATCCGCGAGGGGCATGGGATAGTTGTTCTTAACTGTGTAACGGCTAAGGCCGCAGTAGTCGATGCAGAGGCAGAGAGTTCCGTCCGCTTTGCGAGCAAAGAGGACTGGTGCACCCCAAGGGGAGTTACTGGGTTTAATGAAACCCAATCGAAGGAGCTTATCAAGCTGACGCTTGAGTTTTGTCGCCTCTGGAATCGAGAGTCAGTACGGTGCCCGATGGTGAACACGATAGTCAGGCACGAGCTAGATAGAATGTTCAACACCGCGTATCGGAGGGATCCCGCTGTATGAGAAATACAGAGGGAAGACATCGTGGTACTCTCGAATCAGGTCGCGAACGATCGACTCTAAGTCTGCCGTGAACCGTGTGAGTTCCTCAGCGTCTGCTTCGGCACGAGACGTATTTGTGGGCTCGACAGTCGATGGCGCAGGGGTTTGGGACGTGGAGGGTGTATCCGCAGGCTGACGGGTGGACGTAGAGATGGGAGCCGCAAAGATGGAGGAAGGGTCAGGGGGATCGGGCTCCAGAGAGATGAGCTCAACCTCAGGACAGAGTGGATCATAGCGAAGAAGATCCATAACGTTCACTGAGTAGAACGTGACGTCCTCCTGTCGTATGACGTGAGCAAACTGACGAGGGCAAGTGAAGGCGATGTTGGGGTGGGACTCTGAGGGACGAGGGTCCTGGGAAGGTAGGTCGGGAGGGGTGTCGCCCGTGGTTTCGATGAAGGGGATACAATGGGTTTGACCACACTTCGTTTTGAGAACGAGTGTCTCAGTCGCTCATTCCGCCTCTGTGTCACGGAACCGGCGAGACCAGGGATTGCCAATAATAAAATCGTACCCAGTCTCCAGCACGTCGAAGTATGGGGAGGAATGGTAGCGTTGAGGCGCCTGGATACTATCCGATGGCCGGAGGGTGAAGAGTAGTGGAGGTCGGGGACGGTCTGATCGAAGAAGCGCTGCGTCTTGTTATCTCCGAGGGTAACGGAGATAGGAGAGCGAGACCCGGAGGTAGCTAGGCGAGCTTCCCTAACCACGTGAGGGTGAACGAAATCTCTCTGCGAGATGAAGTCCCATAAAGTACGATACACCGTCGTAGATGTCCCCAGGCGAATAGGGATGATGGGGAGGGTGCGATCAGGGACAGAGAGCAGAGCGAAAAGACGACGCAGGACGTTTACGTGTCTTGTGAGTCGCTCCTGGCGAGCCTGAAGGATGCTCAAATCCAGGAGAGATGACACAACGTCATCGCGAGTCGCCAGCTGAGCATTACAACGAGTTGTGCGAGTGGCACGACGCGTCGGAAGTCTGCGGGGGGAAGGACTAGATGTGGCGGTCAGTTGTGGGGCAGACGGTACCTCGACAGACGGTGGGTCAGATGGAACTGCATCTGTCGTGTCCTGAGGTTCCTTTGGTGGGGTAGCCAAAGGGGCATACCGTGACTCGGTGGTCGGGAAGTCGGCTACATGCCAAGCCTCATCGATACGCTGCACCGTGACTAGGTGGGTGGGGCTGGCCGGGCCGGGCCGGGGGGGGAGTGAGATCGACGCTGACGAGAGATGTCAGCATAGTGCCGATCGAGGGCGGTATGATATGGACACCGTGAGGAGGTGTGTCCATCTAGGCGGCAACGAAGGCAGCCGCGACGGGCCTCGAGGGCGGCACGCTCCTCAGGGGATAGAGCTCTACGAGGAGGGACAAAATCTTGCGGGAGGTCTATCTGAGCAACCGTGGGTGTGCAGGCGCCAGCTTGTGCAACCCGACTGCGCCGACGACCCATGGTCGACATGGCCATTTGCAGGCGCTCGGCCACCGGGATAGTGTCGTCATCCAAGTGGTACTGGATGACATCCTGGAGCTCGATGTCCTCGGGGGTATCCCCAATGGTAGGGTCGAGCTCGGCTGAGGTGTCCTCTCCATACTCGAGAGAATTATAGTGCCGTGAGAATGGCGTCCAGGTCGAGCCAGGCGACGAAAACGACCAGCAAACGAGGAGCGGCCTCTGGTGGTACCACGAGACTGGGAGGTGGCGGCTGGCCGCGAAGAGGATGGGGCGACAAAAAAGCGACTGCACATCCTCTGATACTGACGCGCAACCTCATAGGCCTGCTCCGCGGAAGAGAATGATCGTCGCCATAACTCTAAGCGGTAGTCAGTCGGCAGGCTGACGAGGAACTGGTCAGTGAGTGTGACCTCCGGTAGGAATGTCTCATCACAAACAAGGCGGACATCTTGAAACACCCGGATGTGACGCTCGAGGTCGGCCGGTGTAGAGGACCCGGACCATCGGGTCTGGGTGACGCGGTCTAAAGTGTCAGTGGCGTCCTGACGAGCGCGTATGCGGTCCTGAAGGAAAGTTGCGAAGTCTACAAGAGTAGGGACCTCACCCACGCGGAGGCGCTGGGTATAATAGTCCTCCCACGCGGTGGAAGGGCTACCTCGCAATTTGGTTGCGAGCACATCGCACCACAACTCCTGACAGGTGGTCGTCATAGAGAGTGCGCTCGTTGCTATCTGCAACCAGTGAGAGACACGGTGTCGGGCGACCGAAGGCCAGTCGGTCGCCCTAATACCGACAGATTGACCCTTAGAAAAGTTGTCTGAGAGATAATCGACCAGGACTTTTGTCAGAACTATTGGGGAAAATTAAGGGTAACTAGACCGCCCCTAAATTTGGATGTGTCAACCATCGAGACTACCCCTCAAAATTGGCAAAAGGGACTATCTTTTCCGCCGCCCTAACGTCTACCTTATTTCTGCCCGCCCCAAGCCTGTCCCCGAGATGGTCAGCTGCGGGACGGCAATGTGAGAGTAGGTCTAGGCGTGACCCTTCTACAGTGCACAATTAGGGCAGAAAGGAACCCTCAAATATCGGTAATTTTAATATTAAAATTAAAAATGAGGAAAAAGAAACAAAACAGCAGAAGGGAAGAGAAAAACGGAATATTCTTTAATCTATTTAAATCCTTTGGCATTTAATTCTTAATGGGGACGCCCTCTATTACCGATATTTCTGATAATAGAATTAAAAACATGGAAAAGAATCAAAAGCAATAAAAGAACAGAAAACAAAGGATTTTGGTTATTCAATTGAATTCCATCGGAATTTATTTTTGACGAAATTGTTTGTATTATCGTTTTTTTTTATAATGGAATTAAGAACTTTGAAAAATAAATAAAATGATAAGAAGGAAGAAAAACCAGGATTATTGAATGATAGACGAAATTCTGCTCAATTTATTCGCGATCGGAACTACCTCCGGATTACTTATTCACTCTATTTCTGACGATCTTCACTATTTTGCGATGATTGAGATTGCTCGCATGACCTGTTTGATTTCCCCGATCGCCTCACCGCGACTCATGTGCTATGAGTAGTGTTGCAGTTGTGTTACTTATGTCGAGCCATCCGCGTCATTGTGTCGGTGTGGATGCTACTGGGGTTCGAAGATGAGGTTCGGGGCAGGTTCGAAACTATCACGGTAGGGCTGCATGGGTTCGACATCGACATGTTTCAGGTTCGGTATGGGCACGGCGTCGGCATGGTACGGTTGTCTCATATTCGGTAATGGTTCAGCATCATTGATATACACACCGCAAATCATTTTCAGATTCGGTATTGATACGGTATTGGCTCGACACCGGTATGGTACGGGCTATTCAGGTTCGGGTAGGTGTGGTATGATGTCTACATTGGTTCGGTACTATCACGGGGGTGCGGCGTTGTACGGTATTTGACATATTTCAATTCCGACACTGTTATCTCATTGCGGCAACATGGTTGGTACGGCACGACAACGGATTCATCAACGACGTGTCACTACATTCCGTATTGGACAAGTCCGGTTACTGGTTCGGGCCTGGTCCGGTTTTCTGCAAGTCAGAACTTTTGTGACAGGTACGGTGCGCTGGTCCGTGACAGGGGCGCCACCGTCTTTGGGACAGCGTTGGGACAAACCATCGCAGTTCGATGTTGGGATGATTGGTAAGACCTGGGATTTTCCGGTACTATTAATTTGAGTATTGTTGGCGTCACAGATTTGACACTGATATGGAAATGGTGCAAACACCAAACCCGAGACGGATATTTCAGGCTCGGTATGACTGGACGCGGGTGATTATGACAAGTTAACCTGGTACTGTGCCTGTTGCTACATGGCCTTTGGACTTAAGGGTGTGGTACCAAGCTACGATCTGGGATCGTGAATCGAGTGCCGGGCCTAACGGCCGACCCTGTTTATTCCCTGATATTGGGTCTGGAGTCTGGTTGCCGCTCGTGCCGCTGATCTTGGCTGCCCGACTACGAGCGAGGCATTGACTGTATATAGTCGGGTCTGGTGGGGAAAAAGGGGGGATTCATTCGGACGGGGGACCAGATAAAGTGCGTCAGGTGTGCGCAGCGACCTCACGGGTTTGGCGTCACTACATCCCGGTTGGGAACAGGGAAGAGAAGATTACGAGGGGGCGGACAGGGAGTAGGGGAGAAGAAGGCGTACTAGGCGTACACGCCCACTACCGAGTTCAACCTTGTTGGGGAAAGGCTCGGTTCGAGGGGAAAGCGCACGCATCGCTTAACCTTCGCTACCACATCTATGCGAGGGGGAGGGGGGTACACAACAGAGAGGACTCGGGGAAATCCGGGTCAGCAAGAGAAACGTGCATGGAACGACTTCGACTTAGTCAACTCTGCGCCGATAGAGGGGTAATAGGGGACACAAACAGGGGAACTGGCAAGACCGCGGAGAGATACCAAGGGATCACAACCCTCCAGCATTCCGTTCAGTATCAATACCCTCCCTGCGGAGACGAGGCGCTCGGGGAACGCGTGCCTGGTGTACCCAGTCGATGCAAAGGCTCTTGTCAGAACGGGAACGTCCCTGTTCGTGAAAGTGAGGAAGGGGGTAGGAAGTGAAAGACATGCGCAGCTAAGGAAAACTGGAGCATGGTGGGACAAAACTGAGGGGAAGGAAGTTGATGTGCTCGGTGTACTCAACGTCCGTATCAACCGAACGAGGTAGTGCTAGCTGACGAATAGTGTTGGTGGTGTTAAAGTGGTACGGGACCAGCGGTACAAAAGGGGTGGAGAGAAGTGATGAGTTATTGATGCCTGAGACGGGCGTTTCAGTGAGAGAGTCATATCTGCCTAAACGCAGTCAGCTCTTTCCGTGTGAGTGAACCATGGTCCCTGTGATTAAGCCAGTTCCCTGAAAAGTGACAGTGAGCGTGGCCACATGAGGTCACACTAATTCATTGAAAAGTGTCCGTGGAATTGCCGTTGATGATCGGGATAGTTCTAGTTCAGAGGAATGCGTCAACGACGATTGCTGCAGAATATCGAGGAGGGTTTTACTCTTCAGTGAAACGCAACAAGGTTGGAGATCAGGCCAGTCAACCCCCATCGAAATGTGATAGTGGGAACTACGCTCGCCGTTGGTGTTCCGACCCGGCAGGGGTCACTCATCGTCGATCACAAAGAGGCTGTCTTCGTGGGGAAACGTAAAGACATCGAAAATGATGAGTGTCTTTGAGCATTTTTTAGTGTGAACCCGTCTCGGACAGCTGGAAAGGGAGATAAGGGTTGGACAGGTAAGTGAAAAATTGAGAAGTTCTTGCTGATAAGGGACGATGCCTGCTTTAATTAAAATGAGTTTCACTCACCTGATTGCGAACATAATTACATATGCCCGTGGGTTGTTAATTGCGGAACCCCACACACTAGGATGAGACAGAATGAGAAACTGTTTGAAAGTCTTTGTGGAGCTAGTCTATTGGAGTAGTGGAAGAGGGAGAGAATCTGTGCCGAGAGAGGAAGAGAGTCTCTGCCAAGAGAGGCTGGGAGACAGACTTAGACAGAGGGACTGAGAGAGAGAGACTGAGAGAGAAACTGCAGAGAGAGAGAGAGAGAAAGAGAGTGAGAGCGAGAACCTGAAAGTGCATAAACCCCTCAGTTAAAAACAACAGTCAACTGGTCGATGTCACGAGCAGTCCTCCAAAGGATTGTTGGTCACACTGCAATTGAACTGTCTCGCGTGGGCTTTCAAGTTGGGATCTTACTTTAATTTATTTTCTCAATTATTGGATGATCCAGTCGGAGACTGCAAAGGTTATTTCCAAACATCCGTTTGAGCGACAAGCAAAACCTTGCGAGGTCTTTTCTGCATGCTCGCACATTGGTGTTCATGTTTTCTGAAAGGCTCCTAGAATTAAAGCTTGGACAATAGAATCCTCTCGGGGCCTTGAAAAGAAACAACAACAATCGAACCCTGACCTGATTGCACAGCCAAGGAACAAGATCGCTGATTGGCTCATTATCGAACCAGCTGAGTGATTTTAATTTTATTATTAATATTATCATTATGATTCATTATTAATATTTTCGTTTGTTGATTCAGAAAGGAAATTCAGTGTGTAACAAATCAGCATCATGAGCTGCATCACCTTATGCAAGAGATAGGGGGAAACCTCTGAGCGTGTTGTGTGCGAGAAAATGCAGCTAAGTATGGGGAAAGACAAGTGCGTGTGAAACTCACTGAGGGCAAGGGAGCTGAAAATGCACAAGTGCATAACAGTGGGGATGGTGCATGCTGTGTCATAATGGGTGGCAGCGGAGATAGTGAATGGGTTTAATCCTGCCTGCGCGTGAGAGGGCGAGCAACAGCGAGAGACGCGTGCTCAGTGGGGTAGCGAGTGACATTAATATTATTGATACTGTCATTAATGTCATCGTTGTTGCAGCCATTACTGTTATTAAGTTCGCAAATTCTAATTGAATGTGTGTGCTCCTGGAAGTGTTCATCGTGTCTGGGGTCAGCAGCGAAAACCATAATTTCCCGCTTCCTCGAGTGATCTCAGAGCCATATTATGCTCAACCCCTCCAAAAGGGACTGAAAATCTGGGATCTATGAGCGGTGACCTGCTCAAGCTCTCGATTGATCCAAGTGCAATGCCATACTTGTTGGCCTAAGTGTCCCTTTATCCGGCGAGCTATTTACTTTGTGATCTTAAATTGACCTCTCCACCCTTCCCGACGAATTGTAACAAACTCTCTCGGTAGGTGACGCGTGCTCAGTCAGTGAGATTAAGTGACATTATCACTCCCTCACTCCCTGCTGGTCGCCGAGGACCTCGGAAGCGGGCGCGACGAGTGACAGGCGTCGTTGCCCTTGGCTTCAGCGAATGGTAGGCACCACAACTATTGGTGCCATTGCCGAGGAGGGGAACTGCACCTCCAAGGCCGCGGCCTTCCCCAATCAACAGGGGTGCGCGAGCTGATAAGTTCAAGTACTAATTAACTCGTTTCCTTGATTGGTTTCATTTTTTGATAATTTTTGAATTAGTTTTTTTTTTAAATATCTTCTGATCCACGCGTTTTTGCGCGAACCGCACCGGGTCCAAAGTTCGTCTTCTCGAAGACACAAACATTTTGAGATTTTTTTTGGGGAACTCTAACTGCTAAATTATCGGAAAATTAATTTTCTTTAATTTTTTAATTATTAATTTGAAATTACCCGTTTTCTTTTTTGATTAATTACGGAAAATAGAAGCGAAATCCGGGTGGAACACCTGGGAGCACAGTTGTCCAGAAGATTTTTTCCGACATTTTGAAACCATAGTCGGGAAAGACGGACGTCGTTTGTAGAAACGGCGGGGACCAGCAAGTAGGGAAAAGAAAATAAAACAAAGGGGAAATATGAATTTCTTTGTAATTTAATTATAATTAAGAGAGAAAGAAATAAAAAAAAGTGGTCCGATAGGATTTCTCTATAAGCCTTGTGGAATCTAGCGAAAAATTACGCGCGGCAATCGGGGGTTTGTGGTGAGCGTGCGAGCGCGCGCAAGATCCTAAAACCCTAATTAGAGAAACCTCAATCAGGGGAAACCCTAATTAGGTGAAACTGTAAGTAGGGGTTTAGGAGGCAAAGGCAACTTCTAATATTATAGTGAAACTGAATTTAGAAGATACCCACAAAAAGTTTTAAATCTTGTACTTTTCCACAATTTTAAATATTTTATTGACCAAAATTAGGAAAATTTAATTAAAATAATTTTTTTTTTCCATTTTTAATTGTTTAAAATTACTCTACCGACTATTTTCTGGCAATGGATTAAGGGACGATTGTCCCAAACCCCATCCCCACGGGGGGAGGGAAACTGCTGCCAAAAATTTTTGGATTTCCTATGTTTTCTAAATTTTGGCAAATTAATTGACAAAAATTATTAAAAACCCAGTAAAAATAGGGTAACCATTTTTTCATTACTTCCTATAATTTTTCCCCACCGGTAGCGTTTGTTGTGGGCTTCGCCCGAACCGCATCCCAACGGGGGGAGGCGAAATGCTGCCGGAATTTTGAAAATTTTGGCAAAATTATTCCGATCAAAGATAAATCAAGAAACTTTGGATATTAGGGTGGAAACCTACCTCTATCAAGGGGAAAATAGAAAGGAGAATTATTTCGATTTTTTTTAATTTTTTCTAATTAAAATTTGATCAATTATAAAAAATTCAAAAAAAGATGGAGAAAAGAGAGAAAGACCAACCAGGGATTACAGAGAGTAACTAAATCAAGTCCCCTAAAGGTTGGAAAAGAAAAAGGGATTTTTTTTCAAATTCTCATTATATTTAGTTGAATTTATTAAAGATAAATTAATTAAAAATCCTTAGGAGGAAGGTAGAAAACAAGAGAGGCTTGACTCCAACCTCCCCACATATTCTCCCTTCGAATCTCTAACACTGAAGCAGAGACACCCCAATTTTGGGGTTATTCTTGAATTTTACCTTAATTTAAGTTCGAAAAATCCTTCAAAATTTATAAACGACTTTAAAAATCAGGTAAAGAGTGTAAACCTGATACTTTGTAGTTGCCTTAGCTATCTGTAGCCCTTGTGAGACGCTGGCGTGCACGGGAGCGCACTAGGAAGAATTCCCTTGAATACTGCACGTGCCTTCTATTCGAGAAAAGGCGAATAGAAGGCTTGTTAGCCCAATTCGAGCCAGGAATTCTTTGCTGTAGTTATCTGGGCACATATAGGACATACGTAGGCAGCGTTTATTCAGGGATCGCCTCTCGAACCCCATCCCTACAAGGGGAGGCGAAGCGCTGCCAAATTTCCCTCAGAATTATAGATATTACTTACCCCCACACTCCCTTTCTAGATACTATAGGATTGCTCCTAAGTACGACAGCTAGTCGAATGTTCCAATCTGAGGCTATAGAGGTGTACGATGTCGACCGTCATTGGGAGATAGAGCCCCCAAAGCTCATAGAGGGAGACCTAGTAGAGTTTACACTCCCTCGACGACCCACCGACTTGCTCGACGGGCAGTTCCGGTGTAGGTGTGTATTTTTGACCTATGATGCTTGGCTGTGGACACACAGAGAGCACCGGAGGGAAGAGTACGGGAGTCTGACATGCGGAGTAGTGAGGGCTTACTTATATCTAGGGGAGGGAGCAGCAAAGGAGGTTGCTCTGAGTCTTGCGATCTCGGGAGCTAGCGTGATCATCGATAGAGCCCAGCGTTATCTGCAGCGGGAGGTTGACGAATTTCGCACGAACGACGGGCAGGACCCGTTGACCCTGTTTCACGAGAGGCCTCCTCTTGATATCAGGGGCGATCTCTTGATAGCGCAAGACGGTTTCTTTCCCTATTCCGCGATTGGTTTGAGGGCGGTCTATCCCTCTTTTGTGGTGGACTCCGTTTTCGGAGGAGTAGGGGGCATAGTGGAGACTTACCTTGCGTATAGATAGCTAGAGACCTTCGCACGGGGGAGTTTGGACGAGCATTACATATACTACTCGCTTGCGACTGGGGACCCTCGTTGGGGAGACAAGAGGGTTCAACTGATAGAGCTGATCTGCTCGTTAGGGGACGATTGCCAGAGAGGGGTGTCGCCGCCCTCGAACGTCTGGGATTGGTTGGATCGCGAGCTTCGAGCAGGACCGGAGTACATTACTTGTATAGGCAGGCTCTTTTCAGAGGATTGGGAGAGTTTGTAGAGCGAGTACGCGATTATCAGCTGACACGTTACTATCAGGGGATCGGACTTCGTCCATTTCGCGTGGAGGAGGAGTAGGGCGACAAGGAATGGGCCGACGACGACGACGAGGAGGAGGCCTGGGAGCCAGATTGGATTGACTCTGAGAGCGAGAGTGTCGAGTCGGAGGGGGAGATTGACGTCACTGACGCCCACTTTCCCATGATAGGGGTCGTCGTCCGGTCCTAGGAGACGGTGCGCAGAGGAAATGTGCCAGGAGTAGTGATTTAGTGGGTTAGAATCAGCTGGCAGCGGAGCGCGATCCGATGGTAGAGCAGGTTGATATAGAGGAACTCCAGATTAGCAACGCTAGATGACCCAGACGGTCCAGACCCCCTGAGACCGTTGTACCCGATGTGTTAGAGTTCGATCTACCGGCTAGGAGTGTAGCCGAGCCTAGGATTTATAGCAGTTAGAGACCTGTGGACGTACGTGGTTGAGACCTACGAGCCGGAAAGTCAGCATTGGCGAGTACCGGGGACGACGAGTATTGAGGCTATAGGGCACATTTACTACTCGTGTTCGGTGAGGGTCACGATCTATTTTGAGGGATTGGTGCATGGGTTTTGGCGCTGTGAGCAGGAAGCTAGGGCAATTATATCGGGTCAAGTAGAGAGGGTCCGTGAGGATACTGAGCGATTGCACGGCTCAGTCAGGGCGACGAGGACGACCCTTCGGATCGGGGGGGCCTTTCCGTTCCCCGATGTGCGACTGAGAGTGAGGCTTCGTGTATTTGTAGTGGAGGAGCTCTGGAGTCTGACCCACATCGCTGAGACGTATTTTGCTAGCCTTGAGTTGGATGGACTTAGGAGAGGGCTAGCGGACCCTGATTGGATTGAGTACACACAGTTTATCGGAGGACCCCTTACGAGGGAGAGAGGACTCGAGCTTGTAGAGTTTGTAAGGGCTCTAGCGCCTTCGGGGGACCAGGAATCCTTTTATCTGTACCAGCCCCTAGACTTCTGGACCGCGCTAGAGAGAGAGGCACAGCGACCTGTGGATTGTTTAGCTGGATTAGGGGAACTATTCACTGAGTCTCACGAGAGGAGACATTCCGAGTTGGGAGGTTGAGGAGCATTATCAGCGACTGTACCTGGACGCCGATGACCACGGGTGGCAAGCCGAGGATAGAGAGTGGAAGGGCTTAGATGAGGTAGAGCTTTGGGGCGACCAGGACTATGGCTGGGGAGATTCAGCGTTGGCCGATAGAGAGGGGCAGGTAGGTGTAGAGGTGCAACTGGAGGACGGCTGGGGAGACCTTGGGGACGGGGGCTATCCCTTGGGGACGGGGGGTAGATGAGGACGAAGATGTGGATATGGAAGATGCCGAGAGGGATTACTGCAGGCCGATGAGTTTGAGAGAGCTGGAAGGAGAGAAATAGAAGTGGATGGAGTGATGAGGAGTGATGCGGATGTATGGTTGGTGTATGTTTTGACACGGGGATCGGAATCGTATAGAGCGAGGAAGCTGATAGGGCCGAGAGAGACGACAATGGGTTACGATGTGCCACTCCCGGTACGCTTAGAGGAGATAGTGAGTGTACCGATATATCACTTCGGTACTTGGATAGCGAAAGGAGTGTTCTTGTGGGCGGTGATTACAGAGGATAGAGGATTCGAATTTCCCCGACGATTGGAGGGGATAGGACATTTTGTGTTTGATGAGACACGGGATATAGAGACAGGTCTAACACTTGCGAGTGTTAGCAGAGCTTGGTGGAAATATGAGGTTTTAGCAGAGGCGATAGTGAGACGGCGATTGACGTGCATTGCGAGAGACAGACCTTTCACCACCCGAGTCGTGATCGGTCCTCCTCACTTGATCTACCGTCCGGTAGAGAGCTGGAGGATGGTCCTACCTACGTTTGTCATACAACAAACTTACAGGAATGTAGACTGCTTGACGAGAGTGGTCGACCACACTCTGCACGCGATCTGGTTGGGACGAGCGCCTCAATTCCGAGAGGCATACTACGCGGTCTGCGTAGGGTGGGGAGCCCCGGACGAGGAGACGCGAAGAGACTTGATCGACGCTACCTGCCGGGTAGATTGTTTGAGGCCTGCAGATCTGATTTACTATTGTCGTAGGCCCGTAGAAGATAAGTACGTAGGGCTGGAGGACCTGAAATACTTGTTTTGTGCATAAATCAGCAGAAGGGATGCCAGGTTCGGACGACTACGGGGGTTAATGTGAACAGACAATTAGTGAATGAGGGTTTTACGATTACTGTCCTACTCAGAGCGCGCTTAGATGATGATCTGAAAGAGCATGAGAGCTTCCTACAAGCCAAGGAGTTCATTTGTGAATATAGGCCAAGAGTTCTTGAATGCGTGACCTTCCAAACCAAGATATCGTATGAAGTAATGGTGTGGTCAGCTGGATAACGTGCGGAATTGTTCTTTGATGAGACGGTAGCAGAAGCTAGGAGTAGGGTATGAGTCAATTTACCTTGTCATGATAGAGCGCGAGCGGCAACTATATCGATATAGGCCTCGAGCTTCGTATTCGCTCCGGTGGGACCGCAGAGGGTCTGGCTCCTGGAGGAATGTGAGTGAGAGGAATCCCCGAGTAGCTACTCGAGGAGGTCAGACGAGCCGCCTCTCCTCTCTGCGACGACTTCCGTATGCTCGAGTTGTCTCGAGACAGTTAGCATGTGACAACGAGACTCTACAAATTCTTTTGAGGGTGAGCGTCAAGAAGGATTTATCGGACAGTGAGTTTAAGGAGCTTGCTGAGGACGTCATACAGGAGCAGAGATTAGGAGCAGTGAAGGAGTTGACAATACAAAGTTGGGTGGTATATGAAGTGATCATTTGTGTTAAATGGAAAGTGCGCTTGGAGATAGTTCGAGACGAGACGCCCACAGAAGCTCAGAGTAATATGCAAGGGAGATGGATAGCAGACAATGGATGATCTAGAAGAGAGGAAAAAGAGAGTCGACGAGCGAGTTATAAAATTAGTGGTAAAACGGGTTAAGGAACTCGGTACCAAGATCCAAGATTGTGCACCGAGCAAGAATGAGAGTGAGTTGCGAAGAATAAAAGCAGCAACAAGAGCATTAGAGAGGCTTCTTAGAGAGGATAGGGAATTCTTCGTAAGATGGCGCCTTGACTTTCTGGAGAGTGGAAATGAGAGAGTTTGCAGCAGAGAGGAGCAAAAAGACTCGCTTGAGTCGACAGGAAGGACAGGTGGGTTGTCGGAGGCTGCAATGTCGAAAGAAAAGGTGAAGGGAGAAGGAACGTCAGAACAATGATAGAAGGCGATGAGCTTTGAAAAATATAGTATGCGCATAGTAGGAAGGGCAAACGGGTCCATCGCCTGTGTGGTGATACAATTGCTCCACGACGAGTTCGGGGACAGCCTGGACAGGAACTGGCGGGACGAGGAGGAAGAAGAAGAAGACGGCGAGGAGGAGGATGACGACGAAGAAGGAGAGGGCGAGGAGGAGGACGACGACGAAGAAGGAGAGGGCGAGGAGGAGGACGACGACGAGGAGGAGGACGAAGAAAATGTGGACGAGAAGGAGGCCACGGCGATGGAGGAGGAGGAGGGAGATGACTTAGAGGAGGAAGAAGAAGAAGAGGAGGAGGAGGAGGAGGAGGAGGASKGAGAAGGGGATGAGGAAGAAGKGGAGGAGGAAGAAGAGGAGGAAGGTCCGACGATGGAGGGCGGAGGAGGAGGAGGKGGGGGGGGGGAGGTGGAGGAGGAGGAGCCCACGGCGACGCAGAAGAGGATCCTATGGCGATGACGAAGGAGTAGGAGGAGGAGGAGGTCCCGGCGATGGAGGAAGAAGAGGAAACAAAGGAGCAGGAGGAGGAGGTGGAGGAAGAACAAGAAGAGGGCGAGGAGGAGGAGGATGACGACGAAGAAGAAGAGGGCGAGGAGGAGGAGGACGAGGAGGAGGAGGACGAAGAAGAGGTGGAGGAGGATGCCACGACGATGGAGGAGGAGGAGGGAGAGAACTTAGAAGAGGAAGATGGAGAAGAGGAGGAGGAGGAAGAGGCGGAGGAGGACTGGGAAGGGGATGACGAAGAAGCGGAGGAGGAAGAAGACGAGGAGGAGGAGGAGGAGGAAGAAGAAGGTTGACGAGGAGGAGGTGGAAGAGGTGGAGCATGAGGCCACGGCGATGGAGGTGGAGGAGGAAGGGTACTTAGAGGAGGAAGAAGAACAAGTAGACGAGGAGGACGAGGAGGAGGAGGAGGACGAGTAGGAGGACGAGGAGTGGAAAGAGTATGAGAAAGAAGAGGAGGAGGAAGAAGAGGGGGACGAGGAAGAAGAGGAGGAGGGGCCGACGATGGAGGAGGAGGAGGAGGTGGAGGAGGCGGAGGCCACGACGACGGAGGAGGAGGAAGAGGAAGTGGAGGAGGTCACGTCCTCCATCGCTACGGCCTACTCCACATCAGGCTCCTCCGACTTTTTTTTTTTTTTTTTCCTGAGGCGATCAAACAATCAATCAATCAATCAATCAAACAAACAATCAATCAGTCAATCACTCATTCAATTCATCGATCGATAAGTCAATCAATCAATCTATCAATCAATCAATCAATCAATCAATCAATCGATCAATCAGTCAATCAATCAATCAAGTGATGGAGCCGTGTTATGATTTCCTCAGGGACATGGACCGCGATGGGTCATCGCCGCCAGGTTTGTGGAATCTGCAGTCAATCCTCCGGAGGAAGATTGACGCTCTGCAGCTGGACAATCACGAGAGGGCGGTTGTCATGGAGATTGTGGCAAATAGGTGCGCGATGATGCGTCAGCCTGCCCATGTTGTGGCTTATTTGTTGGATCCTCGTCGGCGCGATGTGTCGTTGTTAAGGAATCGATCGACCCTTGTTGTGCAGAGCGCGCTTGACCACTTCACTCGCACTATGGGCAGGGACTGGGGGGCGGAGGAGATACACAAACTCTGGGAGGCTTTATGGACTTTCTATTCCGACGATCCACGGTACTGGTCAGACCATGGACCTCACTGGTGGGACCAGTACGTCACTCGGGATGAAGCAACGAAGACCATTCACCCGGCGTTGTGGTGGGAGCTTCATGCCAGCCGTTACTCAAAGTTGCAAGCCATCGCGAAGAAGGTACTTGACATGTGGTCGACAGCAACTCCTTGCGAGCGCAACTGGGCGACTCACGATTTCATACACACGAAGAGGCGCAACAACCGCTCTGCTAAGAGTGTTGATAAACTCATGTTCATACATTGGAACATGCAGGCTTCTCAGTGCCAGCAGGCGGCCGGAGAGTCGTTATATCGACGTGTGGCCGGATATGGTAGAGCACCCCCCTGAGGAGATCGACGACACAGATGTCATCCCCGCAGATGTGGTTGAGGATGACAGGGAGCTCATGGATCAGGTTAACCGTCGCAAGGACGGTCGTAACCGGATCACGTCTGTATCGACAGATGATCGTGTGGCAGATGCAATGTCCCCATGGCAGGATGCGGTGTGGATGCACCGCGAGATGATGGACCAGCCGCAGGAGGATCAGGGCAGAGGAAAGGCGGTTGCAGAAGACCAGCACGATATTTTCGATGATTGGGTGACATTGGACCCTCACACGGACCTCGACTCGTACGTCGATGGCAGTTTACAAGCGGTGAGGACCCTCCGGAGCCATGTGGGAGACCACGTCGATGTCGAGGGTCTATTGGCGACAGACGATGCAGAGGGGGCAGAGGAGGACATTGAGCACCACCACGACGACATTCTTGCCTCAACGTCACAACCACGGGTGGTGGAGATAGGGTCACCGGGCGCCACAACATCACAACGCGTCAATCATCCATCGTCCTCCCGTTTTGCACGGCCGACCAGCGTCGATTCCTGAGGTCTGGAGGCGCATGCTTCTGCCGCGTCAGGTTCCCCTGCTTTCACTATCGACGTGCGTAGGACGGGCGGGTATTCACAGGGTACAGTACACCGTGCTGCGGTGCACAGGGCAGAGTAGAGACGCAATGATAGCATGGATGAGAGGGCAGATCAGCCTGTGGAGCACAGGGTACAACACAGGGAGGGGGTGCAACAGGTGGTAGAGCAGCTCGCAGAGCGCCCGGGGGTCAGACAGAGTGTCGCGCATACGGTGGATCAGAGGGCGGACATGGTTGCAGAGGAATCGATGAAGCAGAGGGTTGAGCAGAGGGTGGGTGACAGCACAGACCGTAGCTTGTACGAGAATGCACACCCGAGGGACAAGGACGGCGTTCGACCAACGGTGGTGCAGACTGTAGAGCAGCAGGTGGGGGAAGGTTTGGCCGCAACAGTGGAACAGAGGGCGGACCAAAGGGTACATCCATGTGTTCCCCTTGCTGCAGATCATAGGGTGGAGCAGAGGGTGTAGCAGAGGGTGGAGCAGAGGGTGGAAGTCAGGGTGGATGTGAGTGTGGAGCAGCAAGTGGATTAGGGGCGATCAGGCATTGTACGCGAGAGAGTGAGTGAGAGGATTGACGAGAGTGTCGTTCGAGATGACGGCGTTGTGGTAGCGGAGGACAGGATGGAGGGCAGCATGGAGGATAGGATGGAGGAGATGGGTAGTGATCTCCCGCAGGAGAGCCGTGATCGAGACATGACACTAGCTAAGGGTTTCATTCTATGGGATTCCGCCACTGCCCCCACGTTGTCGGCGCGAACCCTTACAAGGGTATCCGCCCTGGTTTTTGTGAGTGACAGAAAATAGGTTTGGTTTGAAATTTGAGTACACTACACGAGCTGCAGTTGTGTTTTGTCCACGCTGACTGAATGGTTGACTAGAAGCAAAGTGTATGTGGGTGCGCAATTTTGAGGCGCACGTGATGATTCTTATTTTGATGTTATAGGGTCGGCGTCCCGCCGGAGGTACAAGGATCGAGGGCGGCGACCGGCGACAACGGAGCATTGGAGCGGTTGAAGATGTCGAGGGGTTGAGGGTCTAGCGGGGCTATCCCGCTTGGTTTTGTTGTCGGCCCATTCATGGGCCCAGGGCGGGACTGAGAGCGGCGCCGACGGTTTCCCTTCCCCAAAAGCACCGGTTTCCAATGTCCGCATTTTTATTTTTATCGTTATTTTTATTTTTCTTTAGTTATTTTTAGTTGTCAGTCCCGAATCTGGGGTGCGGCGACAGCGCTGGTACCGGAGTTGTGTGCGGGGACCAGCGGGCGTGGTTTCCCATGAGCTACTGAAACCGCGGGCTGAGGAGTTCAACATACATGCGAGCTCGTTGGGTTAGCCCACGAGGCGGAAGAAACGTGAGTGGTGGGAACTTTTTGGAGGTGCGTCTTTCGCCAAACTCGATCTGTTGTGGAAACTGAAGCAGGCATGCTGATGAGCCGGTGTCGTGGGTTTGGAACCAACTTCGAGACCCGCTGGCTAGCACAGTTAATACAGCCCCCAACGGTTGAAACCCGGACCTGAGTTCGAGCTCCACTACAGTTAGTCAAACAAGTTCAAGTGAAAGCTTTACGACGCAAGTGAAAATACTGCTACCGGTTCCTTTTTTTTTTTTTTTTTTTTTTTTTTTTTTTTTTT
>BFEA01000295.1:1598198-1611002 GCA_003427395.1 Chara braunii
GAGAGAGAGAGAGAGAGAGAGAGAGAGAGAGAGAGAGAGAGAGAGAGAGAGAGAGAGAGAGAAAGAGAGAGAGAGAGAGAGAGAGAGAGAGGTGGTAAAAGAAGCTCTTTGTATGCTAGACAGAGTGTAAAAATAAGTCGGTAAGTGTATGTGTGTCAGAGAGAGAGAGAAAGAGAGAGAGAGAGAGAGGGAGAAAGAGAGAAGAGAGAACGAGGGAGAGAGAGAGGAAAAAAAAAAAAAAAAAAGGAAAAACAGAGGGGCCGAGAAGAGGGAGGGAAAGAGAGCGTCGGAGTAGACAACCGCAGCTCGGCAAGGAGGGAACGACATCACTCGTAGAGTCGTGGGTGATCGTGCGAGAAAGGCTCACTGGGAAGCCTCGTCGCGCCGGAGGGGCAGGGGGTAGTGCACGCTCGGGGTTCTTGATCACCGCTAAGAGAAGCCGACTGGGATCGCTAGTGGAGACGAAAACGGCGAGCGGACGGGAGCGGCAGGACCGCGATACATGCAGCCAAAGGGGATCGGTAGGCCGCTGGGATAGCGCTGGCTCGGAGCTCGGCGCCCCCCAGCGGAGGAGTGATTGACCGATCGGCGGACCAGTAGGTTTTCGTCACGCGCAGGCGAAGGGAATCGGCAGGCTGCACCCGCAGCTGTGTGTGAGAATGCGAAAAAGAGAGAGAAGGCCATAGAGAGAATGCGAGAGAAAGAGAGAAAGAGAAAGGGGGGAGGAAAGAGAGAGAGAGCGAGGGAGAATAGAGACGGAGAGAGAGTTTGTATGATCGAGGTCATTAACTCCCTTCTGAGCATATGGTTCGAACTAGTTTCTGGGTTGGCCAAGCCATTTGCTTCTCTCGAGCGTCTCTTCTTGGCTCGTCGAAGCCATTCATTTCAGAAGACACTTTTTTGTATGGTTCTGGGCTGGCCAAAGCCACACACTTCTTTTGAGCTTCTGTTTTGGCTCGTCGAAGTCATCTATTTCTGAGCATCTGGTTTTGAGCTTGGTTTCGGGCTGATCGAAGCCCCTCGCTTACTTCCGTGTATCTGTTTATTTTTAAGCATCCATCTTAAGCTTGGTTCTGGGCTCGTCAAATCCTCTCACTTCTTTTCGTTTGGCTCGTCGAAGCTACTTATTTATGAGCGTCTGGCTCGAGCTTGACTTTGGGATGACCGCTGACGCTAATTCCTTTCGAGCACCTATCTCGGCCTGATCAGAGTTGTTTGTTTCTACCACCTTGTTCGGGTCTGGCTCCGAGCCAATCGAAGTTACTTGTACCTTTCTAAGCGCCGATTTTCTTTGGTTGGTCGAGACCATTCTATTTCTGAGGCTGATTTTGGGTTCGCCGCAGCGATTATGTGTGAGAAGTTGGTTAGCTTCGAGCGGGTCGCAACCACTTGCTTCTCCCCGAGCACCTGGCGGGTTGCTTAACCAAAAGAGCTTTGAACGAGCCGGCAAGCGAGGCCAACCATGGGCGTGAGGGTTCCCCGCCCGCTAGTCTTCGGCTAGCTCGTTTTCGCGAAATCCAAGGGACGATAAGCCAAGCCAGGTCGACGCCGAAAAGAAAAAAAAAAAGGGGGATGAGCCTCAGGACGGATCATCACTGGTCGTACAGGCGAGAGGCTGGCTGTTGAATGGGCCGCTGGCGCTGAGGGATGGACGGATAAAGCACAAAAAGGGGAGACGCCGAAGGGGCTTGGTCGTGAGCCGATGAGGGACACTATTACCTTAACCGAGTGATTGATCTTATGATTCTACTCCGTATGAGGTTGAAGATATTTTGTCTGTGTATGTCTGAAGGAAAAAGTTTTGGCATTAGCTCTATACTTTTCTTCCTTTAGACGATTATCTCTAGAAGCTGATCGGATAATAATTTAGAGATGTTGCCTAGAGGGAGTTATGTCGATGTAGTATTATTCCCGATTAAAATGAAGTTCACTATATTGAACTACGGATGGGGTTATATCGATAACAAAGAGGTGTTGAGACCGTATCGACATGTGTGTTATTGCAGATCATCTTAATCAAAAGGACTCATTATGAGTCTATACAAAACTATATGTTGTTGCCTTGTGGTAACAGGTTGGTTCGCCAAATCAACCGTCACTCACCCTCGACAACCACACTTTACATCAACCTTCGCACTCAAAGGCATTTCCGTTTTTTTTTCAGGTCATTATCAAAAAGGTTTGTGTTTGGTCAAAAAGGGGTCCTTGAAATGACTGAAGTCAAATATGAATGAATGATTAAGTCGAAAAGGGGATGTCTTACTCGAGGGTTCAAAGTGTAAGTGTAATCTAAAGTGAATAAAAGCTTGACTCCGTCAGAATTTTATAATGTAATTGACTCTTCTTTGCAGGTCGGTAAAACGACCAGTCATGCTACTCACTGCAACTCATTGAGAAACTTACATTATTATGGGCCTTGATCCAAACATTTCGTCAACGCGCGATTTTATATATTCGGTTTGAGTACCCAACCTTGTGCTCTTCCCTGATTGATAAGCAGATTATGCGAAAAGCTTTATTCATTTTATGTTTATTTCATCTATACATGTTTGAAAGGTCAATGACCTATGTTTTCCCTGATGAATTCGGACTGTTTATGTGAATGTGTTAAGTGTACGTGACATCTCCGTGCCGATTTACTCAGTCTTATTTCATTTCATATGTATGCTTGGTATGACAAAGGGTTTTTCATAAGGACACATGCTGAGTGAACTTAATCACTAGGTATGATGGGTATATGCCTTACACGCGACCCTTGATAATTCAAGTGTTGCGGGGATCATGCTCCGGTAAAGGGTTAGGTCATAAGTTATACATATAGAAACTATTTCTAGTCAAAACATACTATGTGCGAACGTTCGTCGATCGAGTCGACCTAAATTGTAAGTCGGTCCGGGAGATCAGCACCCCGATGCCCGACGCGTATACGGGTCAGTCTTAGGCGTTCAGCCACACGTATGCCTATGCTACGACGATCGTGCAAACGCCCTCGGCTGACTTACCTCTGCGATTGCATGTCAAAACCTTCGCACGTGGGTCAGTAGCTCAGCAGGGATACGTCCACCTAAGGGATGGTGACAGCTCCCGCAAGTGGAGGTGAGTTGTACCTCGCAGAACCTTTGTCCTGTCGCAGGGCCCGCGAGAGGTATACCTGGCGCGCATGGTCAGAATTAGTCTTTCGCTGAAACGCTTCTGAAACTCCTGCGTGATGCGACCGTGAGGTCCAACACTGAAAATACTTCGCGTTTGGGTGTGGGACCGCCGCGCCCGACAATGTGCGCAACTAAGAGAAAAAATCCAAGTCATCTCGCCCTCTCTCGATTTATGCGTATCATCTTTGCGCAGGGGCCATGCTTATCTTCTCTGTATCATTCTAATTTTAACGGATGTCCCGAAGGACCAACGCAGGTTAACGACCCCGAAATAGATCAACAAATTTATCGGCCCTAAGTAATTTAGAATTAGAGTGTCACACTCGTCCTTTCAGTAGAGATCGAACTTAGATCTGTATTTCAGAATCAATCCGTGTACCAATTGAGCCAAATCCATTGGTTTCGCCGAGGGTCCCGAAACCGATAGAGGAGCTGGTACCGAGTTCTAAAAAAAAATAAAGATAAAAAAAAAACAGTCGAAAAAATAAAATAAAATATAAATAAAATAAATATAAAAAATGGAGGAGAGGGAGGAACCTCTACCACCCTCTCGCTCCCGCTGATCAGACCCGTGCTTAGAATCGACAATAAAACTGAGGGGGATAGTCCCGTCGGACCCTCGACCCCTCGATTCCTTCAAATTACTCTACCACTCCTGTGTCGTCGTCCGCTATCCTCGATCCCTGAATTTTCCGAATGAAAGTTTTACACCAAAACCAATAGTGTTAGGCCCAACGTTGGTACTAGCATTAGCGGAAACCCATATAAACGGGTCTCGTTCTCTGCATGGTTTGACCTCGTTCACTGCATGGTTTTACCACACACCCCCAAGGTCACTCCTTGGCTTACCGTCTAGACTTATGGTCACCGTTTCTCCCCGCGCTTGCCACACGAAGGGTCGGGCCCCACTCATAACCATCTCATATATCGCCTACCACACCAAACGGTACCGCCATATGGGCGATCATAATGCCTTACCTCGCCGTGTGTTACACAGCATAAACAAAGTTTTAAACAATCACCTCTATAAAGTTGGCGATAGCGTGCTCGGATCTGCTGCCAACCACGACGATGCCACCTCCACGCATGTGCACACGCTCTGTTACATATACTAAGCCAAATGAGCAAATCACTCAATCCTAGCTAATGAAAAACATATATTAGCCGACAACTATGCCGACTTTACAATCATCAACAAAAGAGAGAGATTACATGCGCCTTCAAAATTGCGCGCCCACGTACTCTTTACTTTCAGTCAAACATTTAGTCATCATAAAAGAAAATACAACCGCAGCTCTCGCAGTGTACTCAAGTTTCAAGTCAAACTCATTTTTCACCACTCGCAAAAACCAAGGATTTCCTTGTAAGGGTAGAGGTAAGTTGTGCCTCGCGTAACCTTTATCGTGTCGTAGAAATTCCTACGTGACGCAGTCGTGAGGGTCCCTCCCCTGGACCGATGCGCTCAACGACGCCCTGGTCGACATCAATGTTAATAGTGGGTAGACCATGAAGATGATGATGTTTTTGAGTTTGTGTGCGTCAAGATGTGGTTTGGGGTAAGGGGTGCAGGTCATGATCCAGACTAGAATACAACTCTGATTTTGGGTTCTTCACACTTTTTTTTCTTGCATTTGTGTTTTTTATAATTTTTTTTGTATATGTTGTTTGTTTTATTGTTGTATCTCCTCCAATTCTCACATCGTTTATATGTATTTTTTTTTTTAGCTTATGTCGAGGTGTGAGAGTATGACTGCGAGCTTCTCTCGAAGTTAGTATCCATATTAGTGAGGGAGAGGTTTGGCGCGGGCGTCGTTTGAACCAAGGCAAGAAATTGAACCCAGTACAGTACTCGCTCGCAAAATTTCACCTTCTGTTTACCTTTTCTTTTTCTTACTTTGCTTGCATACAAAAAAAATAGAACCCGCATTTCATGATAAATTATTTATGAGATGTTTGTATAGAGAACTTAAGGTTCATCTGGTTAGCAAAGGACAATCACCTATTGGCAATTAAGATGATATTGGACAAAACAAGAAAAACTGCATT
This sequence comes from Chara braunii, assembly GCA_003427395.1. Taxonomy (NCBI): domain Eukaryota; kingdom Viridiplantae; phylum Streptophyta; class Charophyceae; order Charales; family Characeae; genus Chara; species Chara braunii. The sequence goes on from BFEA01000295.1 coordinate 1,603,397, forward strand.
TTTTTCCCTCATTGTATTCAAAGTATTTCTCATTCCATATGTTTATCCTCTCATAGGGAATGCTTGTAGGGGTCTTACTTGGGCATCGCAATTCTAGAATGTGGTTTGGCATCATAATTTCATAACGTGGTTCAACATCTTTATATCCATATGTCGTTATCATAGAGCAGAAGGGGTTGAGCGCTTACAAACAACGATCCCGAGTAACACATATGAAAATTTTCGTTTATGAGTCCAAAGAGAATAAAAATGCAATAATAAATAATAAAAAAATGAACAAACAACAAGCCACAAAGAACGCATTGATATTTAGAAAGAAATATTGAAGTCACGACATCTATTTTGAATGTATTTTCGATGCACAATTAGGGTCCATTGTCAATGTATTAAGCCCTTGTAGTTACTTTATACCCTGTGCCTTGACTGAAAGCAGGATGCTAATCTATGGTTGTTGGTTGCATGTTTGATGATGCAACAATTACCATGGAGTCAACTGGTTTCATTATGAGAAACGAGAACCAAAAACAACAACCGCAATAGTCAGCTAAGACTTTAACACCCACAGGGTCAACTTGTCCCCTACTGACAAATCGGCTTCCGAGAGGCGGGGGTGAAGAATGCACTACAGTTGGCACAAAGGCTAAAAAGGGTATACATCCGCAAGGTATGAGAGTGCCAAGACATATAAAATATGCAATCCAATAGGCAATTAATAGAATGATAAAACAAATGAGAGGGCAACTTGAATATGCAAGGTGCGAGTTGATAGTGGCGAAGGTCAACGTGATATGGTTCGGAACCTTAACATAGATATGAGGACTTACATGCTTTGTCGACTTCTCACCCAGATCTAACATCTTGTGCGCTACCGACTCTTGTCGGGAAGGCAGACGGATCTCCCTGGTGACTTAGGTTGCAATATTACGTAACCTCACTTTTCTGCTTCTCTCTCTCTTTTTCTTTCTAATAATTTACATATCTATAAATGAATTTTTCTTTAAATTGAGTTCTTTTTCATTTCACAATATATACTTCATTGTCATGAAAAGGTCGTTTGACCTGTCCGGTAAGGGTTATTTTTGGGGATTAATAATCATCCATGAGAATACCACTCATCCCAAAATATGACCCTCATTGAATATGCCAAATGACCTCTTGATATCACTCAACTATGAATTTTGAAACAGAAAAAAAAGTCAATTTTCACAAAAACGCAGTTCTATCTTTCTCTCTATATTTCTCTCTGCTAAGTGTGATATAGCATCAACGTCACAACCCCGATGACGTGTGCAACTAGGCTTCCTGAGTCGCCCGGCCGGGCGGGCACGGTCGTGCACCCATGCAACCTGCACGGCCGGGCAGCTGCATGAGTAACCCGTGCGAGCTATTTTTTATTAAAAAAAAAAAAAAAAAAAAAGATTGGGGGCTGTTGCGCATGCATAGCTGTGGCCAAATCAACCTTTTCCTGGTTTTCCACGCATGTTCGCAACACTGCTATGGCACTTGCCAGTGTGGGGCAGTTTAGGCCGGTGTGCCTACTGTGGCAGGGGTATCAGCTTTCGTATGGCACAACCCTAACCCCTGTCGTTTTTTTTTGTTTTTTTTTTTGTTTTTTTTTTTTTGCCACTGTCTGCTGAACATACCGCATACAATCAGCGACAGTCAGACTGACTCAGGGCACACTAAAGTGACCGGGGCACAACCCTTACCCCATCTGGTTTGTTTTTTTTTTTCCCCGCGTCTGCCACTGTGTGTTGAACACAGCTTATACACTGAGCGACACTCGGACAGACTCAGAGCACACTAAAAGTGACCTGAGTCTCTCGGAGTGTGTCTGGATGTGTTCGGTGTGACCTGAGTCACACCGAACACAGCCAGACACAGACCGAGAGACTCATGTCACTTTCAGTGTGGTCTGTCCGAGTGTCGCCATTGATGTTCAAAGATCCACGGCGGAGATCACGAGTCAAAGACCTAACTTTTCAAGGCCCCCCCGCGCGCCGAAAAAAAAAACTGATGTGCCTGGGGCCCTTAAAAAATTCATGCACTGCCAAAACTAGGCCCGACGTCCCTTAAATTGCCCCCCAGGCACAACGCACTAGGGCTGCAGGGGCCCGTACGGGGGACCCACACGGCCATGCGGCTGTGCAAGGATCCGTGCAAGCCGGGGGCACCCGTGCGCACGGAAATGAAGCCTAGGTGTGCAATGAAAAAGAGAAAACAAAAATTTGTTGGTTGTTTCATTTAATAATTGAAGGATTGGTCCATTGATCATTGACTCCTTCATTGATCGATTAGTGGATCGGTTGGTCGGTTGGTTCGTTGGTTGATTGGGTCGACTAATTAATTGATTGGTTGGTTGGTTGCTTGATTGGTTGATTGATTCTTTCGTAAGTTGGTTGACCTATCGATTGGTTGGTTGATTGATTAATTCGTAGGTTGGTCAGTTGATCGAGTCGACCTATTGATTGATTGATAGATTGATTGATATATTGATTAATTGATTGCTTAATTGATTGATTGATTGATTGATTGATTGATTGATTGATTGATCGGTTGGCCGGTTAATTGATTAGCTGATTGGTTGGTTGGGTGAGTGGTTTTGCTTGAGTGGTTGACTGATTGATTAGTTGGTTGGTTGGTCGGTTGATCGATTGATTTATTTTTTTGTTAATTGATTGATTTAATTTAATTGATTGAAGGATTCATTGATTGGTAGGTTGGTCGGTTGATCAGGTCGGCTAATTAATTGATTGATTGACTGATTAATTGATTCGAATATTTGTTTATTGGTTATTTGGTTTATTAATTAACTGATTGATTGATAAATTGGTTGATTGATTGATGGACTGATTGATTGATTGGTTGGTTGGTTGGTTGGTTGATTGGTTGATTGATTAATTGGTTGGTTAATTAGTTGTGCGCATGAATAGATTGTCGAGATTCTCACTGTCCTTGTCTACCGTCTTGGACATATTAGCTATAAAATTACAATGGTTATTCAAGTGGTATGGACACCAACAAATAAACGATAGCTGATTTTATCAATCATTCAAAAGTTTTTTTTTTTTTAACTCAAATACACAAACCACATCTATTATGGAGCACAATAGTCCAATTGCCAATCACAAGTAAGTATAAACATAGCATAGGTAGAAGAGCAAAAAATATAGATAGCAAAGTCAAAAGAATTATCGGAAGTCTCGACATCGTCCAGCACCATAGGGCGCATGTGCCTTCCAAGGAATGACAAACTCGTTAAATCAAGTCACTGCGAAGGGTATCCGCAGAAGGCATACTTGCACCCTGTCACGATACCCCATCCCAGAGGTTCGTAAGCCTAGTAAACCGCCCCCCTTCTTTTCGCTCCTCCCCTTAGGTAACCCCTCTCGTTTTCTATCTCCCGTACTTTTATTTCGATGTTTTCATGAGTACAATTGTTTGTTTATTTCACTTTCTTGTTGTCTTCTCCTTTTGTCCCCCCGCCTTTTTACTTCTCTCCCTACCACCTTCGAATACTTTCTCCCCTCCCCTCCTCCTTCCCTCCCTTTACATAATTTTGTGTCCTTGCCAAACCTTATTCCTCTCCTACCGATTTTTCTAGCCCACTCATCCCTTAAGCCACTCCCCGTGATACTGTGTTTATAGACCTCACTCTTCTCCCTGACTCTCTCTTGTTTCCTATTCCATCTTATAACATTCTACTTATAGGTATTCTCTTTCATCATTGATCCTTTTTCTATTATCCTCAGCATATCCCATTGTACCCGTTACTCCCTTTCGAGACTCTTTATTTATCCTCTGTTTTAATAATTGTACATTTTCTAGTGTCATCCGTTATCCCTAATTCCTTTTCTTTATAACCCATTCCTTATTTTTTATCATCCTCTACTTTATCATGAATATTTTCGTCTCTATATCCTGGATTCCATTTTCCTTTTCCATATCTGCCTCATTTCGTGTCTCATCTATTTTGATCTTTCATAGTTTATTGCATTGTGCTATGTGTTGCCAACTCATTACACCATTTCCCACCATTATTCCTTTGGTTGCCCCTACTTCCATGATCGTGGTATATTGCCTCTATTCATCCACAAACAGTATGAATTTCCCTTTTGTTTATATTGCCATGTTTTTTGTTAGCGACACTTTCAAATTTTTTAATGTCCATGCTCGCAGCGTCTCGAAGGAGTTTTTCACCTTCTGTAGCCGAAATGTTGCCAGCACCACATATATCGTCACCCCGAAGGCAGCCCACATCGTTATTGCTATGTGTCAGTATTTTTTTTAATAGTAGAGGCTTCACCCGCAAGCAGTTGTTCCACTAACCGCCAAGCGATGCCCGGGAGAGCCCGACCGAAACGTGACGGTCTGCTATGCGACCTATCACTCTAGAAGCACCTTTGGGGTTCGCAGTCTAGCCTCATGTGCGGTAATGTCTCGTCTTGCTCCCCACATTACCTACAATAGGTGTCAGTGACCGTGCTTTTCATTGCCATACAATGAAATACAGGTTGGACCAATTACGGACTCAACCACGAATTTTAAAGTCTTACATACCCTCGCATACCATCTACCAGTAGCTCCCCATGTAATTGGGATTCAACTACCCTCTCGTTTCTCATTTGTCTCTCATTTCCACCACCATATCCGTTGGTGGGGTAAGGGTTCTCTATGTTATTAGCGGAGACCTATTGTGGGCTTTGACTTCAGAGTAACGTATTTGTGGTTTGCCATATATGCATTGTGGGGTCCTATGACAGTTGTGATGGTATAATACTAAGTTTATACAGTCGGCAAACCCTGCCATGTACACCAGACTTGACTCTAAGCATCGCCATCGCTCTTATGTTGTTTATGTGCAGCATCCCGTCCCTCTGTGGGTAGCGCTCCTTGAGATTCCCCGTAGTCGGTTTGACACTGTGCATCATTTATGCTTCCGAAAAGTATCATTTTTTTCATTTTTATACTACAGCAAGAAACAAATCGTTGAGGTTTTTCCGTCATAATACTCACGTAATTTTGCGTAACCCTTTTTTTTCCATTGTAATGTATCTAATTTTCACAGTTTTTAATACCGCTTCCTTCACCGATGTTGTCTTCGTTGTCAATACACTTGGTCCCCCAATCGTCACATATAGTGTTGTTGGCGTTAAAAGTTTGTCACCCCGTGCACTTCACACTCCAACTGTTAACGACTGAAGGTCTTCAAAATGTCTTGTCAAGGAATGAAGGATTTTTAATGCATAGCAAAAAGTGACAAACCTCTGCTGTTCTGGGCTCATATTCCACTAGTGTCGATGTTCTCCACTTCTACAACACCTGCGTCCACAACGAGCTTTTCTTAACGTCTTTTAGCAGTTGTGGGTGCAACACCTCCATCTCCACATTGTCAGTGTACTGTGATTGTTTCTACCATGTTGTTGAGGGTAACCACTTTCCAAAGTGCGTTCTCATCCTCGATCATGACTCGAATTATCATCCTCATTTGCCACACATCTGTCTGAATCATGAGATCAAGAATTCCTAAATTAATTTATTCGCCTGTGCTGCACTAGTCACTTTTAGCACACTTGGTTGATAAGGTATGAAATCAGAAAATCATTCTTCTTCACGTATTTTTTTAACATTATTTTATAACCTTTTCGGGTCGAATTGTATAACGCTGACATAATTGCTGCACATTATAGTCTTGATGAGACAACCTTTTTTTTTCCACCCCCACCTCGATCAAAGATTCGAGATGATCACCAATATCTCAACCCCATGCAATAAACATTCATCTACTCTCCGCTTGTAAATGTTCTCAGAAGGCGAATACCCAGGTACATTATTTTTTGTTATTTGTTTATTGTACTCACATACCTTCGAATAGTCCTACCTCCGGCCGATATGATAATGACACCATTGATTTTTGCCATTTTACCTTCACTCCTACATACATCTCAAAGGTTCCCACTTCTTTTCTTAGGAATGCCACAATATGGGGCGTTACTTCGGAGATGGTTTTTGTATCGTCCGTGAAAATGTTAGGCTGAAATATTGCCCGCTTGGTATTTGTACTTTCTTAATATCATCGTTTACCCCCACCCTCTCATGCATGTGTCTCATACAGACAATATACAATGCTGGGGATAATAAGCATTCCTATCTGACCGACCTCGTAATCGATACGAGCTGAGATTAGTGTCAGGCAACCCAAGTAAGTCGACCACCTTAAATGAAACGATTCGAACTTTAGATTTATCGAATGAGATTGGTGTAGAGGAACGATAGAGTACTTACGTCGCCCTTTTTTTTCGCTTCTCCATTTACTGACAAAGATATACATCAACCCCTGTTTTTTATTCTCCGTTTACTTACACTAACCTTACTTTTATGCAGATAATTACATAATTTTATTTAATCTCGAAATGTTTATTATTGCGTTGTATTACTCCTGTTTCCATTTCGTATGATACTCAGTCATTGACGCACATGCAAACTTCCATGTGGGCGGTTTCATATGACCGAGTGGATGACCCAAATCTATTATTTTCAGTGGTGGACCTAAAAGTAAACTTGAACCATAATAAAAATGAAAAACAAAATTATGGTAATTATTGGTACTTCAGTTTTGTGTCTAAATATATTTCTGACGGTTGTGTTACCTCGAAGTGACCTACTTTTCTAACGGGTCATTGGATTGATGGTTTGGTAAAAAAACATGAAAATGAAACATTCTCTGTGGTGATGCTTGATGATACAATTTCACTAAACCTTGCAGTTAGCCCACTGATCGAGTATTCTATGACATTTGACCTTCAGTGTATTTGGTTTTAACGTTAGATTTGACCTTCGATATATTCGATATATTTGGTTTTGAGGTTATTGCTTGATGCAAACACTTTAGTGAAATCTCAGTCGATGATTCCTTGATCCAGACTTCGAATAGGTGGATTTGTCGGGGCGCAGAAATGCTTGAGCAGCTACAAATATTATTCTGGATGAATTTTAAAATTCTTCGTTATTGCGCGTAAGTACCACTGCAACGGTGATACTAGGTAAGTACCACTGCAACGGTGATACTTGGTACCAATGACAACTGTACCATAAACTCTACAACAATAATAAATGTATCAGGCTTGAATCACCACAACAAGAGTCGTTCTTCTTCTTGTTGTTAGGACTATCGATGCAGGAGTATAGGTTTATTCACTGGGCTAGATCTATAGTCCGCGCCAGCAGTTGGTACTGCGCCACCGGTCGGTACCTGCTCCTTATTGGGCCTCTGCCTGCGTATGCAAACGGCAACTTTGATGGCAACTCGAGAGAGTTATCTACTAGCAGTTATATAAGCAACAATTTTGACTTTGTGCGAGAGTTCGCCTAAGGCGAACGTGTGTGACCAAGGCGACCACTGCGAGCAAGGGAAACACTTCTCACCACATGGAGTAAGGTTGTGTTGCGTCTTTTGGAGGAGCGCTATGGCGGATAAAGCCGGAAGAGGGGTTAATGTATTCATGGAAGAGAGTAGGTGATGGTTCGATTAGTGAATGCAAAAGAGAGAGAGAGAGAGAGAGAGAGAGAGAGAGAGAGAGAGAGAGAGAGAGAGAGAGAGAGGGGG
>BFEA01000295.1:1617221-1639469 GCA_003427395.1 Chara braunii
GCTGGAAACAGGTGAATAAAGGGTAAAAGTATAATTTTCCATTGATAAGGGCTGGGGCGGTACCAGTCCCAAGGCAGAGTAGACAGGTACAATGGGCCAACTCCGTGGTACACGCAGAACTGTTGAAGTACAGACCTGAGTTCGAACTCCAAGAAGTAGATAAGTGGATGATGCAAGTCTGAATCACCCCGGGGGCGGGGCTGCCCAGCTCCGTGGGGATATCCCAGTGTCGTGTCCACGGGTCAGTCCTTGGTATAAGAAGTATTAGCATGACCCGTAGGCAAGGGTGGTTGTGTGCAGCTTTTGATCCTGGCCAGCAGAAGGTTGGTATGTTCGCTGCCGTGGCCAGCGGTCACAGATCGAGTAGGATGAATATTAAAGATTACCCGGTCCGACAGCAAAGCCTTATGAAGCTTCACTTCTCGGTTGGGCTGCTGTCGGATTAGCTGCCACTAGGCACAGCGCTCGCATCAACGAAAAGAGGGGCACGGCCAGGGTATCTGTGGCCCGTCTAATTGTGAGAGGATTGAGTGTGAGCATGCGAATGGGATTAGAGGGGTGACGAGCCACTGCCTGAAGTAGAGTGATGGGCCATAGCAGGTGGCGCTGGTGGAAGCACGCAGGGACAGCAGTGTGCAACCCGTGCTTAGTTCAACAGGCTGGTATAAAGGCAGCTAGATACAGCTGCAGGTAAGGAAGGAGAAAACAACCAGACCAAAGGCTATGGCGGGAATAAACTGCTATACCATGCTCGTTTCTTAACGAAACCAAGCAGGGGAAAGTGGTAGGCGGGGTTCTTGGACAGGGCGAGCGCAGTAGTAGTGTTAGTTTTTGGTGCTAGTTGTGCATGAAGGGAGGTTAGAAGAAAAAGACGTGCGCGAGAGATGGCGGACGGGCGAAAGAAGAGAAAAGAAACGGGCATATCTCGCCCGATTCTCAACAGAATCAAGCGAGGTAAGACTCGAAATTGGGGTTTTGACATGTTCCGGAACAGATGGTCGTGTTAGAATTCCCAATCGAGTGACGGTCTGGTCGGTATCAACAGTAAACGCTGCGCGTGTGAGGATGGCGGGTGCATCTTCCCACGATCAGGCAAGAGATTCACTCTACTTCTCTCGTCCGGCCCAGGGAAGTAGCCACTCTCTATCGCTCTGCGCATGAGACTTGAAGGCGGTGTAGTAGTAAGGAGGAGATTGGGAAGCGAAAGAGAAGGAGGGCACATGAGGCACTAGAGAGCGGGAGGGGCGTGAAGTGTGGTGCTCATGGTGGCCATCTCAGCGACAGATTCGAAGGTAATCATCTGCTTTTCGTGTCAGCGCTCGCGATCCGGTGGCGCTCTTCACCGTTGGGTTGGAGACTTACCTGTTGCTGGTGATTCCGTCCGTCATCTAAATGTATCTTCTCAAGATCTTGTGGAAGACTCATTCATTTGCACGTACGACTGGAAGGCATCATACCTCTCCACGTTCTAGCAGCAGACTCATTCTAATATTGCACATATGAGTAGTGAAGCGTGGCACTTGGTCACGCATTCCAGCTCATCGTCGTGATTTTTTTCGAGCATCGGGATCATGGTCCTCGTTGTCGTAATCGGGATCGAGGTGCTCACCGTTGTGGTTGGCTCATTATCGCCTGCCTCCGAGTTTGCATCGGCTACGACACTCTCCCCAGGCTACTCGACTCTCTAGCTACTGTTAAAAAAAAAGAAAAAAAAGGGAATGCATCTGGCCAGTGGCTCAGCCGGGTTCATTAGGGACTAGGTGAAGTGCTCGAGGGCGAGGAAGAACGGAAATGCTATGAAGGAGGCAAGCAGAGCAACGGGAGAGAATCTGTGGGAGTATGGAGAGAGGGAAAGTACGGTATCGGCAGGGTGAGTAAACGCAGTAAAAGAGGAATAGGGAGAAACTTACCTATATAGCAGTATTGACGTGCACAGGCGCATTGATATCAACAGGGCGAAAATGAGGGTGTGGGGAGCAAAGGCACTCACCTGATGGAATGAGGGGCGAGTGCACGCTCTTGTTATTAGTTCATGTGCACCAGGACAACAGTAAGGCTGGGTTCATTATAAGGGAGAAGAGTCCCTAAAGGGGGAGGCCCATAAGGGAGAAAGAAGTCAAGATGGAGGTAAGACTGAAGGGGGGGGGGTCGACATGCAGTTGGAAGAGTGAATTCATTGCTTCAAGTTGATGCTACTAGTTCTGACTTTGAAGTGCTGCTACCCGCTAAGCCTTGACTACCGCTGCACCTCAACGCAAGTTGGCGTTGCGGCCGCTGTTGAGGTTTGCCTACAAGTTGCTGTTGGCCTTTGTGCTTTGTTTTCAGGCGGCAGTCAAGGCAGCGAAATTCTTGAGCTGCAACATACGGACCGTTGACATCCAGTAGTAGCATCTAAACTGATTGACTTCAACTCCTCGTGATTACACAGTAAGGTGTCGCTATGACAGCAAGGCAACTGCGGCGGGTTGCCACTACTATAGTCTGGGAGCTATCATTGCTATAGCACCGCAGGAGGAGCTATTGCTGTTTTGCTCAATTTCAAGATTGTTGACTGTCCTTAGAGCTACTCTTGTTGATAATTGGATTGCCACCCCTACCTAATGTCCATGAGCTGCCACGGCTGGTTCTTACGTCAGTTGCTGCTGACAGATTCTCTTATCTGTTGCTGCCTTTGTGGTATGAGGATTTCAAAATCTGCCCCGGCTAGCTGCAGAAGGACCGGGCGTGAGCCGGCTTGTCGGTGAGGGGCAGCGACTGTGTATTCCTGATTGTACCCATGAACAGCCAGATCCTGCCTGTGTATTTGGTGCAAGGTCAGTCCGTGTTATCTAGGACTCTGCTTTTTATTAACTGCTATGTTCGATTACCATGCATACTATGCTTGGGGCAAACGGTGTTGATACTGTGCACTCAGGCGAAGGCGTTGTAGCCCCAACAACGGCGGACTATGACTGTTGGGCAATCAGGAGGCGGCTGTTGCGGGTTTCTGCACCAGTGGGCTGCTAGTGGTCTGGTCTGYTRYTGYGAGYCTRTGGGTTGCTGGCCTTGAACACCTTGCTAACGGTTGGTTGGTTACTAAGTTGAGGGGATAGTGAGTGGTCGCGGTAATTGGAAGTTGGACGTTGAGGCTGAGTACTTGGCCACTGTTACATTTTGATCTTACCATGTTTCATACTATTGATGCGCATTGCTGTTGTACATCGCCGCTGCGCTAGGCTGCTATGGCCTGAATCTGAATAGGGCACAGGGGTGTGCATTATTCCAACGCGGCCCTTTCCACGTGTTGAGGCGGGGTAGCTTAGAGTGTGATCAGATACGCCAGAAGAGGGGTTACTGCTGCAGCACGGAGGGCTGTTGAAGGCTGTTGTTCGACATCCAGACTAAGATCTGTTCCTCTCTATCGCATTCCCTTGGACACAATTGAGGGGCCCTCAGGCGAGTCAAGGCTTCAAGGCCCTGTCACGCGAGTCTGAGAGCACCCATCTGAGAGTCAGACTTATTTCTCTTTCTGCCTTTCTAAGTCTAAGTCTAGTCTTTTGGTGCCGAGAGGGAAGCGGCAGGCGGGATTGCAACCCGTAGGTCCGCGCCAAGGTCTCTGTGGGAGGTTGCCTCACCGATTGCGGGAGCTCTACCGGAGCCCAGGCGGGGTTCTGGAGGCAAGGAACACTCAGGTATAACTTTCGCCTGACGCGTGTGATACTTTCCCCTAACTACTATTATTTCTTTAGGAATCTAAATATAATTACGAAAGATTATTATTTTTTTCTAGTTTGCTATGTTTGTCAGGACATGCGATGCAAAGGTTTAATAAACAAGTATATATGAGAATTCAGATATCTTTTGAGAGAATTCAGACAAAGGAATTGGGGGAAGGTGGGATGAAGGAGTTTTTGCATGCGTCTGACCGGGTCAAACCCAGGCTGAGTCCTTCCGGGTGGATGTGGTCTCAGTGCTATGTTTTGTTGAGGTTTGCTGTATTGAATGAATGATTTTTATGGCTGGTCCACCTGGGKGGGRTAGGATCAGTCGCTGTTTTATTTGAGGGTTTCTGAACAGGAGGACGGGCACCCCGGGTGGGAAAGGCTCAGAATCCTAATGTTTATTTTAATGAGTTGTGGTGCATGTTTTCTTCTGAGGGAGTAACGGCATGAGACTAAGCGTACCCTAGGGCTAGGGCGGCTTAGCCATGAGCCATGAACTAAATGGTCAACCAGAGTATAAAACTTGATATATATACAATTTGAACTTATACTTCTGACAGACTGGGCGCCCCGGGTGGGGAAAGTCAGTCAGTGAGTCAGGTAGAACTAAAGAAGAGGGAAAAAGATGAAGAGTAAAACAAAGGTAACTGGGCAGACTGAATGTACCCAATTATTAGGGCGGTTCAGTTATATGCTCATGATAATACTAAGGAGCAGAGAGTTAGTATAAATCTGATTTTATTTCCCCTTCTAGACATGAGGCTGAATCGGAAGTTCCACTAGTTGGAAAGGTCCGATTGACTGCCTAACAAGAGAAGGAAAAACATGAAGTCTGTGAAAGTATTTGTACCCTATTTTTTGTTGTATGGCTAACTAGGCGTACCCTAGGGTTAGGGCGGTCTAGCGATAAGCCTTTGTCGTTTAATGTAAGTTGGACGTACCCTAGGGTTAGGGCGGTCCAGCGTTTCGGTGTTTATAACTGTTCAGGCAGATCAGGCACACCCTAGGGTTAGGGCAGCCTGATCACATTGCTTTATGTAACTTAAATTGTATGGCTAACTAAGCGTACCCTAGGGTTAGGGCGGCCTAGTAATATGCCTTTGTGGTTGATGTGTTGTGGGTTGGACGTACCCTAGGGTTAGGGCGGTTCAACTTTTTGTCGTTTGTACTTATGTTCAGGCAAGCTAGACCGACCCCTGGGTAGGAATGGTCTAGAATGATGTCGTATGTAACTTTGTTTAAAGCAGACTGGGCATACCCTAGGGTTAGGGCAGCCCAGTCCTATGCGCTTGTTGTTAGTTAGGCATATGCCTTATGTGTATAGTTCCTGTCATGTTGGGCACACCCTAGGGTTAGGGCAGACCAAATGTGCGTGCCTTACTCGTGTACCTAGGCAGGTCAGGCATACCCTAGGGTTAGGGCTTTGTCTCACCGTATGCAATAGGAAAGAGGGATGTAAAAGAGAATAACGAGGTTTTTGAACGAACTATGAGGTTGAAAGAAACTTGAGGGTTTGTGAGAAATATTCGTTGTGATTGTTTGTGTGTGTGTTTGCGGGCTCTCACTCTGGGACATCTTCTGATAGGATTAATTGCTTTAGATGCTCGCTGAGTGCTGGAGCCATAGGCAGATAAGATGGATGATGGGAGAAAAACTTGGGATAAGATAGGACTTGACTCTGCTAGGAGTTAGGATCAGTGCTAGCTCAAGCTCTCATTTAGAGGTCGTGCAAACTATCACTGATTCTACCTTCCAAAGTAAGCGTCAGAAGTTAGTCCCAAGTATAGTTTTGCTTTGTCTTCCTATTTTTAGCTTTGTATAAATCTTGGCAGCCTCCTTTTCCTACGGGAAGCGCTGCCGAAATTTCTACAAATCTGAAAGAGTTAGTCATTTTTGGGCATTCAGAAATTCGAAAAAGGCACTTTTCCTACGGGAAGCGCTGCCGAAATTTCGTAGAAATCGAGGAGTTAGAATAATTTATGCTAGGAGAAACTTGGCAAGTCCACCCTGAATAGGGGAGATGCTGCCAAATTTCTCAGGACCCATATTAGAAAAGGGGAGCTGAGTTTGAGACTAGTAGAGGAGCTAGGATACGAGCTAGAAAGTATTCTCCATGTGAGGTAAACGTAGTAGTGGTTCTCTTTGGCCTGTATTGTGATGCAGGCCTTTGTGCCTCGATTGAAGGATTGATCTGGCCAGCATAATCCTATTAAGGATTATTCTTCTGTTATCATTGATAACAGGTCGGTTGCCGATTCGTCGGTTTACGACTCAACTTTCCTACTACTTCTGCTTCTCAACCTAAGGCCTTGGCCCTTGCTGGTTTATTGTTTTCTTGGGTTTTCACCCAGATTCTTTATAAATGGCCATTTTTTTAAAGACTGAGTATCTTTGTTATAGAAAGGTGGGGAAAAGGTTGGGTTTGTGTGCGTAAGGCAGGGTGTGAGCTGCAGAAGGCTGAAAAGTTGACCCCTTTAGTGTGTTTGATGTCGTTTGAATTGTGTGTGTGATCGCAGGTATGTGTGGAGAAACCTCGATAAAGTTTGGTGATTAGTTGTGAATTGGATTGAGATGGGCAAATCACACAACTGTCGTGAGAGTGAACTACCACACAAACTCTTTGTTTGACCGCGATTGATCTTTTCCTATCCTGATTTTTTTTTTTTTTTTTTTTTTTATAGTCAAAGTAGGCGTACGCTCGGATAACCCTCACAAAGATATGTGACCACACGCTTACGACTCTCTTCTACTTTTTGATTTTATATGGTCAAACGTTAAGCCCAGGTCCTAGGTTCGGGGCTGAAGGGATTACCCTTCGCACAACTCTGACCTACTTACTGCCCTAGGGAAACAGAAGCGCCGCAAGGAGGAGGGACTGACCCCCAGCAACTCGGTCCGGCAGGGCATTCATGTCTTCTTCTGCTAGCGTCAAACGCCCCTTTTCTCTTTCCTTGTTTAATTTGCTTTGGTGGAAGGATAAAGTTCCGAGCGGAAGGATTAGCGTGTCGCTGGTGATGCGCCAGACAACTCACCACCGCTCCGAATCCTTTCCTGCCCTAGGGATAATCTTACCACGCATCCTTTGAGACACCTCAGGGTGCTGAGGACGGTAAGGCCCTCAGGCCGGTTTTTGCGCTCGCTAAAGGTTTACCCCCTTTAGCGTGCGCTTCAGCCGACGCCTGAGCATCGAAAGCAACCCCATGGCTTAAACGAGGTCACTCGGGTATGGGCACTACATGGTGCGCCGACATCACGATTGCTTACGCAAAATCCGCATTGTTGGTCGATATGCGTAAGTCCTGTGGTCGCGCGGCCTTATGTTAACCCGCGCGCGCGACACTTACCGATTTTCACACCATGAAGTTATGGGTCAGACACTGAAGAGACTAGGAGTGTTGTGATGTTGTGTTTTGTTTTGTGTTTTTCCATGTGTGTTATGTGTGGGTAGATGTGAGTGTTGTGGTGTACGCGTAGTGTGCGTGATGCGTGCTAGTCGACTGGCGCCGAGTCGCGTTTGGGACCTCAACCCCCCAAAACGTCGATTCGCGTGCGGGTTCGATTTCTTGGGCGTTCGACCGCGCGTAACCGCCTATGCTACAGCGAACGAGAAACGCCCTCGGTTGGGCCACCTCTGCAATTGCATACGAAAAATTTTCGCATGTGGTTCACTAGCTCGGCGGGGATACGCCCACCTAAGGGATGGTGACAGCTCCCGCAAGTGGAGGTGAAGCGGTGCCTCGCGTGGCTCTGTCCTGTCGCAGGGACTCACGAGAGGTACGGCTGACGCACTCGGCCGGAGCGGCACTTCGCTGTCCGCGACAGAAGTCCTGCCAAATCCTGCGTAACGCGGCCGGGAGGGTCCCCTAGCGAAACCGATGCGCTCGACAACGCAGATGGTTTCAATGTATCGGGATTGAAAACTATCCAGATACATCTCGCGATTGAAAACTGTATGTCTATTTGTAAAACGCTAGCAGTAATGACCCGTCGGAGCTGTAGAGAGAGAAAAAGAGAGAAATAGAAAGAGAGAGAGAAAGAGAGAGTGAGAGAGTGCAATGATCGCAGTGGACGCTCTATCCCCTCTGCGCAACAAGTAACAAAATTAAGTGAATGTATTTTCAATTAATATTCATTAAGAAATTGAACATTATTACGGATCAACACGGCGTGGGGCAAGAACTCATATTTCGGCCCTGTATATGTCCATGTTCTTATTGCCGATTCATTCTCGTAATATACTAAAATGTCATATTGACATCTGGTGAGTAAATGAGTTTATTCACAAAAGTCAAATAAATTGAAATACTATATTGTTGAATCTTTACCATCTTATCGGCGAAGGCTCATTCTCATATCCTCAGCTAGTAACTGATTGAGCGGGGCCGCAGCGCAGGCATCATGTGTGCTAAAAGCATAAGTTTTCCTGTGCTACAAAAATACACAAACGCCTTTTAAGCCCTTGTCCTAGTTTGATGAATGAATTCAACCACGCTCTTGCGCGAGATGCATGTTTGTTTATTTATTTATTTATTTATTTATTTATTTATTTTTATTGTATGTTGCCTAACGTACACGTGCGGGGCATTTCCGTACGAAACATACAAGTAATATCTGTACGGGATTTGTACGGAAACGTGTACATCATCTCCTACATCTTGTACACCCCCGTACGAGGAAAAAAGATCATCAAAAGCATCCAAAAAATTAAACTGTTATGCAATAGCGCAAAACAAGCAATATTGGACGCACATTATTTGCACATTCTTATTAGAATTTGAGAAAACACTTACAAACATTACCGAATTAAAAAAATAAAACAATGTACGGGATCCTTAGCATATGAGTATAGGAATACAAATCCTTACTCGTACGAGGGTTTGTACAAGTAGCAACGTAACTTTTATTTAATTTGAAACAATCAAACTCCGATAGGAGGCTAATGAAAGGTTTATCTAACATCGAGTAAGGAAGTGAGAGAAGGATAGAGGGGGAGCAGGCAAAAGGACGGACTAAGAATCATCAACGTTGAATAACAAATGAGGAATAGGAAAGCGTAGCAGGAAAAGATCTAGGCTCTGAATTCTTCATTTCCTTTCATCAAGAACAATAGTTTGGGTTTGAGATCGCTTCTTTGACAATACGAGTTTCCTCGTGTTACAAAAACTATTTTGATATAGGAGTGTCCCCACGTCTCATTATATTATTAGCCGAGACAACACTCCTTTCCTGCGTCGCACGACGAACATGTTCCCGCCCCTTCCTGTTCGCGCGTTCGCGCGAACTGCTCGCAAACATTTTCAGGCGAACATAATTTTTTTCGTAAAAAAAAAAAAAAAAAAATCCGGTTTTTGATTTTTAACTTATGATTGGTTACGAATTTGAAGATGACTCCAAGGCAAAAGTTGCTTGTATTGTTATTTTACATAACATTTATTATTTTCAGATTTTTTGAGATTTTTTTTTTTTTTTTTTTTTTTTAATATGTTTTATGTTCGCGTTCGGAGGGTTTTGGGCGCTTGTTCGCGTTCGGGTGAACATGTTCACGTTCGCCTCCGAACGCGAACACGGTGCTACGTAGGTCCTTCCCATCTGCAACTGCAGTCAATTTGTCTTGTTGGTCTGAAAAAAAACACAAGTTTACTCAAATCAAAGCCCAACTGGTGCTATACGCGACACATGACTCAATAAAAACAAGCGGGTCTCCCCTTTTTAAGTAGATTGCAAGGCTTAACCCTTGACGAAGATAAATTGCAAACATAACCGGTAGGTTTTTACCGAGTTTCGCGCGTATCTGTATTATGTAGTAATCATTTTTGTGGCCCTGTCAAGGTCTGAGCTTTGAACTGAGCATTAATCCTAGTGGTTCCATTAAGGGCAAATAACTTGAAGTAACAAGATATTAAACGAAGGCAAATTCGGGAATATCCTAAGGATTTTGGTCAACTTTGTAGTGTCGCCCGATGCTTGACCCCTTACGTCAGCTACAACGTCCATTTGAAAGCCATCCTTTGCAAAATTGGCCTTCATGCTCTGAATTAGTGTTTGTCTTCTTCTACTGTGAACAGATTGTTGATATGTCCCTCTATTTCAAAATAATTACAAAATTAATTTTGTCTTTGGCAATATTTCAGTTATACCCCTACAAATCCGAGGCTCTACACAGTCAACGACAATTGAGGTCTGAGCACTAATCTAAGATTCCAGCCCAGGATTGATTCCTTTATTGAATCTCATTTCTCATTTATAACAGCTTGTACAAAAGATATTTAAACCCAACCGTTGTGTCGGGGGCCTGACTGGTGATTCAAACCTCATTGCATGCTACGCCGTACATGATCCTCAAGCAGGCGCAGTGGGTGATGGACAGTCTGGGTTTCTGCAGACCAACAGATGTCATCCTCCCCGGTTTTCCTCCCTCCGGTATTCGTTGACCAGATTCATTTTTCTTCTATAATCAAAAGTTGTCGAATCACATACCCAAAGAGGGGCCCGATTCTCCCGACAAGCATTCCTTATAATAAACAACGCCAAAAACCGCGACCGCAGGCGGTCATTGAGTTTTTTTTTAACTCAACCGCCCAAAACCACTCCTATCAGTAAAAATCTAAGGGCCAACGAAGATAAAAAATGATCAATGGCATGTACAGTGCTTGAAATTGAGGTTTCTGGGAGAAGAACGAAATACCGAAGATATGGGAGGACCATGATGGTAGTCCAAGGAATCTCAGATTACCATGATCAAGACAAAAGGGGCCAAATACAACCTAAGGGCAAAATGAATAAAATAAAGGAGGGAGAGCAGGAGCGGGAAATTGAGAAGGAGAAAGGTACAAATGAGTGCTCAAATAGTAGGATGTATATCATTATTGTACCCCGAGATATCATGCACTACAAACTACCCTTGTTCCAAATCTAGATGAGATTTAGATGTTAGATCAAGGGCTGGAAAGATTTTTCCACATGTAGGAAGTAYGAAGCAAGAAGGGGGAGTGCAAAAGGGAGGGAAAAAGGTACAAATGAGTGCTAAAATAGTAGGATGTATATCATTATTGTACCCCGAGATATCATGCACTACAAACTACCCTTGTTCCAAATCTAGATGAGATTTAGATGTTAGATCAAGGGCTGGAAAGATTTTTCCACATGTAGGAAGTAYGAAGCAAGAAGGGGGAGTGCAAAAGGGAGGGAAAAAAGGAAGAGACAAAATAGGGGGGACCGGTGGTGGTGAGTGCTCCGCCTTATAGGCATTGCCGGATCGAAGCTGGCAGATTCCTACCTAGGCGGGATTTGTTTTTTCTGCCTATATCGGGCCTTCGAGGTGGGCCAGATACAGCAGCTTGCTTTTTGGGGAGCCCAGCTAGAGTAGCAGGTGAGTGAAAACAACACCCTCCGTTTGTGTTCCATCTGCTAGCCATGGTCCACCACTCAATCGAAGACAGGCCGACACAGGTACCACAATCAGTTTTCCGCGTGCTGGTACCGGTGACCTTCAGGCTCGACCAAATTCAAATTGATTCTCGTACATTTAGCCGCGGGTGTACAGGTGGCTTAAAGAAAACAAATAGGGGAAGGCAGACCCAATGTACTATTTGTTTAAGGGCATCGTGGGGAGCAGCACGTGCTGGAAACCGGGCCCAGCGTCCCATACCGAATTATACATCATTGAAAAAAATTGAGATCACTAGTATTGGAAAAGCGAAATGAATTCAGGACCACTCCTCTTGCCACGCCGCCATAAAAGGCATTCTAAACATCTCAGTTGTTTGCACAACAAAACAAGGGGTAGATAGGCACCTGACCTGGGAGAATGGAACAGACATGTCACTGTTAATAACCAGATCATGAGTTTGAATCATGGCTGGACACGACCATAGTGCTGGAAAAGCCAAATGAATTCAGAACCGGTCCTCTTGCCACTCGGCCATAAAAAGGCGTTCTAAACATCTCAGTCGCTTGCACAACAAAACATACAGATGTGCGCCCGACCTGTGTGAGAATGGGATAGACATGTCCCTTTTAAACCACCAGTACCTTTCTCATTTATCGATACCGAGCCTGAAATTGGCCACCGCGGCAAAAAAAACAAAACGAACCGGCGCAGGCCTCATTTTGGCTGGTGCCACCAGCCATTTCGCGCAGGTAGTCTCGAGCCTGCCCGCCTCCTGTGTTAACCAGGAGGCATTTATTTTTCAAGCAGGGAAAGGTGGAGGTGGTTTAATAAATAGATCATGAGTTCGAATCCCGGTAGGAACCAAGGGAAAAAAAGAAAGAAACAAACAATCAGATGTGCCATGCATACAGTGTTTGGAGGTCAGTTTACATCAACATTGCAGTCAACGGAGGTGTAAGCAATTCTGCTTGTGATTTGCCAACAAAGATCTTACGTGCTACATCGGTTTGCGGTCCATTTCTTTTTTTTTATCTTCGTTTTTCCTCTTTGTTTTTTTCCTTTCTTTTTTTTTTTATTTTAGGGTCCTGCACCTTATGCAAACCCCACCACCCTTCATCTCGTCAACTCTTCCCTGTGCATCCCCACTTCCCCAGTTGTACCTCACAATCTACCCTTCTTCAATCTTGGTGGAGTGACCTCGACGGAGCAGCAGTTGCAGGCACCAAGGCTGAGAAGGAACCCCACTCATCCCTGGTTGAGCCATGCATTGTCGTACATATGTTTTGAGCACTAGGCATAAGTGTTTCTTTGCACAACCCCCATGAGCAGGAGCCTTGGTCAGCCCTGGTTGAAGCATGGTTGAAGAAGTGTCGCACGGAGGCTTTGGGCGCTAGGCATAAGGGTTCTTCCCACAGGCATCACGGGTAGACCCTCAACGCCCCCCAGACTTACCCTGGCTCCCCAGTGCATGGATCTAATCGTGCACACCCTAGATTTCACCCTGGTTGAAGCATGGTTGAAGAAGTGTCCCACAGATGCTTTGGTCGCTAGGCATAAGGGTTCTTCCCACAGGCCCCACGGGTAGACTCTCAATGCCTCGCAAGACTGTGACGAACAACTTTCTGAAACGCGCGATTTTCTGCGCGGTTGCAATGAGGGGTCCTAAGTTGGGAAGATTGGACCAGTTACGAGAGATCGGGATCGGTGGGAAATTGCATCAGTATCCTTGCTTTTTCGTCTTTTTCGTCTCTTCTTTTCGAAGGGCTGGGTTCGGAGCTGGGTGTGTCCTGGGATGGTCGGTTGATTGATTGGTCGGCTGGATGGCTGGCGCGCCACTGCGCGCGCGATTAATAAATGTTGACGTCGTTTCTTTCGTTTCGATTTTGATCTTTCGGGCGTGGACATCGCGCGGGAATTTGCTTCGTTCTTTTCGAATTTTCTTTTGAATCTCTTTCGAATTTTGGCGAGCCCCGATAGCTCTTGGAATTTCGAACTTTCCCCCTGAAGTTCGTGCTTTTTGTTTTTTCACATTAGATAGGAATTTAGGAATTCAGTAATTAGGATTTTCTTGCCGCGCGGCACCTTTTGTCTACGCGCTTCTTCATGCGGCTGCAACGGTACTCGGATTAGTGGGCGCCCTTAATCGTGTGCGTAACTGTAATTTTGGGCGGGCACCATTGTAACTGTATCTTTCTTCTTGCACTTCGTCTTTCCCGCCCTCGCTCTCTTTCTCTTGCTGTGATTTTCGTAAGCCGTGGTTTGCATGCTCGGATCGATGCATGGAGATGGGGTACATCCCCCGCGCCGCGGCCCAATCATGCAGAACGCAGGCGCTCCCTCTCTAATCCCTGCTCTAAGTCCTGGTAATTCCGTGTTCTTCGCGCATGCATGCACGCTATAAATTCCGGCTGCGCGATTACTCAGCTCTCTTAACCCGTTGTTGAAAGCTCGGGGTTGCGCGATCAGGAAGGTTCGGCACAGGAGCGAAGAAAGAGGTGACTAGAGTAGGAGTTGGGCGACTCGACGGGCTGGTGCCGAACGCGCAAGATTGACGTGGGCCACGACGAACTGTGGGCACAGGCGAATCTGACGGGTGCGGGTGGACTAAGCGGGGTGACGACTTCGTGGGTTGGTGCATGACGACGGACTGTCCGCATCGAAGAAGAGAGAGAAGAGGAGGAGAGAGTTGAGGTCGATGGACGCGGATTTACCGTATCTTTGTCTCTTCCCCCTCCTCATCTGTGTACATACATTTTGATTGCGGCTCCAGGTGGTTTGACCGTTCTTGTTTTCGTTCCGGCGTTCTGAAATCTGGACTCGGATTTTTGCTCACACTTGTCCTTGCTATGTCCGTCTCGATTGCATTACGCGCATGATTGTCGAATGAATGGATGTATGGATGCTATGCTTGCTTGTCTATCTTTTTGTTGAGAATCCTTGTCGAATCTTTGCCGGCACCTGATGCAGTTGTAAATGCGATAAGAATTTGGCCCCGATAGCGATTTGTGCTCGTTTTTGCTTGTCTCGCGATTGGGATGTGGCGTGATTGCATCTTGCATAACCAAACTCGCGAATCAATTATATGATCCGACGTCGGGCCCCTCGAACGCCGCGCGAGGACGTGTAAATGCGATCCGAATGGCGCGTTTACACGCATCCCCGTGCGCTGATTCGCCCACCCAGAAACGATTCGTGGTGGAACCGTCATCCCGTACGAGCACGCTGAGGCGCAACTAAGTCCGCCTGTCCTGCACGTGCTCGCGCGCGGTGACGATAACCCGACCCGAGTTATCCCATACACGATGACACCATGACGCGATCTTGGAGCTCAGACTCATCCTACGACCCGGATTATTTCACCCCTTGGATAAACGAACTCCTAAGGCTGCGATACACCTGTCACACGGAGAATCGACTATGTCCGCGGGAATTCCACTGCTCCACCTCTAGCGACCCCCGGTGCTCTGATTTCCCTTCCCCCGACCATACCTACTACTTCACCCACCCGAGATTTGTCGTCATCACCACCAGTTTCCCTCCTTTTCGCCTCCTTCTGCCATATCATCAACTCAGCGTCGTTCCGTGGCCGGCCATAGCCCCCTATTGGCCCAGCACGCCCTACAGAAATTGCCGACGTAGCGGTGAGCGGAGAACCCCGGAATTCCGAAGGCCCAACCCAAACACGCAGCGGCCTGCGCCACGTGGCGGCCCCCGACGGCCCAACTTTTCGGGACCGCCTCCTCCGCGGAGGAACTTCCCCGTAAACCATCACCCGCAGTACCGCGGCCCCATCGGGCCTTGAGTCCCTTGCGCACGAGCCCCTTGTTTGCCACATGCATTCATACCCCTAAGACTCCCCCACTTTCCCAAAAATCCTTGGCACACCCCTTCTCGCACTTCCAGGCTTACACCCCACTGCGATCAAAAAGTCGCGTTGGGCGTGAGGTTGGGCGTCACAAGACTTTACCCTGGCTCCCCAGTGCATGGATCTAATCGTGCACGCCCTAGATATCACAGTCAGTATCTAATGGGCCCCCCTAGCCAAGGTCTTGCCTATTACACTCCCTGAGCAACATGGGTGGGCATATCCACCTGGCACACATGAGATACTGGCTAGACCCCCCCTAGATATCACAGGTTGTTATCAGGTTTTCAAGTCATGTTGTTGGTACAACCTACAAGTTCTCGCCTATCATCAACAGGCGTACGGCTACCATCCACCTCCCTTCCTTAGTTGTTCAATAGACCCCTCTCCAATTGTTTGTGGTTGTGCTGCGGTTGTTCTGAATGACCTGCAGGTTCTAGCCGTTCATCGGTACACGGATGGCCACCAGCCACCCCTCTACCGTTAATCGTCACTAGACCCTTTTCCGGTCACTTGTGTTTTTTGTTCTGATAGTGATTGGTTGTTTACCGTTAATCGTCACTAGACCCTTCTCCGGTCACTTGTGTTTATTGTTCTGATAGTGATTGGTTGTTTATGAAAGAGAGGTATTCTAGCCTCTGCCATCAATAGGGGTCAGCTAGACTCTTCCACTTGCTGTGTCGTTGTTTCTCATCATCACTGAGAGCACCTCTTGCCAGCCGCCCCCATACCTCTGTCATCAATTGAGCCTACTTTGCTCTAGTTGTCATGGGCAGCAGACGAACCCTCTGATATAAATCCCCCCCTCACCATTCCCACCCACGTGTGGCCCTGCCGCCCCGAAGCAAGGCCCTAAGGTAACCAGCTACCACGTGATTGTCCGCTCCACTAACCCGGCCACGCCCATCCCCGCCTGCAACCCAACGATAGCCCTCGTATGTGATGCAAAGGGCATATCATAATTGAACCCTGAGCCTCTCTGTTGCAGCACCCTAGCTCAACACTTCTGAGCTACTACATCAGCTGCTCTGTCTATGCGCTGTACTAGGCTGGGTTACAAGTATCTGGGGTGCAAACCTAGCACCTAACGCTTAGCGTGCAGGGTCGACGCCAACAGAATCAAACCTGCAATCTCCCTGTCGCTACGCCAGAGCTCTTAACCGCTGAGCTACCACGCTGGCTTGCCCCAGGATTGCAGTCTACTGTTATTGTCAAATGATATTTTTTCTTTTCTTTTCTTTTTGGGAAATTCTGGAAATGCCCCTCCGACTTCCATTTATTTGAGTTATGCCCCTCTGATGGACGACTTACTATGACATGGAAGTTAGGGGCATTTCAAAAACATGGACAATAAGAGAGGAAGTGAGAGCTCGACAGTTACAAAGGCACAGAATCGGCCGCTCGCGCTCGGCAATTTAGCCTTGCTAAACACCAACTGCCTGATTAGACATACAGCTCACCAAGCAACTCCAATCATGTGACCAGATCACCATATGAGACATGAGGCCCTAGCCTCAAAATCCCCATCATGCCCTCAAACACCCAATTCGAATACCAAATCCCCATCCCAAATCGCAGCATAAAGACTTTCATCTGTGTTGAATTGTACACACATGTGCCTGATGATAAAGAGACCAGACTTCAACCCCTGTTGGCTATATATTACACGGCACATCCAAATTGGATATCAAATTACACCACAGCATGCGGACTCACACTAGCTTTCGCTTTCTGCCTGCCCGGACTCGTCCACTCCTTGGAACACTGTGAATGTTCCTGTCTCTCTCTCTGTGCACTTGGGAGCTTCCGTAACCGCTCATCCCCTGTCCTCAACCTGTCCTGTCCTCTCTCTCTCTCTCTCTCTCTCTCTCTCTCTCTCTCTCTCTCTCTCTCTCTCTCTCTCTCTCTCTCTCTCTCCTCTCTCTTATACATATATATATGTGTATAAGAGACAGGTGTGTACCTGTGCAGTCAAGAGAATCAAATACTGCTGTCCTCCCCGCTTCGACCTCTTAGCCACCACTATGCGACAAACACCTGCACAACGATGCAAAAAAGACAAAAAGCTAGCCTGAACCTACCGCTTAGCCTGCGGGCTGCGCATTCCTCTTCCTAGTCCCCCTTTGATTGTGTTTCCGGCCACATTCAGCCAGAGTAACCTACCTGAAATGCAAGTGAAAACAATCCGCACCATGGGACCTCTTTGTATACCCACCCTGCCGACTTTCTGCATGTGGCTGGAAACACAATCAAATTTCACAGCACTGCAGGCATGCACAACAAACATTAGTGTCTACATACCTTCACGAGTGCTTAGAGACACCAGAAGTGCTACGTCCATGCTATGGAAACATGAACCTGCTCCTAAATCTGTGAAGATTCACTCCTAAACTCAATATAAGCATAGCATCAGTGTCAGCTGTACCTGAGAAAGCATAATCGCAAGAAGGACGAGCTTGACCGATCTGTATGCCTGGCTCAGACTTAGCGAATAAATTGACTTAACAGGGGTTGAAATGAATACACGTTCACTATGTGTGACGGACCCGCCGGGATGGCGGTCCGTCAGGATCAAGATGAAGGGGATGAGGATGACGGAGACGGAGATGGAGCTTGAAGGGACAGCGCAACTCCGACGCAGACTCAACACGCACGTACTCCAAACTGTGGAGATGAAGAATGAAAATGGAAAACAGACTGCAGCTGGGGTAAACCCCCATCGGACTGACTGGACTAGACTGAATGAGCACACGGCATGTGGGGTCAGGCCCCGGCTTGGTCCCACAGGCCGAACAGGCAAAATCGCCAGATATCCCTGGCTCTGGGAGCCAGGGCAGCCAGAGGCACGCTGCACTATGTATTGAGATATTTACACTACAGCTGTGTGTATGTTGCACTGGTATTGAGATATTTACACTAACTTGGTGAATAGATGGCTTTACGTAGGGCTTGACCCTGCTTAAGTTCACCACGTATTGAGACGTTTTCGCCACGACAACATCTGATCAAAAGCAGTTCATAGCTGTCCTATTGTCCAGCCAGCACAGGGCGACTCTAATTCAACCCCACACTTTACTGGGGCAGTCCCCTTGCCCGTCTGGCCTGGACACGCCTGGACGGGCAGGCAAACAGCCTAGGTTCAAATTTCAATGACATGAGCACATTGTGCAATAGAATATAGCGAAAGCGGGCCGATGTACTGCAACGTTTCTTACCCAGACATTGACTACCCTGATTACAGTGACGTATCCATCTCCACAGTCACAGTGCTCAAGAACAAATACTATTCAGCAGACTCCACTCAGGAGTGCAGGCCCATAAAACAACAACCCATTGGCGTATACGTTTCCAGAAGGCTGGGCGAGGGGGGAAAGGTAGAGAAGGATCTGAAAACACGATCCAATCATACCCCAGCATTTTGACTAGCAGCTCACACAGGTAATAAAGACAGCTTCACCCCACCGGACCAGAGGATGGGAGCATCCTTCCCTAGGGTATGTCCAAAAGACCGCTCAACTAGAGGCCCACAAGTGTAGGAATGATAGGAATGCAACATTTACACAATTTGATACATAAAGACAACAAGTACAGCCAGTGCGGGCAACGCCCGTACACATGGAAATATGAATGAGATATTCGGGGTATCCATAGCCATGAACGATAAGTCTCTCTCTCTCTCTCTCTCTCTCTCTCTCTCTCTCTCTCTCTCTCTCTCTCTCTCTCTCTCTCTCTCTCTCTCTCTCTCTCGCATTCTGTCTCCTTCCCCTCCCTCTTCCCCCCCCCCCCGCCCCCCAAAAAACTGGGTCTGAACCTTATTCGTTGAGACGCGAGGGGTTGGATCTCCTTTTTCTTTCTTCTTGTCAATGAACCTAACTTTTCTTAATGCCACGGGTTGAATCTTCCATTCAAGTTCCGTCTCTCAAGAGCGATGGCGAGTGAGAAACACCGCTCTCTCTCTCTCTCTGCTCATAGAGAAAGATGCAGTGAGAGAGAAAGAGGAGAGGAAGAATGCTGCTGGAGCGATATTTTAGAGGACGTCTATTGTGTGGAGCAGAGTTCAAAAGTCGTTTCAAGTAAAATAATGAAATGTGATCGAACTCTGATGATATGTGTAGCAGGTCGTTGGATCGGTTACATTAACACTCCATGATGGCTGCGAGTATGAAGGAACAGAAGCCCAAAAATCAACCGATGAAACCAATAATCACTGATTGTTCACGCATTTTAATCAATCCATTCACCGATATGATTTCAACACAGAACTGATGAGCATCTGGTGTTCGCATCAACAACGCCGACACGTGCGTAATAAAAAGAAGGCGAGACGCAGCAGGCTTGGCAACATCCAAACCAGTAGAATGGAGACAGGGGGGGAAAAAACATATCATAGCAACAGAGTGACGGGAGGACCACTTAGCTCCAGAAGTGAAAAGACAACAGCACAGTGGCATATAATATAAACTTTATAAAGGGAAAAAAAGAAAAATGGTACATGATAGAGAAGAAGCGCAAAGGATGTGGTAAAATATCACACAATCAATATTTCATCACCTATCTCCTTTTTTCTCTTCTTTGTTTTTGCATTTAGAATCATCTAGGCCGGGACTTGAGTGACGACGGGCGTGTCTCCATAAACAATCACCCCTCTGGCTGTAGTTTTGTCGGCCGTTTGGTTTTCCAGCCCCGTCCTCCATGACAACGTCGATAGGCACCAGAAAACGCGCTGCTCATCTGATGGCAGAACTAGCAGATGGGTAGATCCCGTCTGCTAGATGTTCATTCCCAACTTTTCACAACGGTCGGGATAGGTCGTGGCATAACGTCACATGCAACCGGAGGAACTTTAATACATTGTAGTAGATGTAGTAGATGTAGTAGATGTAGTAGTTGTAAAAGGGCCTTTACGTATCAGACCCCGAATGGATACCCCAACAGCAAAGGGTTCTGTCGGCCAGAGCTTAAATTCACGAGCAGCAACTCAAAAGACAAAGTTCTTGAGGTAAAAGTCACATCCATAATGAAATGGAAAGTCATTTTGAAAGGTTACAACAGGTCCTACACAAACAGGTATTGGACACAGTTTTTGAGACTGAGAAAGGGTCATGTCTCGTCGATGAAAAATTATGTCTGTTCGTCAATAAGTCAAAGGCTACAGTCCCAGTCCAGTCATAATTCCACGAGTCAGTCCTGATTCAGATCGGGAGTCCAAAAGACAGGCCCGATGGCCCAAAGCAGCAGCAGACCATGGGAAAAGATACTGGGACACACACTTTGCAACAATCGGTACTCGGCAGGACTCCCCGGCACACTTGAGGCTGAATGCAGGCCACGCCAGACCAGTCCAGCACTATAAAGGACTGGCCAGCCTCCCATTCAGACGGATGCTCACTTCGCATGAGAGTGTGGAAGTGCCGTGGCACTTGTGCGCTCGATGTTTGTGAGCTGCGCTAGGCTGAAGAGCAGCGCTGGGCGAGAAGGAAGAGAGTGCTGGCTAGAGGGAAGGCAGCCATAGCTGCGCCAGCAGACGTTAGTGGTAATAGAAGAGTTAGTAGTAGTAGGAGTACCAGTGAGTAGTATTCAGAGTAGATCCTCGTGTGATAGGGAGGGAGTGCGCATGCATGATGAGTGAGAGTGGACCAGTACTATAGACCAGGAGGGAGAGAGAGAAGAAAGCAGACGAGAAGGGGGAGTTGTGAGTTATGGTGATACTTACCTATTGAGCGATGTTGTTGATGTTCGGCAGCTGGTGCTGACTGAGCGCCAGGCCAGGGAACTCGTGTTGATTGGAGAAGACTTGTGACTTTGATTGGCGCTGTACATTTGGACTTATGATGTGTCCTGCTTACTCTGGGTTTGTTAATTAATTAAGTTGAATTTCCTGGTTCTCATTAATCTTCTATTGGGCTTTGTGAGAGACATCGCAACTTGGGAAATCTGTGTGAATGCATGTGATGTGAAGCAGTCCAGCAAGTATTGAACAGTCGGGTTCCTTGCAGTTGGAGAAGATAAAAGAGGCATGCTATGCTTGACAGTCGTGCGGACATTCACCAAGATGCATCATAAGTCTTGCTGTAGCCATACATTGACGCGATTCCCAATGCGCATTAGTCATGGACGACAGTCATGGATGATATGTCGGCATTGCCTCCCATGTGGAGGGAGAGAGGGGACGGTCCATGCATGACACATTTCTCTGCAGCACAATTCCCGCAGCTGATAGGACGGAACAAGTAGGGATAAAGAACCCGTTTGTGTTTCCTATTTCCAGATATCATTATGGAATAGACAGAATGGTAGGGAAAACGTGTTGTTCTTTTCCAATTGCGGCAGCTGTTCAGTGTTTTGTTTGCAGACAGCAGAAGTGAGTGTGGAATAAACGTTCCGTAACAGGTGGTTAACAGACCCCTTCATTCTCTCATGGCTTTTCCTTCAAAAACCCTAAACCTTTGAAACCGAATGTGCCACGAATGCATAGAATGAACACTAGACAAACCAAGAGCGAAGGATAAATTCAACGCCCATGGGCTGAAAAAGAGGTGTCCCTGTTAACCACGCTCGACACTTAAAGAGGAAGGGGTCAGGAAATGGCGGAAGTGAAGATCTAACCATTCACCGCATAGAATGCAATAGATGGGGCCTGTGTTGTTTTAAAAATAAAAAAAAATAAAAATAAAAAACGAATGCAGGTATGACACAGGGCCGATGAAGGAGACTCAGGGACTACGAAGGAGATAGATCCCCGCAAGACGATTCAATAATCAAGAAGGGGAAAAAACAGGGCTCATGTTCACATACAGACCAAACAAGAATGTTTTAAGGATGAACCCGGTTTTCAGATATAATAAAGGATGCTTTTTCTTTGTAAAAAAGAAGAAGATTTATGACAATGTTCATTTCCAACTTTTCGCAAAGATTGCCCGATCGCAAAGATCCAAAAGAAAAGTAGCCCACATTGTCTCTGACTTGTCTCTTCAGCTGCTTCGATCCACATCTATTGGGCGAAAGTAAAAAGAAAAGAAAAAAAAAACACAAGAGCGAGAATGCAAACACTCTCATCATCTAAAGTCAAGGTGAAAAGTCCACCTCCTTCATCTAACAGCACTTCCCAGTAGCACACACAGTGCAATATAATTTTTTAGCAATCCGTGCACTCATCCTCTCACGATGAACAAGCCAAACCATCAAACAGGTTCCCCAATCGATGGACCTCCAAATGCTCTCTCTCTCTCTCTCTCTCTCTCTCTCTCTCTCTCTCTCTCTCTCTCTCTCTCTCTCTCTCTCTCTCTCTCTCT
>BFEA01000295.1:1717139-1729694 GCA_003427395.1 Chara braunii
AGGGAGAGAGAGAGGGAGAAAGAGAGAGGGGGAGAGAGAGAGAGAGGGAGAGAGAGAGGAAAATCTGTAGGTTGAGTTCATCCTCTTGGGTAATGGTATGTACGCTCTTTCTCGGCCCTTTTGCTAAGATCAAGTGTAGTATCTGTTATGATCAGTTTCGTGACCTTGGATGCGGGTCACGGTGGTTGTCGGTGTGAGTGCACGTGTGCACGTTCGATCGATTTATTGATCGAGAGAGAGAGAGAGAGAGAGAGAGAGAGAGAGACAGAGAGAAAAAAAAAAAAAATTATAGGTTGTGTTCATTCTCCTGGGTCACGGCCTTTACGCTCTTTCTGGGCGTTTCCGCTAAGATCAACTGTAGTATCTGTTATGATCAGTTTCGTGGCTTTGGAAGTGAGTCACCGTGGTTGTCGGCATTACTGCACGTGTGTGCGTTCGATCGATCTATTGAGAGAGAGAGAGAGATGGAAAGATAAATTTGTAGGTTGTGTTCATTCTCTTGGGTCACGGCTTGTACACTCTTTCTCCGCCTATCTGCTAAGACCAAGGTTAGTATCTATTCTGATTACTTTCGTCCCTGATACGCTCATTTACATTCCATTTAATGAATCTGAACAAACAATTAATGTGCAACATTTACACCGTATTAAACTCCTTGATGAAACAGCTGAACAAAATCAATTTTGCCACAGTTAACCCAACAAGGAAATGTCCCCATTTGTAAGCACGGACGTGATAACACACATGCCGCAGTCAACACCTCTTGTGAACCAAAGTGCAATGACAAATGCGACACTCCCTCAAAAATTACCATATCTTGCTTCTGCCCTACTCAACAATCGTCACGAAAGAAACATACTTGCTAGAAAGTAGAGTTATGAAACCAAAAAGCAAAAAATTAAAAGAGGCGGCGCAGAGACGATTGTTAGCTGACATAGTCCCAATAGGCAAATCCCCATTTTCATTCCGACAAAATCATAACATTGTGCAGCAACCACTTGCGTTGTTGCAACCTTTGTGCGCACAAAATTCTTGTGTCATGCGTTCTGAATCGCATCACGAAACACCTGCGCAGTCTGAACGTAACCATGTCCCAGACCTTCCATTTTGAGGATCTCGACTGACAATGCCAACTTTCGAAGTGGTCAACGAAAAAAGAAGCGTCGTGGATGCATGGACTCCACCATTCGAAAACATACAGCCCACACGAAATGCAATCGAAAACATTTATGAACAAACGACATTGCCCAACACTACACTTCTTTCCTACCCCCAACGTAATTCACTTCAATCGCAGGACTTAAACAATGTGCAGCCATCTATAGATTTAGACATGTCCTCAACACATACACGAGATATACCTGTAAATGACTTGTTGATTGCCCCGTCATTACTTTCTTTTGAAATACAGATGCAGCGTTTAAGGGAAGCAAATAAACAGGTTGTTGAAAGGTATTGAAAGAAAAAGGTACTTGGGATACAAACACCGAAAGCACGAAGGAAATAAATGCAGTGACCGATGGACCATGCGGTCTTAAAACATATGCTACTTCACAACCTGTTATGACTGATAGATCAGATACTTTCCAGAATGATGATGCGATTCAGAATCCATCTTTGGATGAAGAACACTTATATGACATAGACTATTTGTCCGCAGCCACGGAAGGTGGCGGAGTGAACTACATAAAAGAAGTATTAAGTGGGAACTTGGTCATGCAAATCATCAGATTAGGTGATAGATCCCCTTGCATGCATTGCAATGCTCTCCTTTGGTCGTATGAGCTCGCTTGGGGAAGCATGTGTTGCAAAAAGGGTGCTAGAGTTTTTTCTGTTTAGGAAATGTCACCCGAACGAACCGTGGAGCGAAAAATACTTGTTTTTTGACTTCGTAATTAGAAAATGGTAAATGTTTCAGAAAGTACGCGTGTCGTGTCGATTAACGCTATTTACTTAAGACATTGCAGTCGCTACTTCTCCAATGCAGTCCATGCATCAAGGATTTCATTGTTGCATGTGAATTTCCTGAAGAATTTATTAAAGATGAAGTATTGGTTATCAATCCTGATACCCGTCCTAAGAATGAGCACTCTCGGAGTTACAATAGACTGGAGGGATTGCAAGAGGTATGGATTTTGATCGATGATTTCCCACAACCCCGAGATATTGTCCTTCCAATGAGAAATGGAGAAATAAGAAAAGTCAGTGAAAGGAATCGTATACATGATGCACTGTATTACATTTTGTTATTTCTTGAAGGTGAAGATGATTCCTTTTGTGCACCTTGCGACACCTTGCAAGGATAGTCTGCGAAACAGACCCCTCAAGAATTTTATGCATTCCATTTGCATGATCGCGTCATTGTACGATCATGCCTCTTGCGGACAGGCAGATTGCTGCAAGAGTATGTATATAAAGCATTTGCAAAAATGAAAAATATGACTATTTCATCAGCCAAAATTGTGAGCAGAAATGTACCAAGCATTGTATGATGCAATACGGGCAGATGATTACGCTGCATCAATTGACCATAGAGTCATTTTGTCTGCGAACTTTACATCAGGGTCACAAAACTTGTACGAGAAATATCAGGATGCAATGACTGTTTGTACGAAAATGGGGAAGTCAAACCTGTTCATTACGATTACTTGTAACACAAAGTGGAAGGAGATTCAAACTGCATTGTTGCCCGGACAACAACTGTGTGGATGAAATTGAATACTAATATGAAACACTTGCCAAGAAACGATTTGCCTCTGTATACGGAGGTGGTCGGTTAATGTACTTGGAAAAATAAAAACTTGGAGCTGAAAAAAAGAAATGCAATATTTTTTTTTGCAAAAATTGTCTGCATATATAAAACACACCCTCAACAAGGTGATGTGTATTACCTTCGTGTGCTTTTCACGCAAGGGCATTGCAGAGAAGTCGAAAACTTTCAAGACTTGCTAACTGTGAAAGAGATCGTTCACGATACTTATAAAAGTCGCATACTCGTATTATTGAGCGTCGATAAAGAACCTCATGACTATATGACGAGTTTGACATATTACGCAATGCCTTCAAAAATTAAAAAATAGTTCGTCATGTTACTTTTGTTTTCTGAAATTTTCGATCCGAACATTTTTTTTTCATGCTCATTGCCCCAAAATGTGGGAGGACTACCAACATGAATTCAAGGGGTTTGATGTCCCTGAATCCGTATTTATTCCATTGGTCCTGTTAATAATTGAGCAATTGTTACTTCACAGACGCATTCATCTAAAGGATGTGAAAATGAAACATCCTACTCAGTCTAACATACAGCTTGCTCAAGAGCTTAAAAAAAAAGTGAATTGAACAACCTTCCACAATAATTGTGAGACGAACTTTCTTATGACGTTTCAGAAGAAAAAGCCATATGAGAAAAAAACGATGCATGTCTTACACCATCGCAACGTCAGGTAGTGGGTAGAGTGATTGCAGCAGTGAAAAATAAAAAACCATTGTGTATTTTTGTTGATGCACATGCTATACAGATAAGACATTTTGCATGAATACAATCCTCATAAGCTTGCGAATGCATAAATGGGTAGGGTTCGCTGTTACATCCACCAGAATTGCAACCACATTGCTCAATGGTGGACGAACATTCCACTTCCATTTTCGAGCCCCTTTCAATCTAAATGAAAATAGAATTTTTGAAATTCCAAAGCAATCTGGCTTAGCCAAGTTGTTAAAAACAACATATTTAATTATGTGGGACGCAATACCAATGGGCTATAGACATCTCCTCGAAGCCTTAGACCGAACGCTGCACAACCTTGGTGATTCACAAATTTCTTTTGCGTGAAAAATTGTCATCCTAGGCGGAGATGGACGCCAAGTGCTGCTTGCTATTCCGAAAGGCTCAAGAGCACAGCAAATCAAGGCGTGTATGAAAAGTTCATCATTATGAAAATGTTTTCAAACGATGCAGCTACAAAAAAATATGAGAGTTTTTTCAATAGGAAATGACGAAATAATGAAAAAATTTGCATACTCGCTCCTTAACTTAGGTAATGGGAATCATGACAAGGTTGATGCCGACAACATTATCGAATTGTCTGCAGATATTTATATGGATGGAAGTGTGACTGACTTAATTGATTCAACATTTTCAAATCTTCTCCAAAATGTGAGCGATTGAACAGCGAATAATCAAGAAAGAAGAGAAAATTTAATAAACAATGTCATGTTAACTCAATTTCTAGGAGAGGAGATAACTTGCTCTGAACTTGATGAATGCCTTGAGCAAAACGTTGAAGAAAGGGGTTCCAATTATGCTCCTTCGAAATGCGGATCTTAAAAATCGTATGTGCAGTAAGACGAGATCGATTGTTAATGAAATCGTGGGTAATCAAATTACAGCTACTCACTTGATCACCAAAGAAAAAGTTTTCATCCCAATAATAACAATGAGGAATTACAATTGCAAATAGACAACGGGATTGCAATGGAAGCGCAGACAGTTTTCTCTACGTGTTGCCTTTGCAATAACAATAAATAAGGCAGAGTGCCAAACAACAAAGCGAGCAGGGATTTTCTTACACAAAGATGTCTTCTCACATGGACAGTTCTATACTGCCCTTTCACGCAGAGGAGAGGCGTCTGATGTTAAAGTTTATCTGCCAGACTGTTCAAGAAAATCACTAAAGGTTGTATACAACGAAGTTCTACAAAGGTAATTTATGATAATTTTCAATACTGTCGTGCAGGTACGAAACTCCAAACCAACAATGCAGCCAATACACACTACCGAGCGCAAGAGAACAGATGGAGAAGAAACAAACGACAAATCGCCACCATCCGTAAACATTAATGATCAAACGTACAATAAACTTGCGTCTACAACCTACGAATCCCCCTCGGCGGCGGCCATCCGCGGACAAGTCCGCGGGCGCGGTCCAGGCCACGACCCCGTGGACGTTGCCGCATTGCCCGACCATAAAAAAAAATAAAAAAACAAAAAAATGTTATGCAAAAAAATATTTTGAACAACTTTTGCTTTGTGTTCATATCCAACAACGTTTCTCAATTTAAAATAAAAAATCACATACATTTTATGTTTTTTTTTTTTGAAAAAAAAAAAACAAACAGTTTTTGCCGCAAAAAAAATAATTTTTGAATTTTTGAAAATCGAAATCAAAGTCGAAAAAGAAAAAAAAAAATTGTGCAATTTAGATCTCGAAAAGTTCTACAACCCCATATATTTTGTTTTATTTTTTTGATAAATTTTTAAGGTAACGAAAAATTCATGAAAGTTGCGGGCGCACCCAACCGCGGACGGAGCCGAGGTGTACGTGATCTCGTCCACCCTCCAAACGGGTGTTTCATAGTCTATAGCTGCTCCCACTGAAAGGCTTGCAGATGGTGCAACATATCAGGCGCTTCCTCCTTCCACAAACATAAACGTCTCTACTACTACGCCTACTGAAAAACTCTCCTTCCACAAACATTGACGCCTCACAAAATAATGTCGCCGCGCTTACCCAACTCACTTCGTTGCCAATTATCAATATTGATGATGATACATGTGTAGTGTGGATATTGACGGTCTAAAATTTGTACGAGCGAAAGTTGACCCTTCACCACTCTCCCAGACCAGCTTACATATGCATCATGTTTACCTTCTACATAACATCGACTTTCCCCACGCACAATGCACCTTCTCAGTCCCCACTCTACCGCTTCTCCGTCTTCAGCAACCCAGTCCCCGAGTTGGCATTAGATCATGAGCATCACCGCTTTGCCAAACCTTATTGAATAGCTGCTTTGGGAAGGTTTTTTCCCAACTACCTTGCAATGTTCTTATATATATATCAAATTCCTACGAAAAAAGCAGGTCAAGATTTCACTCCCACCTCCCTAAAAGAAACTTGTCTACAATTTCCTGAATTGCAAACAATATAGGAATATGTCGAGTTATTTATTGAATTATGATTACGAACGGTCGGGCAAAACTATCAATTTAATCGATTACCGCTATAACCGCATCATACATGTGTAACTCGCGGCTATTCTTACCAAACCGAACATGCCTGCCACACCTTTTGTGTACTGAATCAATGGTGGAATCCATTGCGATCCTTCAAGCGCTGAGACGTCACTCGCCATATCCTTCGAATGAATGAGGCTGATAGGCAATTCGAAATTGACAGTGATACTGTCACCTCATGCCAACCCCACTCTTGGGCATACGTTAACAAGGTTTTGGGCATTGCGTACCAGCGACAACTGGACAAGAACTGTCTTCCGTTTCTCCACTATCGGGATAATCTTGTTCGCAGAATTGCATACGTTCTTGCGTCAAAGAAACATTGCATGTGTCCTTGCGTCAAAGAAGGAATACATTTTTTTCACCAAAGGACCGTTGTAATCTGAAGGTGAGCTCATGGTTATTGACACAATTTTCAAAAGGTAACATCCCGACCATTGCACACCGCCTCTGGGATTTTACAAATGCATGCTCAATTGGCAATCTTCCAATGGAGGACGCTAAGAGGAATTCTTCGTGGGGAGGTCATCTGCTAGTTAATCCTCCCATCTCTGGGAGCAATCAATCTTGTGCAGGGCTCCTCCAACGTTTCAGATAGGAATGGCATATATTTTTCTTTAGATTGACAACTTGCTGGTGGAATAGTAACCGGGTCCCCATTCCACATAATGGATATGGGACCAAAGAACCGTCCTTTTTTTTTTCCCCTTTGTAATACAGAATACCAGTGTACCTCGCATTGTTCACTACAAGTTCCCTTCTTTCAGCCTTTTTTTAACTTTTTGTGAACGAACCACCACATGAGAGCATGTTTCATTTTTATTTTCATTCTTTTGCCAATTTTCTTTCTTTATTTTTGCGGGCGAAGCCGCAACGAGTCATCTAGTAACCATAAATATTACATTTCCAAACTACATATGAAAAGAGTAACTTTTTTCTCACCGACTGCAAAACCGCACACAAGCTGTACACCAGAATCCCATCTTCCCCTTCCCCCTTGCCCTCCCACCTGTTTCTCAAACAATCTCTATACCTTCCATACACAAACAACATCATCCTGTCCCGAGGAACAGAACATACCATCATTATCCCTGTATTTAAACTGAAAGTTGCACTCGATACAGTTACGATGCCCACACATTCCATCCAGGGGACGACTGCATAAACGTCTTTTTCACTTCGCGGAAGGGGGGGGAAAAGGCAACAACTCCACACCAGTTGCTTTCTGTTTTTTGTTTATTTTGATCCCGTGACATACTCTGTTGGATGTTCTCACAAAAGACTCATTCTCATTTTGCACAATTGCCGGTTAGCGGAGTGAGATCCATGGTAATCTTTTCCCATATCGCACACGCCCTCGATTGTAATATTCTTTGCATCGTTGCAATCTAAGCGTGTCATTCTCAGGCAGGGGTCTCATTAAATGTACAAAAGACAAAAACTATGGTGTACGGGCCCTCACTCCGTCACTTGCCAAACGTGCAAAATGGGAATAAAATTCCCACTAACATGGGAAGATGCCCCACCACGATTTGTCCCTTGGGTGCATGTGCTGAGTTTAAACCACCAGTACTTGGCCCAGCTATCGACCGCGGTGCTTTCCCGTTAACGCACTGCATCTTTAGGGCTTCAGGGTACCAGACCACAATGGCTGGAAGCGTCAGCCAAAAAAAACTTGAAACAGCACCCCGACAGTTCCACGAAAATTGGCACGCAGGAGGATTCCAGGCACATACTGGTGGTTTAAGGTGTTGTTTCTTTCCATATTCTAGCAGAAGATTCATTTTCATGGTGCACAATTGCTGATCAGTGGAGCAAGGACAATGGTATTCACCACATAGTTCCCATACAGGCCTTTGCCCCGCCGCTGACCACGTGCAAAATCAAAATGCATTTTCTGCCAGTACATGGAAACATGCCCCTACATAAATTTTGTCTTTTACGCATGTGGCGAGTTTCTTGTGGTGTCTCATTCCATGGCCCTTACTTCAGTTTCAGTTCTGTTGGTATCGTTCAGTTTAGTTTCAGATCTGTCCCCGTCATCCAGTTCAGTTTGAGATCTGTCCGCATCGTTCGGTTGTGTTTTCCCACGCGTATGAATCTGCATGGTTTTCCAGATCTGTTATGTTGGCGAGCAGGAGTTTTTCCAAATGTTTGAGTACTGCTGCGGGGCCAAGCACATGTTTTGCCGAATGCCCGAGCACTGCTGTGCTGGCAAGCGCATTCTTTGCCTAATGTTCACATATAAGCCAATAGCACACACGCGGGATCAGGCAGGTCCTACAATATCGCCCAACTGACATGCTATCGCCCATGTCATATGATACCGCCACGTCGTGGTGGTGGTGCCTGGCTAGCAAGGCCGGAGTCGTGCCTGACTTTGGCCATGTTATTCTTTTTTTTCTCTGCAGCGTCGATATACAGCGGGGGACATCTAAATGTCACAATAAGCATATATACACATTTGCACACTGTACTCCAATGCCGGCATGTTCATTTGGAAATCGAGTGGTTTCATTCTCTGAACAAAATGCCTCTACTACTTGCTTCATTGGAATAGAGCCACTGTTTTGGTTTTCAAAAAAATCATAAAAAACTTAAAAAAGGTAACTAAGTTTCTTAAACCGCCAATACTTGGCCCATACATGGGCCGCGGGCCTTACCCCGTTCACGCGCCGCAACTTTCGCAGGTTGGGGAAGGCCCAGTCGTGCAATGAAGGAGGAAGTTGTTGGGCCCCGGGAAAGTTGCAAACGGACTGCAAAATGTCCTTCTGGTTTATTCCGTGCATGTGGAAACGGACGCCGTGCAGTCCAGAAACGAAAAAGGAAACACATAAAAAAGCTTGCTGGGAGAAAAAAAAAACAAAAGCAAATAAAGCTGCACCCGCCACTCAGCGGGCAAAAATGGTGAGAATATGCCCTTCAATTGCCAGAGGGCCACCTCTCACAGTGGGTAGGCGGGCAGATAAAGGGCGTTGGTCCACTATTCCCCGTGAATGCATCTTTCCATGTTCCAAGGGAGGATTCAGTCTCACTTTGCACTTAGATCTAGCAGTTACTTTGAGCTCCAACCTCGTACTACATATTCCTTTTTTTTTTTCGGTACTACATATTCCCGACAGCACGACTCAGAAGTCAGTCTGTACTGTTGAGATCCGCATTCTGTGAGATCTGATCCGTTGGTCATCCGCTGTTTCACGTGGCCGACCACGGGCTTGTGATGCGAGAATGGGAGCCTCGCTGATCCGTTTGCCTTCTTTTTTTCTCTTTTTGTTCTTTGTTTCTTTCTGGAAGAATATCGTTGGCCGTTTCTGATGTGCTCCCCGTGAGAGACGGGGAGCAATCAATGCTTCGGTCGTTTCTTTTTTTTTCCTCTCACGCTGCTGATTCCATAATGCATCTGACTGCATTTGTGGCCGCCCTGGGCTGATTCACGAGTGAAAACGGCTGCCCCTTTTCGAACCAGCTGCTGGCTGTATGTCCAGCATAAGTACTGGTTACCTGTGCCATTCAGAAAATGTCCCCTACATGTTCTCGTCCCCAGCAGTCTGGGCAAAACTTGGCACGCAGGGCATATTCAGGCTCGGCATCAATAGCTGGGCCCAAGTACTGGTGGTTTAAGCACTTCCATCTCTGGGATATTTCAAGATGGAGGAGAGCACTCCTGTGTTGCCTCGTGTCGATTGAAAACTCGGACTGCAGGGCAAGAACGCGCAAGGAGTTGGTTTTGTTGGGGGAGAAGGGCGGTTGGGGTGGCTGGGGATGCATTGCTGCATGGGTGGTGGGGCCTCAGGCAGTTTTGGGTTGTCATTTTTTATTTTTTCCCTCCAAGCACTCCATGGCCCCCATGCAGGCCGCAGGGTGCGCGCCCTGCCAAGGCACATACATTTCAAGTTTTTCTCACCGCACGGGGCGAGGCGCATTTGAACGCAAGCGCTCCACCACATTCGAGCGTACACCAAGGGGAATTCTTCACGACTCTCTTCTCTTTGTTGTTCATATATTGTTTTTCCAATGTGCTACCCAATCTCCATAGTAACCGTATCTTTTTCTATTTCGCTTGTTTGATTTGCACCCCCTTCCTCCTCTGCTTCAGTTAGGCATCATCCTCTGCGTTTTTCCTTTTTTTTCCTTCACACAACACACACTGCCCCGTGTATTCTGGGGGCTACAGTCTTCCCCCGAATACAACGTCCGGTCATTATAGATGAATTTGGGGTATCTTTCAGTCTAAATACAACTATAATGACTGTACGTTGTATTCATGCAAAGAAGGTAGTCTGCTTGCTTATCACCAGCAGACATGAAACAGAAGAACAGCCAATGGTGGACAATAGAGCTGGCCATGGGTCCCAGACGGTGGCTCGTTATGGCGGATGGGGGGATAAATGAGGGATGAGGTCAGTTACACTCACTCACGAGGAAGGCTACTTCCGAGTCGGAATGTGTACATCTGACAGACAAGGTCAGATACACTCACACAGTCAAAATGACGGGTACTTCCTGGCTCAGATGTACATATCCGACAGCCAAGGTCAGATACATTCGTTCACGATGAAGTCTACTTCTGAACTCGAAAGTATATATCTGATGAACAAGGTTAGATACACTCTAAGTCGGAATGTGTACATCTGACAGACAAGGTCAGATACAATCAGTCCAAATGATGGCTACTTCCTGGCTCAGATGTGCATATCCAACAGCCAAGGTCAGAGACATTCATTCACAATGAAGTCTACTTCTGAAATCGAAAGTATATATCTGATGAACAAGGTTAGATACCCTCATGATGAGGGTCGCCGCTTTGCACGGAAATTGTGCTCCGCATAAAATCCAACTCCGTGAAGACGGTGAACTCGCCTCATCTACCTTCCTGGCAGACCTCCTCCCTCCACACTATCCGTCACCTCCCACGGAAAGGGTGAACTCGCCTCATATATAGATTCCATTCAAAACGAATAGTTTCTTATTTTCTATTCCACCCTTCTTTTTCTTCTTCGCTTACTTTTCGTTATTCTTTTCCAAATACAGTCAGTCTTCTCCCCTCATACGGGGGACTTCTTATTTATTCCATATCTATCTTCTTGCTGTACTTCTTCCTAATTCGCATTTCCATTACATTTTGTTCTAATACTTTTCAATTTAGCAATTTTCCATTATTACTCATTCCATTCGTTGATTTTATTCAATTATATCTGAATTATAAGTTAAATTCAGGGCTGGTCCCCAGATGAACCGGCGGGGACCGTCCCCTAACAGCGAGCCTCCAGGTCGGGACTGGGCCGGTGCAGACTCCCCATACACCCCAGCGGATTTTGCTTGGTGGGTCGTTCTGGGGATTTTCGGGCCTATGTTCATGCCCCTGTAGTGTAAAGGAGGCCGCCACCACCGGTACAATTAAAAACCGGGGCCAGAGGAGCTCGCATTCTCGATGAAACGCCGCAGGCGGCATTCTTGATGAAACGACACGGCCAATCTTGGCAGATCTTCGGAGGTCAGCGGCAGAGATCAGTCACAAGGGTTCAAAGGAAACGCTGGATCTGCTGGTCCCGGTTTTCAAAGTAGGAAATGGCTGATCTGCCAAAATCAGCCCTTTTTTAAATTTAGCTACGGCCTGTCTTCGTCCCTTCCCCCCTTTCCCTGCCAGCCCCACTTCAGCCTCCCCTGCATCGTTTTAAAGCCACACCCACTCCAGCGAACCTGAGCCAGCCATCGCTGCCAACACACCACCAACCTGAGCCCGCCATCGCTGCCAGCACACTACCCCACGCATCTGCTCACAACCCCTTCGTACAGTAAGTGCACATTTTTTCTCTTTTTTTTCTTCTTTCTTATTCTTTCTTCTTCGCGTTCTTCTTCGCATTCTTCTTCGCGTTCTTCTTCGTCATCCTTCTACATCTTCTTCTGCTCCTTTTTCAGCGAGTTCTTGGAGAGAGACAGAGAGACCTCCGCCTCCTCTTCCTACTTCTTTCCCTACTACAGCACTGCTTCCTGCTCCTGCTCCACCTCTTGTTGTTCTTTTTCTTCTTCTTCTTTCTTCTTTTTCTTCTTCTTCTTCCTCTTGCTCTTACTTCCTCTTTTTCTTCTTCTCCTTCTCCTTGTCTCTTGTCCCCCCCCGCCCCACCATTCCCCCACTTAGAGATATCCATAACGTCAGAGCAAAGTGGAGCCTTTTTCTCTCTCCAAAGACTCCAAGTTCCAGTACTTCTGCTCATTCTTCCACTTCCTCTTGTTGTTGTTCTTTTTCTTGTTCTTTTTGTTCTTCTTTTTTGTCCTCTTCTCCTCCTCCTCTCCTTCGCCCTCGCTAAGCCATCACCTCTTCTTCTTCCTATCTCTCCCCTCCTGCCCTTGTTGTTCTTTTTCTTCTTTTCGTTCTTTTTCTTTTTTGTACTCTTCTCCTCCTCTCCTTCCTCCCTCGCTAAGTGATCACCTCTTCTTCTTCCTATCACTCTCCTCCTTCCCCAACCCCCTCCTCCTCCTCTCCTTTCTCCCTCGCTAAGCCATCACCTCTTCTTCTTCCTATCACTGTCCTCCTCCCC
>BFEA01000295.1:1749597-1769027 GCA_003427395.1 Chara braunii
GACGGCAGCGAAGGTGAGGGGGAAATTCAGAGAAGGGAAACAAAAGGGAAGCACAAGCAGAAAACAAGGAAGAAAAACGAAAAAGGCAAAAACATCGAGCATGAATACACAAGGTTAAAAAAAAAAAAACGAAGAGCATGAATGGTTATCACTGAATACACAATGCACCCACAGCACTTCCTTGGACCATTTGGTCCCGGCCAGGAATTCCAATGGAACTGAAATTCACAACAAACTAGAGCATTGGTCACAAACAAACCTTATGCTTGCAGACGTGTTAAGCTTGCATCCTTTCACACGTGCTGCTTGCATTGCTTGCACACGTGCGTGCTAGCATGCTTGCACAGGTGTCCAGTTGCATGCTTGCACACGAGTCCGCTTGCATGCAAGCTCACGTGCCTGCTCGCATGCTTGCACACGTGCCTGCTCCCATGCTTGCACACATGCCTGCTCCTATGCTTGCACACGTGTGTGCTTGCACGCTTGCACACGTGTCCGCTTGCATGTTTGCACGTGTTTGCTTGCAATGTTGCAGACGTGTGTGCATGCATGCTTGCACGCGTGTCCACTTGCATGTTTGTGCGTGTTTGCTCGCGTGCTTGCATACATGCTTCCATGCTTGCACACGTGCTTCCATGCTTGCAGACACGTGTTAGACCATATGTCTACCAAAAGAAAGCCCGTCAGGAGACAAGATAGCATCCTCTGCAAGTACTCTAAACACAATCAGATGCACACAATCCTGTTAACACATAATCAGATGAGCAGCTGTTTACACAATTGGATGCATACAAACATGAAACCACCTAAACCAACATTGACACACTTATAAAATGACAGTTCCGCAGTGCGAATCATAGGCAATCCGTGGTACAAGCTGGTTTTAAAAGAGCCTAGAACAAGCGGCAAACTGATCAAATTGCAGGCAGAAAAGGATCTTAGCATCTGAGATATGCCCAAGGACACTGCGTACTCAGGTCACAGGATTTCATGATTTGCATCATTCCAATAAATTGCATTAACAGGCGCCTACCTCCTACCCGCCATGCCATCCTTTCCTCCTCTTCACTTTCCTCCATCCCTCCTCTTTCATATTATTTACCTCAACAATCAAATCTCCCCCTCACTTCAAGTTTGTATGGACCTCCTAGAGTGAAATTTCTACTCACAACATCAAACTGAGAAAACCTCTCCCTTTTTTTTTCCCTTTGACCACCCTTTTAACGTCTGCAGATCAACATTCGACCTTTTTTTTCTTTTTTTAAGGGGGTTGCGAGGGGTGTCGGGAACAGTGCAGGGCGCTGGAAGCACCGTGTTCAGCCCTCCATGTTGGCACAGTGGATCCACCCATAGACAGGGGACACTCAAGGGCGCGGAACACTCGACCT
Source organism: Chara braunii (assembly GCA_003427395.1). NCBI lineage: Eukaryota > Viridiplantae > Streptophyta > Charophyceae > Charales > Characeae > Chara > Chara braunii. Next base: position 1,750,986 of record BFEA01000295.1, read on the forward strand.
CGACCACGCACACACACGTGGGTAGGTGTCAAGCAAGACCAGTTCTTCTCGATGCGCTATACCCGATTCAGGTTCCAAGGCGCCCCAAAGTGACACGCATGGAGGCGATCACACACCCTGTCGCCTGACTTCTCATTCAACGGTGAAGCATTCATGTCTCCTCCACCGTGTTCAGCACTCCATGTTGGCACAGAGGACCCATCGACAGACACGGGACTCTGTAGGACGTCGGAGGGCCGGACACACCGTGTTCAGCCCTCCATCTTCGCACAGAGGATCCACCCATAGACAGGGGACATTCAAGAACGGAACACAACCTCGACCACACACACACATACCCGGGCAGGTATCGAGACTGGTGCTTCTGGGCCCCCCAAGGAAGGGCCAGCAACTGGGTGCGCTATACCCGATTCAGGTTCCGATGCCCCCCAAGGAAGGTGACCTGCCGGAAGGCGATCACGCACCCTGTCGCCTGGCTTTGCATTCAACGGTGAAAAATGCACGCGTCTCCGCGTAAACCATGCCTCAAATGTTCTCTCACCCTGCTGCTGCTATCGTAATCAACCTGCACCCCGCCCTCCTATTTACAAATCTGAAACATGGCACACGAGGGCGCTCTTTCCACAGTGAAGAATGCACGCATCTGCACATAACCATGGCCAAAATCCTCTCTTATCGTTCTGCGATCATAATCCATCTGCAGAAAGAAGGTTCTCAGCAATACAAAGACCCTTGTCCMCCCCCCCCCCCCCCYCCCCCTTGTATAAAACCTGAGACAGMGCAACATTCGATTCCTCATCTAGCTTGCGTCTTATCAGCAAAGYCCGCCTGCCACTTCGCAGGGCACACCCCGCCGCCGAGTTCCAGAAAAAGATTACCCGCCTCGGCTGAGTTCAGACATCAAAACCTACCGAGCAGAGAGAAGGAAAAAGAAAAACAAATCTAGACACTCTCGAGCCCCAGTCCCTTCCAAATAGGAAAAATAGAACTTGCAGAAACGAAGAGGTTGTTTAGTCCATGTGGCTGGATGGTAAACACAAGTAACTGTTAGCAAACAGAATATGAGTACAAATCCTGATGGAATCAGATGAACACAGTAAATTTCGGTGCTATCCCCTTCTGAAGAAGGGGTTGTTTGCCGACATAAAGAGTTAACAGCAAGGTGTAGTTTGAATGTGTCACAAAAAGATCAAATGTCTGCAGCCAAAAAAAGGGTGGAAGGAAGAGCAGGGCCAAGGGGACGGAGGAGAGAGGAGGGGAATCATGATTGGGTGGGAGTGCCGTGCTTGCGGATCACTTACCTCGACAATGAGAGGAGTCAAGATAGACTCGAGCCCAAAAAGTTTGCTTCCGACAGCAGCCGTAACCCTCTTGACAACTTCCTCCTGGTTTCTTACATCCAGCTCCTCACTGCCCTTCTCGACAATCTGCTCCAAGATCTCCAGCGACTGCCAACATGCATTCCCAAACACACAACCTGTCACTGCTTGCTGTAGATTGACCAGCTTACAAAAAGCCTATTCATGCTTGCTTTCGTACGTGTGAAACGACAACAAGGGTATGTTGTCACGTAAGGCAAGGGTATCAACAAGGGTACGTTTGAAACGACAACAAGGGTACGTTTGAAACGACAACAAGCCTATCCATACTGGGCAAAGTTTACTTGTTATGGTATGTTATCACGCAAGGCAATGAAGGGTTTGGCATTATACTCGTCTTGAAAAAAAGGGCGGATGCCATGCTCAATCTTGAAATTAGGATGGTCTGAGCTTTGCGGCGACACGAAGGAGAAAGGCCTTGGTCGAAATGATGTTCGAAGCTGGCTACCAGCCGGGCCGCCCGGGTCACTTTGTTTGACCGGGCGGCCCGGCCGTCCGACGCCCAGCGAAGGGTCCAGCAAAAGACCAAAAAAATCAAAAATCTGAAAAAAAACTATGTGATGCACAACAATAAACTGAACAGCTTTTGCCTCAGGGTCAGATCGAAATTCTTTACCCTGCGCAAGGATGACACGAATAAATCGAGAAATTCTTTACCAAAGTTGAAATAGAACATAAAATTAATTGCTCGATTGATCAAAACTCCTGTGTTTTGGGGTTGGTAACTAACCTGGCTTCCTCAATGTCCTGGCACATAACGAGATATATCAATATAATACCAAAGTAATTTAATAAAACGACATATATATCGTCAAACAGAACTGCCCGCGAAACCGTCGGGCTGATTGTTGTGCGGCTCTCTCTCAAATGGTTGACAACGAACCAAGCCCATGCAACTCCCTCCTCCCCCGGCTCTCTCTCTCTCTGTGTGTGTGTGTGTGTGTGTGTGTGTGTGTGTGTGTGTGTGCCACAATCATTTCCCCTTGCTGTTCTCTCTCTCTCTCTCTCTCTCTCTCTCTCTCTCTCTCACACACACACACACACAAACACAATGGCGGCGGCAAAAAGCAGCGCGCGCGCCCTAACTTTCTTTTTTTCTTTGTCAATGATGGCTAGAAGATCTCTCTCTCTCACACACACACACATCTTTCAATGATGGCGGGAAGCTCTCTCTCTCTCTCTCTCGCACACAAACACACACGCATACAAACACAGTGGCGGCAGCAAAAACCGGCGCGGGCGCCCGAACTTCTACTTTTTCTTTCAGTGGTGGCGGGAAGCTCTCTCTGTGTGTGTGTGTGTGTGTGTGTGTGTGTGTGTGTGTGTGTGTGTGNGGGGGGGGGGGGGGGGGGGGTTGAGAAATGGAGGGGCTATTTTCCAGATTCAAGAGTCGATTTTATACCTCGACATCGATCATCAGATTCACCTAAATAGGCCTAGAGGCAATCCAGCAGGGTCTGCTGCTACGTACTATATTTCATAACTCGGCATCGATCATCAAATTCATAACTACTACTGTATTATCTGGAGTTGATTTTTCACAGTAATTATTCATAGGCCCAGACGTAATGCAGTTGGGTGTTCTCCTATATACTATTGGCTATCATGGAACACAAACCGATGCATCCGTGCACCCTAATGATCATTTCCAGAAAAACAAATTTCCAGAATGGGCTTGTCCATTTCCCTCATCAATCCCTCGTCACCATGCACGATCACACCTCCAGAAAAACTTAACTGAAAAGTATGCAAATTCACCGCAGGAAAAAAAAAAAAAAAAAATCATCAGCATACGCTATCGCCTTTCCTGACATCGAACGTACAGAGGCCACATAACTTCGCCCTGTTTGGAGTTCTGCCTTCAATCATCAAAAAACTTCTGATGCATGCGCTTCTTCATTTCATGGGACGTGAGACCGTTCAGAGAAGAGACGGCAGCAATGAGGTACACAAGAATCTCAACACAGCACAGTTCAAAGAGGAAATGCAACCACCAAGACCATCCAAAGGTTTTCCACATTTAGCCTGATATAGGTATGTATATAGTCATGTAGCTGAACTTAGTTTTCTATTTGTCACATTTAGCCTGATATAGGTAGGTATATAGTCATATAGCTGACTTAGTTTTTTATTTGTCACATTTAGCCTGATATAGGTATATAGTTACATGGCTGAACTTAGTTTTTTATTTGTCATAAAGAAAACTGTCTGAAGATAAATATCGCACACAGAAAACTGTCTGAAGACAAATATCGCACACAAAAAACTGTCTGAAGATAACTACTCTGAAGATAAATATCGCACACAGAAAACTGTCTGAAGATAAATATCGCACAAAGAAAACTTAGTTTTGTATTTGTCATAACAAAAACTGTCTCAAGATAAATATCGCACAAAGAAAACTGTCTGAAGATAAATATCGCTCAAAGAAAACTGTCTGAAAATAGATATCGGATAAACAGGTGTACTCAGTTCGTTTTTTTTTTTTGGGTCACGAAAAGAACTGTCGGAAAATAGACAACGGCTACGAAGGTGACTTTGTCATTTTTCACAAACAAACCTGTCTGACGAAAAATATTCATATCTAAAATTCTAAATCTAGATTCTGTTTCCTATTTGTAAAATAAACGATAAAAGAAATATGGTCTGACGATAAGAAACAGTCTGACGATATGTATCTGGACTACTTTCTCACCTTCTTTGGGGTAATGGGCATAATCCACAGGAAACCAACGAACCTACCTAGCTCAGTTGCTACACCCAAGGACCGTTGAAATCCAGACCTGAGTTCAAATCCTACTGGACCTGGATGATGGAATAATACTTAAATCATTCTGAATTCCCTACCGTCTGCTGAATCTGATGACTTGGTTGTCCGATTTGCGATAATCATTCCAAAAAATTGAAGCTCGTTCTGAACGTCTTCTCACCTTGTTGGAAGCTTTGTTATAGCCGGCAATAATCTCGCTGGGATGAAGACCACTCGTGATCAGTTCCTCGGCACCAGATAGCAGTTCGCCCGCCAGAGTGATGACAAGATTAGCGCCATCGCCGACCTCCTCCTGCTGTGACTTAGCAGCGAGGACGAGCAATTTGGCGGCAGGATGCTGTACCTCAAGTTCAGTCATGATGGTGCCCGCATCGCTTGTAACAAACAGCTTCTCCAAATGATTGATCACGATCTTGTTCATTCCTGCACAACACCAAACCAATCAAGGAATCAATCAATCAGATCTTAGGTTCAAAGAAGTATCGATAGAACGGAAAAGATCCCAGCCAGATCTATCCCGGCAAGGAAAACCACACTGCCTGCCGACTGGCAATCACTGGACCACGGCAAAACGATGCACTTATTGATGTGATTGTGTATAACAGGCTAGGAGCGGAACAGACGGCAAAGAACCAAAAGAAATAGAAAGAGAGAGAGAGAGAGGGAGAGGGAGGGAGGGAGGGAGGGAGAGAGGACAGTAAAGAAGAGAGAGGGAGAGAGAGGGGGAGAGGGAGAGAGAGGGAGAGAGAGGGAGAGAGAGGGAGAGAGAGGGAGAGAGAGGGAGAGAGGGAGAGAGAGGCAGAGAGGGAGAGGGAGAGAGGGAGAGAGAGGGAGAGAGAAGGAGAGAGAGGGAGAGAAGGAGAGTGGAGAGCGAGAAGGACGGTGGAGAAAGAACGAAAGAGGATGGATGGGAGAACGGGAACCAAGACGCGACAGAGACAATGAGGCAGACGGAAAGAAAGAGCTACAGTAGGAGGAAGAAATGGAGGCAGAGACGCGAGGGAATCGTCGAGGAAAGGAGGGGGAGGGGTAAGAAGGGGAGGAAGAGAGCCAAGGAGGGGGAGCGAGAGACAGAGAGAGAGAGAGAAAGAGAAAGGGTGTACAGAGAGAGACAAGGAAAAGGCGAGGAATCCGCGAACAAACAAATTGGAAAAAAAAAAAAAAAACGAGGAAAAGCCGATCTTCCTCTCTCTCTCTCTCTCTCTCTCTCTCTCTCTCTCTCTCTCTCTCTCTCTCTCTCTCTCTCTCTCTCTCTCTCTCCCAACCATCACCGAACACATCAGCGGACTCACACAAACGAATCCCATCATCACCCTCTCTCTCTCAAAACACACGCACAAGTCTATGAGCGCTCGCAAAGACCACCGCCAACGCGCAATGACGACATTCACAGAAAGATCCGTTGCCGAATGCACATGAGGTATAAAGGTGTGCCATCCCTCACCATTGGGTCCGAGCGACGTCCGGGTAATTTGTGACAACTGCTTGCACGCGTCTATGTTCTTGAGAACCGCCTCATCCAATCCGGATAGCACTTTGTGTCCCTCTTTGAGCATAGACTGAAAGCCGAAAGGCTGTCCCATACCGAAGAACGCCATGGCTTCTACTCTGCAATTGATCTCTGCCCGAACGGCGATGACGAAGCGAGCGATTCAATCAATCAATCAAAATCAATCAATCAACGAATCAATCAACCGATGGCTCGATGGACCAAACGAGCAGGCAAGATCGAGCAAGTCAATCAGTGACAAGCAATCACACGGCACACGTCGTGCGCGCGATGGTTTAAGAGAGCAAGCAAGACGAGAAACGATGACGAAGACGCAGAGAAGCTGCCCTCTACAACAAGATACGAAAAGAGCGATGGTGTAGTCGAAGATAGAAGAAGACCTGGGGACCGGAACAGCTACCAGGCAATAATTCCTGCAGGTAATTGCTGGGAGTTCGAAAAAAGAGAGATATGGCTGGGACAGGTATCATGCATGTGCTGCAATGGCATGCATTAGAGAAGTGGGTGAATCACACTCGGAGGAGATGGAAAATCGTCACCAGCACCTCCGCCAATAGTCAAATCGAGCAGCAAAACAATGCACGCCGACTGCAAGTGTGAAAACGCACGGTGATCGCCGTGTAGACCAACCGCGGAGGGCGGGCCAAGGCAGCAACGCCGGATCTCGCCTCGGTCCCTACCCTACCGCGGGACCGACATCCCACATGCGGGTGGGCTTGTAGGTTGGGACAATTTGCCACGGCGGGAGGCGGGAAACTGAAAATTCCTTCTGGATCCAGTGGCCTAGCTCAGTTGGTAAGGCGCGCAAGTAGCATTCAGGACGTCTTGGGTTCGATCCCCAATGGCCTCATACCTTCCCTGGGCAAGCTTGGCGCCCGCCACCTAGAGAAAGCCCGTTCGTCCCCCCGCTCCGCACCGAGCACTGACTGCTGATGTTCGTAGTTGGGCGGGGACCACAGGGGAGGCACAACGACTGGCCCATAGAAGAAGCTCGGTCCTGGGGCAAGGTCCCACTTGCGCAAATTAGGAGATTTCGGGTAAGTGGGACCTAGCCCCTGATGCTCCCGGCTGACCCCTGGCCGGTATCCCCCACCTGCAGGTTGGGTGCAGCCCTCACATGTCCCCTTGTACGGGGTTCCCCGTAATGCTAAAACGAAAGATAAATAAAAGCGGCCTGAAAGGCCGTCCTGTCCAGATTTGGGAGGTACTTGAATTTATTTATTTTATTATTTTTCTTAGGGATAATTTGAGATAAATTTGCAAAACCCCCCATAAGTTGAGATAAATGCCGATGCCCCTGAAAGATGTGGGTAGAGCGGAATGCCATTTTGGACCGAAATCGTTGTGTTGCGCCCCTGTCAGGCGGGTGTGAAAATTTGCAATTTGACCTCCCCGTTTGGGCTTTGGCCTTTTGCAATAGCGCCTAGGAAAAGTTGGCAAGTACTCGGGCATGTTGCAAAGTTGGACGGTACCCTGTAGAGGTATATTGCAAAGATGGGAGTCCAACAGACGCTAGGGGTATTTCACAATATATCTTTTTTGTTAGAGGGGCATTCAGCTCTACCCACATTTTTTAGGGGCATTTTGGTATATATTTCAATTTATGGGAATATTCTACAAATTGTTCTTTTTTTTCAAGTTGCCTTTTTCGTCATTGAGGGACAACCATATATTTTTCTCTCACCTCACATATTTTTCTTTCACTACCTACCTACCACTACTCATAAGGCTATACAGGGGACCTCTGCAAGCATACCTTTCTACCTCTCTTCGGTGAATGAGAGGTTACCTTTCTTGTGTCGCTCTACAAAGAATATGTGGCTGCTAAAAATTAGCAGATAAACTTCATATTGGACATGTGTTTCAAGGATAGGATATTTCCCTAGGGGTTAAGCATAGGCATGACTGAAAATTAGAAATACATCACTCATTTTTATCTAAATTAAGATTTTTTTGAATACAACGTCTAGTAGTTGAAACAAAACGCAATGATAATTTTGTTCCTTGGTGATGAAAAAATAAGTAACCTTCAAAATAAGTTGGTAACGGTATATAAAAACTTTTGGTATGACTTGGGTCTCTTAGACCATAGAGAGCGAAAGGCAACCGTTTCAAGTAAAGCGCTCGTCATGTTTAAATTTTATGGGGAATCACCGAGAGGAGCACCAGTAAAGGCAACTTCGTTGCGGCTCAGTAAACCCAACCATCCTATAGATTTAACAATTACTGGTAATACGATTGTTATCAATATATCACAATCAACTACTTGTGCTAGGATAATTGAAAATTTATTAGCATGGAAAAAAAGGAGTAAGAGCATAAATTGAGAAAACATATTGAATTAAAAATATATATATATATATATATAATCAGGGTTGTTGGCATTCGGCCGAACGCGAAAAAAAAAAAAAAAAAAAATTTCCAAAAACTCTGAAAAAAAACCTATGTCATGCAGAAGAATAAACTAAGCAACATTTGCCTCAACAGTACATCCAAATTCCTTACCAGATTTGAAATAAAAATCAAATACGAAAAATAAATACTATTAATGAAAATAAGAAAAAAAAAATCGAGAATGAAATTATTGCGTGGGCGAGCAAGTTTTTGACACCGCCATCTTTGGCGATTTTTCATTGTTTTTTTGTTTTTTCAAATGCCATGAAATTTTATACATATGTATCTTACATAATAGAGAACCTACAAATAAATTTTTAAAAAATAATATTTTTTTTTATGGCCCCGAAATAAAAGGAAAACAAAAAGTGAAAAGAGAAAAAAAACAAATTAGTAAGTGGGAAAGCAAGTTTTGACACCACCATCTTTGCCGATTTTTCATTATTGTTTGGCTCCACAGAATGACTTCAAAATTGAGAGACAGGTAGCTTACATAACAGAGAACTCACAAAAAAAAATCAGAAAAAAATAATAATTYTTAGGTACMAAAMTAWTKTTTTGCGGGGTCCGAACCCCTTCGAGTTCGGGCCCCGTACGGGGACCCGAATTCCCGAACGTTCGGGGGTCAGCTTAGGGGCCTCCGTACGTTCGGTCTGCCAACTCTGTATACAATAATAATATATGTTAAAGAAAAAACTATATTCTGCAAAACAATAAATCGAACAACTTTTGTTTCAAGGTCACATCAAAATTCTTCACAAAAAATAAATAAATAAATAAATAAAATTATTATTTTATTTTTTAGATTACCAGTCGGGTCACCTTGATCACCCCACTGGTCCAAGGACTAGGGAAGATCCCAGCCGAAAAAAAAAATTTCCAAAAAATCCGAAAAAAAAAACTATGTTATGCAAAAAAAAAACTGAACAGCTTTTGCCTCAGGATCACATCGAAATTATTTACCAAATTTAAAATAAAAATTTAACTTAAATAATAATTATTATTTTTCTATTTCCTTTTGGCCCAGTTGGGCAAGTGGATCCGAGTCACTCTGGTAGCCTAGTTTTTTTTTTTTTTTTTTTTTTGGCCTAGCCGGGCAAATGACCCCGGGTCACTCCGGTAGCCTAGTCAATCATTAAATTTTATTATTAAGCAAATGAGATTGAAAAAAATTACAATAGAATGGCGCCGAAGACAAACGAGATGACAATTGAACGGCTCTGAAGACAAACGAGGTCACTACCATCACACACTATTTAGCATTCAAATCTAAGTCAAAGTGGACTAACCTAAGTTCATATTCATCCTCTTTCTGCTTGAAGGTATGAGACTTCAATATCGCCTCGAAGGTATTTCCGATCGTGGTTTTTAGGGGGGAAAAATGTATTATATTAATTATAATAAATTAACTATATGGTATATTGTTATTTTACAGTATATCTAGGCTACCAGAGTGAACCGGGTCCACTTGTCCAACCAGGCCATAAAATAATTAAAAAATAACTAAATAACTAGGCTACCAGCCGGGCCGCCCGGGTTCTGGGTGACCAGCCCGTGCAAGGAGGTCCCAGCAAAAAAAAAAAAAAAACAACAAATCCAAAAACTCCGAAAAAAACCACTATGTTATGCAGAAAAATAAACTGAACAACTTTTGCCTCAGGGTCACATCGAAATTCTTCACCAAAATTAAAATAAAAATTAAAAACTAAAAATATATATATATATATATATTTTTGGCCCGGTCGGGCAAGTGACCCCGGACCATTCTGGTAGCCTAGCTAAATAATATATTTTTTATTGAATTTTTTATTTTAAATTTGATAAATATTTTTGATGTAACCTTGGGGCAAAAGTTGTTCAGTTTATTTTTCTTCATAACATAGTTTTTTTCGGATTTTTTCGATTTTTTTTGTTTTGGCTGAGACCTTCCCTGGTCCTTGTACGAAAATAGGGTAACTCGGGCGGCCTGACTGGTAGCCTCGCAGTATATTCAATATTGTTGCTAAGATCATTTATGGAGGGAAAAAAAAAACAGTATGCTATTTTTTTCGGTTCAGATTTTGTCATTTTGGTTTTTAATCATTCACTGAATGATTTTAGGTTCCGAAATGACTAGCAGTGTGGATCCCAAGAGAGGGTGATTATTGTTTTTAAGTAATCAGTGTTGGTGCGACATCTACCAGACATTCTACTACACTGAGGAGGATGCATGTTCAACTTCCTCCTTAAGGACATATGTTGCAATTAACCCATTTCATGACTTGTAGGACCGACTTGTGCTGCAACTTCTTTCCTTCTCCTGATGTGTTCCACGAGAGAGGACCCTCTGTTGATTTTCATTGCATACTAGGTTTTGTCGAGCCTAGGTCCCATCGTATTTTCTTTTTGGTACTCACAAGGCTACATTCGAAAATTGCCTTGGGCACTGCACCCTAATATAATTTTGGGTTAAAGAAAAAAAAAAATCCTTAACGTCGTCGTAGTCATCAGATACATTTTATAAGGCGCTGGTGAGACTGTCCCTCAGCAAGGGCATTCGTCCTTATGGAAAACAAATGAAGAACAAAAAAAAAAAATTTCCTTATAATGCAATCGCGGTCTAATACCGAACACCACAGTGCTGATGTGAGTATGTCATGAGTGAGGCAGTTACTTGCCCCCTGTGGAATCCACCCTGCCTCATTGGCAGAACATAAAAAATCAACAAAAATAAAGGAAAAAAAAATAAAAAAATACGCAATCGCAATTCACACATATTGACCAGATACATTCCTTAAGTCATTGGTATCACTTTCACCTTTACAAAGGTCTTCCCCTATAAAAAGAAATGAAAAAAATATATATATATATATATCCCTTATGATGCGATCGCAACCTGATATAAAAGTTACCGTGCTGATGTGAGTATGTCGTGAGTGAGGCAGTTCCCTGCCCTCCATGAAAACCGCCATCATGATGCCTCGCTGACAGGGTACGGAGAAAAAACGAGAAAAAAATAAATAAAATAAAAAACATAAGAAATCACGTTTCCGACATAGCAGTCATATACATTCCTCAAGGCACTAGTGTGAATTCCATCTCAGTGAGGGTCTTCACGACATCGTCGGATTCGACGTTCTCAATCTTTTATTATATTTTTTTCCTTACCAAGGGTTCGCAGGCTACCAATAGTTTTTTATTTGTTTTCTTACCGACCCTACACCGGATCCCCGTACTTTTCGGATGAGGTAATTTCCCCAAATGGGATATCGGCTTGATACAACGAGTGGACGAAACAGGGGGGATGGTAAGGCATATGCATCAAAAGCAAAGGGAGATGAGGGAAATAAGGAAGGTGCCTTGAAAAAGGAGTCTAAGATGCTCAAGGACATATGAGAAGAGAAGGACCGAAAGAATCATGATGAAGTGGATAACAAACATAAAGGTAAAAAAAACAAGAAACAAAGATTAAAAAAAAAAAAAAAACAGAACTGACTACCCGGGAGGGAAAGGAGAGTAGGAAAATGAATAAGAGGAGGAAGATATCTAAACGAAAAGGAAAACATTCACCCCTGCAATAAAAACATTTGCGAAAAAAAAAAAAGAGAAAAAAGTTGAAAAGTCGATGAAACCTATCTTTCTCGTGCACCAAATGAAGGACAATGTGAGAGAAGAGTTGATGGAGGAGGAAGAGGAGGAAGAATAACAAAACCCCGCCTATAGAAATATATATATATATATATATATATATATATATATCGTCACAATATATATATATATATATATATGACTATTGGGGGAGATGAACTTAGTGATGTTGGTCCGATAACGATACTAGATGAGACTTACAACGAAGTGACACATGTGGTAGTTCCTCTTATATGTGTCACCTCGAACAAAGATGTCGTGGTGTTAATAACAGTATTAGCAAATGACACGATGAGAGATACCGACGGCTACGATCAAATCGAATTTGACAGAGACAGTACTAATAAGTAAGATTAAAAAGTTGATCCCAATCTATCAAAATGTACATTTAATCTCGTTGGTTTCGAATGAGGCAAATAGAAAACGGATGACAAAGGTACCACCAACCACCTTTACTTCATCTTTTTGTATGCAATAATGAAGGATTTAAATAAATAGTTGTTTGAATATTTAAATAAACTTCGGATTCTGCTCAAGGTTTTTGATTTACTTATGAATAAAGACCTCGAGTGAATCAGATTCATATTTTTTCTATCAACAGATCATAGCAGAATGGTTGAAGGAGGCAACACACAAGGATATCGTGTTTACCAAATCCTTTGTGGACATACTTAAGCAACCATGAGACGATAGGGCGGGGTCAAGAGGAGAGGAAGGGATGAAAAGCAAAACGTTAGAAAGTGGTATGAGTGACAATGGTAAGATCCAACTGATAATCATCCTTGTAACAATTCATACCGCATAGAGTAGACTCAGAGTTGTTATGTAGAACGTCAAAGGTTTATGTGATACTGAAAATAAACAAAAGAGGGATCGTTTGAAAAGTTCAATGCACAATAACGAAGTGTAAATTTTGTGCATTCATGACTCAAAATTAGACGAATCGATAATCTCCAAGGTAAACAATGGTGGGAGGGATCACACTTTTAGTCATCGTCCGTGACGAAAATACATCAATGAGAACACGATGCGAGTAAGTATTATTTAAAAAAAAAAATGAGGATCAAATTAATTTACCACTTTATATATATTTCGGTCTGATGATTGTGAATAAAGTTCGTATTGGCTAACGAGACATGAACAGTTATATGTGAATATTTATCAATTGATTTTAATGAAAAAACGATTTTCTTATCCCAGTTGCTTAGTATTATCTTATATTTTGTCAATCTTATTATTGTTGCATACTTAAACCACCACTACCCCCTCCAGCCTAATATGGACTTTCTTGGCCTGACGGACCGGGTTCTTAGGGGGGGCGGCGACCGGCACATACAGGCGGGTCTGGTCCAAGAATTTTCAAACACGAACTTTGACGATTTTTCTCGCTAAAAAACATTGGCAAACAAATCTGAAATTTTGATATCTTGTAGATTAGACCATGTTTTTTCCCAGAAAAAAAGGAGGGAAAAAAAAAAAAAAACAAAAAAAAAAAAAACATGAAGTAAATATCGTCATTTGTCATATTTTCCATTTTTGTTACTCTACCACGTTTGAGTCAACAAGAAAAGTAACCCAACTTTCGTGATTTTTTGCTATCAGAAGGATGGCTAAACAACTCTAAAAATTCGAGAGACCGTAAATTTTATCATGATCTTTACAGAAAAACTATTAAAAAAAAAAAAATTGAATCGTTAAATAAATCGCGGGGGTAATTCGATGTATTTTTTTATTTTGCCACTCCGCCAGTTCCCCCTACTGTGCTACCAGTAGCCCTCATGGACCTGTGCTATCGGTTACCCCTAATTTATGACGACCAGGGTAATGGTGGTTTAAATATTGTTATTAACCAAAAGTTTGATAGCTCGAGATCAAACTTTATCCATATAAATACTATTATGTTGAGGGTGTTAATTTAATCGCAAAGTCTTACTGATGTTTTTCACATATTGAATTCGGAGCGTTCATGTTACATAAGGTATAGGTCGTATAACCCAAGAAGGACATGGCAAGAAAATCAATTTTTTATGAAAGATGAAACATGAGAGACATGTATGAAAATGCAAGTTCCAATCAACTCCATGTCTAATCATTATCATATTACAACATAACTCAAGCTTGTAGAAGTCAATCTTGCATAACGATATAAAATTAGACCCTCTCATTTTAAAATGAACATTAACTATTTGAAAAACCAATATGTGTTAGAATGGATCAACGAAGATCTTAAACAATGGGAAGCGGCGAAAATACTATTTGATGTAAAAGGGGAATGTATAGAGGTTAAGATCATGATCATACAAAATACCCTTAATGTCATTTCTTAATTAGAGCAAGACAAACCAACTTAAAGGGAAAAAACGTGATGATTAAAAAAAAAAAAAAATAAAAAAAAATACTGATCCAATTTTTAATTCTTACTGAACATGGGTTAGGAAAAAAATGTCTACAGTAATTGGAAGGGATGAAAATCAAAGACAATTTATGTTTCTTATTGAATTCGATTGATTGAATGATTCCTTTAATTGATTGATAATTCGAATGGATCCTCTCTCTCTTTCTTTTTTTTTATCTCTCTCACTCTCACTCACACACACACAGACACACACACATACACACACATACACACACACATAGATACACACACACACACACACGCACACACACAGATACACACACACACACACACACACACAAACACACACACACACACATATACATACACACACATACACACACATACACACACGTACACACACGTACACACACACACATCAATTTTATGTCTGTCTGTTTTTTTCCTGTTGTTTGTCCTCCCTCTGATTTGTTCTCAATATTTTTTTTTTTGTGCCTAACTAAGATCCTTTAAGTAGTTTCAAACAGTCGGTGGTTCCTTGGTTGGAGTGCCAACTACACTCTTAGGGGGGGCGTTCGGTTTGGGATGTTTGTGTTGCCTCTAGGTGATGACGGATGCTCGTCGGAATATCTCTCTGGCTCAGTGGGTGGTGAGAACCAACAGTCTGCGGGGTTCAATCATTATGTGAGTAGGTCATGTGTCGCTTTGCTCCATGTTGGATGTGTGGACGACCTCGTCTGCACTCCACCACTGCCCTGCTAGTTGTCCCGCTTGCTTTGCATGTGGTTCTTTCCAGGTTAATGTGTCCCCTGTGTAGTGTCACCGTGTGGTTGGTGTTGTCTTGCACCTCGCTACTCTGCTGCCTTGCTGCCCATCTGCTGGTCGTGCTTTCCGTGTCTGCTGCTTGGGGGCCTTGTAGGATGGTTGCCTTGTTGTTGATGCCTTGTGCTTTGCTTTAAGGTTTGTGTTATCTTGTGCTTCACTACACGGTTGCCGCGATGCATGTCATGTAAGCCATATCGTTCCTTGCAGTCGTTTTTGACGTTGTGCAGTCATGTTGCCTCTATTGTGTTGTCCAGTGTTCCACAGGGTTGTTGCCCGCTTCTATGTTCGCTCGGGGACAGTCTGCTTTCAACAAGGGTCAAAGGGTTCATGACCCAAACCATAAAATACGGAGATTCTGCAGATTGTCGAGGGTTAAGCCTCCTGATGAGTCGGTGCAAATCTGACGAAACAATTTTGTTATCATCGATTTTTTTTTATTTTTTTTTTCGGTGTTCGTCATTTTTGGGCGGACTTGTATATATTTTTTTGCTTTGCCTGCTTTCTGTGTTTGAGTGATGTATGCCCTCCCGCCTCCTCCGTACCCTCCACCCGTTGTCTTTTGCTGATGCCTGTTATCTTATGCTTTGAGTATCATTCTGTACTTGCATTTTTCTTTTGTCTTTCCTTGTTTAGCGCATTTACGTATGGTCTGCCCTCCCACTTCCCTTGTGTTCCCCAGTCATTGTGCCTTTCTTTAGTTTATTGTTGTTGCCTCCTTGCCTTTTGCCTTATTATGCTCCATTTTCCCGTCTTGTGGTGTCTGTTTTATCGTGTATGTTTCACTTCGCTCGCAAAGAGTAGTGGGAACATGGATGCCCGTGCAGTTCGACATAGTCATTTACCACCTTACATTATAGGTTTCGTCTGTACCACGCCTACAAGTTCTTGTTCCTAAGCATGCTCATGTAGTCCGGCATAGTCATTCCCCACCTCCGAGTACCTGATACGTTTGCACCACGCCTACAAGTTTTTATTCTTAATGTCCACCGATATATTATTTCAGAGCTTGATTATGATACGGTTTCCGTATCATATTGCAAACATACCATTTTTTCGGGATACACACTTATAAACACACACACACACTCACACACACACATAAGCACGCATACACACACACACACTCACACACATACTTACACACATACTCACACACATACTTACACACATACTCACACACAAGTATCAGTTTGATTTGACTCAATCGATTTGAATTGATTGGATTGGTTAAATCGAACGAATTAATTTAATAAATCACAACGATTTAATCCATTCAAATGGATGGTATTTTTAGTGTGTGTGTGTGTGTGCATGTGTATGTGCGGGCCCCAACTCTCACCCGACGGTGTTTGACTTGTTTATTCCATTTTTAAATGAGCTAAGAAACAATTATGAGGTCTGCGGGAGGTATACTAACAACCGTGGTTTTTAGTTTTTTCATCCGCCGATCGGATGTCTGGTAGCGTAACAATTTAGTTTTTTTTTTTTCAAAAGCGGACGGGTAAAAGTTTTTGGATCTTCCTTTCTATTAAACTTGGTTTTATATTTTTTTCAGTCCTTAAAAGTAATGGACCAATGCATTATATATGAATATCACAATGTACCAAAACCATCATTTATACTTTGAGGAACGACTCATAAGTCTATGCAAGTTTTTTATTAATAAATTATTGTCGCCCTCACCCCATGTCGTACTTAGCTTAATGGAAGGGCGGGCGAAGCTAAACAAAAAATTCAAGTGGTGGAGAAGGGGGCGGAGCGTCCCTTTTCGCACCTCTCCTCTTTGTTGAGCTTGAGTTCATATCTGTCATCCTACACAGTAATCATCATCACCTTTCAAAACTGTTATTTTTTTTATGAAAAACTCGACCAAAAAGACTAAAATAAGTTGTTCAAAATATTTCAAATTGAACATACTAAAGTACATATTCGGTATAGGCTACCAGCCGGACCGCCCAGGTCACCTTTGTTTTTTTGGGCGACCCGGGCGTGCAAGGGCCAAAGAAGGTCCCCCCCCCCCCACAAAAAACAAACTCCGACAAAAAACTATGTTATGCAGAAAAATAAACGGAACAAAGTTTGCCTCATGTCACATAGAAATTATTTACAAAAATTTAAATAAAAATTAAAATTAAAAGATAGTTTTATTTTTTATTTTTTTATTCGCTTTTTGTCCGGGCGGGCAAGTGGTACTGGACCACTTTAATAGCCTAGTATTTTATGATATATATGTATATATATCATTAAATTATATATATATATATACATATACAGGGTTGCCGGCGTTCGGGACGGGCCGAACACCCCAACCCGAACGCCCGAACGTTTGGGACACCCTCTCGACGCGTTCGAACATTCGGCCGAACGCGGAACCAAAAAAAAAAAAAAAAAAAAAAAAAAAAGTTTCCGAAAATTCTGAAACCAAACTATGTCATGCAAAAGAATAAACTTAACAACATTTGCCTCAACATTACTTCCAAATTTCTTACCAAATTTGAACTAAAAATCAAATACAAAAAATAAATAATATTAATGAAAATAAGAAAAAATAAAACGAGAATGAAATTATTGTCGGGGCGAGCAAGTTCTTGACACCGCCATCCTTGGGGATTTTTCATTTTTTTTTGGCTTTGTAAAATGCCATTAAATTTTATACATATGTATCTTACATAATAGAGAACCTACAAATAAAGTTTGAAAAAATAATATTTTTTTTTCAGGCCCCGAAATAAAGGGAAAACGAAAAGTGAGAAGAGAAAAAAAACAAATTAGTAAGTGGGAAAGCAAGTTTTGACACCGCCATCTTTGCCGATTTGTGATTATTTTTTGGATTCACTGAATAACTTCAAAATTGAGAGACATGTAGCTTACATAACAGAGAACTCCCAAAAAATCAGAAAACAATAATAATGTTTAGGTACCAAAATATTTTTTTTGCGGGGTCCGAACCCCTTCGAGTTCGGGCCCTGTACGGGGACCCGAACGCCCGAACGTTCGGGGGTCAACTTAGGGGCCTCCGTACGTTCGTCTTGGCAACCCTGTACATATATATATATACAGGGTTGCCGGCGTTCGGGACGGACCGAACGCCCGAACCCGAACGCCCGAACCCGAACGCCTGAACGTACGAGACCCCTTCGAAAGGCGTTCGGCCGTTCGGGCTGAACGCAGACAAAAAAAA
>BFEA01000295.1:1837605-1850078 GCA_003427395.1 Chara braunii
TTTTTTTTTTTTTTTTTTTGTCAGTTGCAGACTTTTGATTTCAGAGGCTAAATCTTATCCAGCGGCCTAGCTCAGTTGGTAAGGCACGCAAGTGGCATTCAAGAGGTCTTGGGTTCAATCCCCATTGGCCTCATGTACCTTCTTGGGCATGCTTCGCGCCCGCCACTTAGAGATAGCCCGTTGGTCCCCTCAATCGGCATTAAAAAAAAGCAGGCTCTACTGATGTTCATAGGGGGAGGGGTAATCAGGGAGGCACAGCGACTGGCCACTCAGATGATGCTCGGTCCCTCTGCCACCGGCTGTCCCTTGGCCGGTGCCCCCCGTTGGGGGTTCCCTGAAGGCTATCAGGCCTCCCTAAGGCTATCAGGCCACCGTTGTCAGATTAGACACAAGATTGAGTTTACCTGGGCTGGTTAGTCTGATGATAATACCTTAAGGCCATCGCCCCTTTTTTTTTTTTTTTTTTTTAAAAAAAGCTAAATCTTTTAGCCCAACCAATTCAATTACTTGTCGAATCTGGACAGGACGGCCTTTCAAGCATTTTTTTTTTTTTTTTCTGGCGTTATAGCATCACAAGGAAGCCCGTGGCTTGGGGTCTAGGTTGCGCAAAAGCCTCCTACGGCTCAACATGCAGGAGCTGCACCCACCAGTTCGTGCGATGGGCCACACTGGCAGGTGGGCGACACCGGCCAGGGGTCAGCCGGTAGCATCGGAGATCACCCTCGATGGGCCACTCACTGTGTCTCCCCGCTGATCCCCTCCCCCTACGAGCATCAACAGTCTCTGCTCAATGCCACCCGGGGGGACCAACAACATGTCTCTATCTTTGTGGGCGCCAAGCTTGCCGACGAAGGTACGTCTCGGCCAACGGGATTGAACCGAAGACCTCCTCAACGCCACTTGCATGCCTTACGAATAGAGGACAAATGCGGCTGAATTTTCCAAATCAGTTTCGGGCCTTGGCGGATAATTAATCTGGCCTTCGAAACGAAACCACAAAAATGAAAGAAGAAAAAGAAAAAAATAAATAAATCCGAGAAGCGCGACGGAGGTATACTTTGCGAACAATACTCGTGACTCAAACAATATTTTTGTCACGGTCGCACTGATGAAGAACTGTTGAATGACCTGCTGAACGTTACTTCCAACACCAACGTTAATTTAAACGTTGCTCGAAGAAGGAAAATGTTTCTCTAACGTTAACTTTAACGAAGGTTTTTTTCTGTTGAAGTCACCTAGGTCGCATAAGCATGTCCGTAGGGCACGAAGTACCAAAAGCAACGTACCAAGCACTGAGAGAGAGAGAGGGAGAGGGAGAGAGAGATGGGGAGAGAGAGGGTCAAAGAAAGAGATAGGGAGGAGATGACAGGAGCAGGCGGAGGGGAGGTTGGAGGAGGTGGAGGCGAGGTGGGCACCGGGCGGAGAACAAGAGGGTGGAGACAGGGAGGAGATGGTGGGTAGAGGCGGAGTGCAGATGGTGGCCGGTGGCGGAGGGGAGATAGTTGAAAGAGGTGGAAGGGAGGTGGGCATAGATGGAAGGTGGGAGCCAGTGGCGAAATCGAGGTGGGCAGGCAGGACGGCCCATAGAACTTCAGTGCAGTGAAAACGCTGCCCGACAGATCGCAAGGCAATCCGGGCCGTCAAGCTGGTACCATCGCAAACGGCCCTGATCGCCGAGCGATTTTAAAATCTTAGAATGGGGGGCAATCTGGGTCGCCAGGCCGGTAGGTCCGCAGACGGCCCTGATGCCAAAGTTCTCACATTAACATTTTTTATAAGTGTAGAAAAATTTCAGCTGTCCACCTCTTTGTCACCCTCCACCTTGTCTTCCTCCTCTGAATGTCTTCCACAAAGTAATTGTGCAGATGATTTGCACCAAGCAGCCCTTGACTCCAAGAGCCCCAAGAACTAACCGTACGAGATCCATACGAGCCGTCAGAGTGAACTCCACTAAAACGCAGTCCTAGCAACAATATTTTGGAAATGACATAATCAGCACTTCTTCGATCCTCGGTAGTCTAACAAACACGCACTTTATTCTGGGCTCAAACACAAAGCCAAACAAATTTGCGTGTACAAGGCAAAAAAACAAACAAACACAAAAGTTACATATCGAGAGATGAGGTAACACAAACACACAAAGATAATCGTCAGCAGCCACCTGCAGGAGCAAGGTACATTCAGGGTCAAAAGTGGTTATCTTACCTTGCATATCTATGCGAGTTAGAGCGGTTCTAAACAGCATGCTTCAATCCCCTTCTTACAAAAGTGCATCCCAAACTCGCAGAACTGCAAGAGAAGACAAAACTGAATGTCTGTGCATCTGATTCACGTGAAGACCATAGATTCTTGATACAAGCAGCATGTCGCCCACCACCCGCTGCACGAATAGAAAACCTCAACAGTGATCATCTAGCCCTCTGTTCCATTTGAAAAAACAAGAGACTCGAATGGTTGACAAGACGGAATCACAAGTGGTGAACAGGGAACCTCACTTTTTAGCACATAATCTGAAAACATTCTGGATTTTATTTTTTTAATAAAGGTTTTTTCTTGCCGTGTTTTCTTCTTAACACTGTCCTCCCACTGAGGACAGCATGCCAACTGTCAAAACCGGTAGGGGTGTCGTTAACGGTGGAGAGAACACAATTTGTAACTAATAGTAGTCATTGTCCATCATTTCGTGCAGTGTGTGTATGCATGGATACTTTTGTGTTTCTGCATCCCACATCGAATTAATGTTTGTACCTTCTTTTTCATCAAGGTTCCTGTGTGTCCAATTTGATGTTTGTTTGAGCCTCGAAGATTACTGTTTCAGTTGGACCTCCCCCTGCCAACCACCAGGTAAGTGTTCACCAACCTTTCACACAACCTGCCTCACTGCCGGCCTCGCATCCGTACAGAATTTGCATGCCACTCTTGAGGGATATAGGGGGGATAAGAAAAACGACGGGTATGTGAAAAAAAAAAAAAAAAAAACACGCACTGTTTTGTCAGATTGTCAGATTGTCATCCGAATAGCGAACACTTGGAGCCATGCCGCACAATTGGGGTAACACAACTGCCTTGATCCTTGCCTGCTACCTGGATCGGGTCAGAGCACAGACACTTTGGCCGATGTGAAGGTACTGGGAACTCTCAGAAGTTGGTCCACGGAGACATAAGTCCGGGTTGGCTGGGCTTGCATTCACCTGGGCACAGAGGTGGGTTGTTGCGCACATTATTTAACACTGCTGCTGTAGGATGCAGACAGGTTGTTAGAGAGACAATTAGGAAGGATAGAGGGGGGGGAGGATTCCAATCAAAGACCTTAAATGATTATTATTTATTTTCATTTCGCATACATTTGCAAAATTGATGATATTTTTATTTTAACTAGAGGGGTGACATCAAATAGGAAAGGGTACATACAACTCACCAATCTCTGATACGGTTTCTCCACTTTCTGGTGCAGACCAGCCACTTACATTCCATACAACGACACTCTTGTCATCTGATTTACTTGCCACGAACAACCCTATAGGATTCCTCCATATGTGCCACCATTCCACCCTCAAGCATAGACAAGACTACAACAGTATTGTGAAGATAGAGGTTTACAACTAACTAGCACTAGCAGCATGACACAACACATGATCAACCTGTGCTCCTGTACACAAGCAGATGATCAACAATGACAAAGCCCAACACAACTAACCCCATCAGAAATCGAGGCATGTTGCAATGAGTATAAAAGCAACAGAACACAACACACAAGACCATCTGCACAAAACCAAAGGCTAAATAATAACAAAGTGGAGACACAACCCCTAGGGGTCGGTCCTTACAGTCCCTGCATCAATATTTCTTTTTTTTTTTTCCTTTTTTTTTATCTTGTTCATTTTTTCTTGTGCCTCCTTTCTCTGGGATAAAAAAAAAAATGAAAACAACAAATAACAAGTACAAGGATTCAGCACCTCGCTCAGCGCTGAAAAATGGCCCCACCCTCTCTAAGCGAAGGCAGCCCTGCAAAAATGCAACCGGGCCTGACTCCAGTCATGTGTACTGGATGGAGAGGCTGAGGAGGTTGCACCCAGGATGAGCAATGTCGTAGTTGCCCGGTACATTGGACCTTCTAGAATGTACACGCGGGCCAAACATTTGCAACAAACTCATCAGTTGGACCTACCAGTGAGTTGCAGATCCTGCACGTGTGCTGCAAACTCCATGGGGCCGTTTTTGCTCATATTGGTCTGTCCTTAGGTCCAGCTGCATTTTGGCTGGCAAGCCCAGAAGAATCCAATTAGAGATTCATTTTTTGAAAGACATGCAACACAGGGTAGACTCTCAGTTGACCCTCCAGAGGTAATCCTTCCGAGTTACCACCGAGCAAAGGGCCTTGCTGCTACACTAGATGGAGGAAGTCTACAAGAAGGTATATAAGATTGGCATAAATCCCCCTCTCTCTCTCTCTCTCTCACACACACACACACACACACACACACACAATGTGGCAATCCATCAATGAGGAAATCCGGATAGCGAACATTTGGAGTCATGTCGGACAGTTGGATTCACACAACTGCTTCGGTCTTTACTTGCTATCTGGATCTGGTCAGAGCATAGACACTTTGACGGACGTCAAGCTACTGGGAACTCCCAGAAGCTGGTCCACAGAAACATAAGTCTGGGTTGGCTGGGTTTGCATTCACCAAGGCACAAAGGTGGGTCGTTGCGCACATCATTAAACATTTCTGTTGTAGGATGCAGACAGGTTGTTAGAGAGATAATCAAGAAGGATAGAGGGGGGGGAGGATTCCAATTAAAGATCGTTTATGATTATTATTTATTTTCATTTTACATACATTTGTATAATTGATGATATTTTTATTTTAACAAGAGGGGTACGGTTTCTTCACTTTCTGGTGCAGAGTCTGCAGACCAACCACAGACATTCCATACAATGATACTCATAATAGTGCATAAGACCTGAGATCAGGACTAAACTACAAAAGCAGAAAATCTAACAAAACCCTGAGCACAAGACAAAAACATCAGTTTTTTTTTCCTCCTCTTCCAAGAGAGTAACCATGCAAAAAACAGATCATGCAGGCACAGGAGCAGCAAGATAAGGATCAAAGCAACAAAGCAGCGATATTACGAGGCAAAAGTATATAGGCAGGGTGCACAACATGGCCCATCACGACAAGGCATAAACCAGTACCATGACCATAAACATAGGATATTGTATGAGTGCGAGATGCGAAAACAATATCCAACTTATAGTTTATTGCAAGGCGCACTCATTTGATTATGACTCACATATCTTTGCTATTATCTCCTGCAAAAGGCATATATATACACTTGAAAACTAATTAAAAAAAAAAAAAACAAGCACTATGCAAAAATTAGACTTTCGCAAGGCTTGGATAACAACATTTATTCAACAATATCAGGAATCGCTCCTTCTATTTAAAATCCATATCAAGCGTTATAGCTTTATCACTTTTCAATGAAGTTTTTCCCCGTCTCACCTTCCCCGTTTTTTTCACATGCTTTGCGACAGTCAATTTTTTGCCCGCCTTTCTTATTGATACAGAAAAATGGTACTCGCTCTGATTTTTTGCAAGCCTTTTCATTTTTTCTTGGACCTCTGTCATTCGCAACCTGTTTTTTTCTTCACTACGATAAAAGCGATGTCTTGTTCCCTCAATGTCTTCTTCTAATATAAGGTGACAAAACGACAATTGCTGCAATGTGCATTTTGGAGGGATCTCCTTAATAAGATTAAACCCATTTACTAAAACCAACAAAAAACCCGGTGATCCATAATGAAAATTTCCACGTTTTCGTCATTCTTTGGAATTGGCGAGTTCAATCTTTTTTTCATTGTGTTCCTATTCGACCGGCTCCACACCTCTAGCGACAGACAAAGGTTAGTCCAACTCCTCCCAGAATCGCTTTCTCACACATGTAACAAGATCTCCTCGAACACCTTGAAAGACTCTTGAATAAGCATTCATCAACGAACTGGTTCCTTTTGCAGTTAACAATTTGAAAAACATTGTCTCATTCAAACTTTCATTCTCAATACAAAGTACATCTTTCAAATACTTTTGCAATTCGTCATCTGTTGGAAACATTCGTGCATCATATGCACGAGAGTACATACACGCTTGTCCAATCAATTGGAACTGTTCTGTTGCTTTTCGAAAAAACATTTTACATTCTTTTTCTTCTGCTATCAATCTGGAAATAATAAGTGCAGTGCGATCCTCCTGGGAAACAGAGCAACGATTCAGTAATGCGTTTGATTTTTCTTCTGTCGTACCAGTTCTCTCTTCATCATCACGCACTGAACCTCTTTCCACTCTCAAAGAACAACGTTCACCATCATTCTCGGGTGTAAAAGGTTTAGATAACCCCTTTGCAATCTCTGTGTCATCCTCAGAGATATGTTCCTCAATGAAATTTTCATTCCCTCCTCTTGATTCTTCAGTATAGGCAGCCCTTGATAACTTCAACTTTCTTCTCGCCTTTGCTTCATTCCTTTTTTTTTTTCCAGCAAACATAAGAAATAAACCTTGTGCGAATCAGTCGATGCATGACAAGCATGTAGGCAAGAAATAAAGAATCTAGTGAGGAAGGGAGATTATATGAATGAAGGAAGGAAGTTATGTGCTGACTGCGATGCCCTGATTGAGAGGTTATGTGCTGACTGCGATGACCTGATTGAGAGGTGCATCCGACCCAATTCGCAGTAACGCCCCCAGACTTTTACCCGAGATCTGCCTATAACCCCATTGTTGAAGTAACCGCATCTCAATCCATCTCAAGGACCAGACTTTGGATTGTGCATTCGAATTATTTTTGTCTGCCTGCTGAACATGTTTATTGTGCATCCCTCGAATGAGAGGGATAGCTGGAATACCCCTCACAAACAAGCGGATGCGAAGTCTACCTTTGCATAGCTGTCAAATACAGACTCACGAGTAATCAGGGAAGATGTAGGGACTTAGATGCAGTCACCGACTGTCAAAATGTTGCCAACTTCAAGAATAAGCCAATATAGGAAGAGTACGAATGCAGTGGAAGTCTGAAATATGGATTGAGTCGCATAGATTGGAGTCACACATTCAACACTCAAATCTAAACAATTGTGAGGGAGGTGGGGTCTAAAACTACACACAGACGAAGTCCAGGCCCCGTATACATCAAAAGATGAGAGGAGGGAGATGTAGTCAGGGCTACACATAGACGAAGTCCAGACCCCGTACACATCAAAAGATGATAGGAGGGAGATGGAGTCAGCGCCAGATGTCTAAAAATAGAATCATGCTGACTTCATCTCCCTCCTATTATCTTTGGATGTGTACGTGACCTGAACTTCGTCTGTGTGTAGTTCTAGACCCCGGCCCCACTCATAATTGTTGGGATTTGAGTGTTGTCTGTGTGAGTCCAGTTTATGTGAGTCGTCAAGCTGCTAATGAACCCAGACAGTGCACGGTACAAATTAACCCTAGATAGCATCACAACACTCGCACTTGTGGCCTCACCAAAAGATATGTTAGGCCTATTTTTGGTAATGAACAAAGATTGGGTCATAAGCACGGGACACAGAAACAAGACTAGAGGCGCCAGGCTGGAGAGCCATAGGCCAGCTACCCCATACTGGAACGCCTTGCTCCGAATCTGGAGGAAAATATTCCCCGGTAAGTCAAATAGACCAAGATCTAAGGATGAAATACTACGACAACGGCTCTTCAGAAACCAACGGGTGACAGATGAAGCTAACAACCCTCTTTTCCTACAGCACAGATTACTCTCATGGGTCAGAAACGGCGTTTGGAAAGCAGCTCATATTTGGAATGAGGACAGAAAAGAATGGAAGACAGAACAAGAAATTAGTTCCCAACTGAAGGGATGTCACAGAAGAAATGAGAATCTCCAATATTTGATCAACCTTATCCCGCGGGAATGAAAAGACATCTTGATGGAAGCTGCCCGGTGGAAATAAGGGGAATGGGGCCTCATAATACAAGAAACGATCCCATTGAAAGCCTTTCAATTCTCCCACATTCTACAAGGTTCACAAACTAAGGTTAGTTTTCTCTCCTTCCCAATCGGTGGGGCGACCAAGAATATGCCAACTATCCTGAATAAGGATGTAGAGACGGTAATCCTGGATTTATTCCTACTCAGGAAGGTGAGGGTCCTGGGTTCATGGCCCAAGTTAATCTTCAGACCAGACACAACAATCCACAACTTGAAATTCGACCCAGCCGAATGGCTGTGGTTGCCGGACAAGTCCAAGAATATAAAAACTAAAATCTCGATTTATGAATACACAATTAAACCGGACTACAAATTGTCTATGAAGACCCGAGATCCCAACCCCGTTATTAAAAGAAGGCAAAATATTCTGGGACAAGAGGCGGACAAACTCACAAAAATCCCATGGAAGGAAATCAAGTTGATCAGGCCAATAAAATTTAGAAACCTGCAATGACATCAAAACTAAAATCCCGATACATGAATACACAATTAAACCGGGCTACAAATTGTCTCTGAAAACCCGATATCCCAACCCCGTTATTAAAAGAAGGCAAAATATTACGGGACAAGAGGCGGACAAGCTCACAAAAATCTCATGGAAGGAAATCAAGCTGATCAGGCCAATAAAAATTAGAAGTCTGCAATGGGTAATCACATACGCGACCCTACCAGTTAGCCAATGGCTGTACACGAGGCGCAAGGCGTCAGATCCGAACAACTCGAAATTATGCAGAACTTGTAACGAAGGAGCAGTAAAAGACTTACTACACTGTTTAATACATTATAGGGAGGCGACAGACTATTGGGCACGAGCTGCTACATTATGGGATTCCTTATTTCCGATCCCCTCCCCCGAACAGCCCATTCAGCTTCTTCTCTTAACTAACATCCCTCAACAACTCCCCAAGCCAGAGAAAATTTGGTTTGGAATCATCTGAAAGGTGACACTATCAATCATATGGAAGGAAAGATGCAGTATGACGATTGAAGGACTGTCCAATCCACGGGAGATGAAGTCGGTGATACAAGCTGAGATACTTTGCAGATGAAGAAAGGTCAAACAGTCATGGACGAAGAACAGGAACAAAACAAGAAAACAAGATGGACCTTCTACAAGAATTGGTTGATAAATGGCAAAATAGCGGACTTGCGAGATGATCGTATCTACTGGAAAGACTGACATAACTCTATCCCAGGAAGGACTCACCGACATTAGACAATGGCAGATGACCAAGACGAGCCATGATCAAACATCTACGAGAACCGGACACGACGAAACAGGATAACCTACAACAGGCTACCAACCGAGGGTTTCGGGTTTAAGGGATCAGGGACCCTCATATAGGAGAATTAACTTAGATGAGGGATAAGGGGATTTGAGGTCAAGGAAGGACAAAAGAACATAAAAAGGGGCAGGAAGAGCGGACTGACAAGCTCTCTCTAGATATATAGAGTTATCCGACAGATCCACTAAAGTAGATATGAGAGAAGAGAGGTTGTCAAGGCAAGCTGACAATCAATCCTCTGCCAACACGGAGTAATCAATGCTGATCAGGGGTCCTTCGACCAAACGAAAGGAAGCTTGCATGCGTTAATTTTTTTATGTGTATTAAAAAAAAAGAAAAAGATAAAACTATCAGAAGATATACTGACAGTGCAAGCAGTCCTTTTACCTGTGCTTCATGGGCGTAATTTTTTGAAAAGCGTACTTTAGTATGGGAGGCTGGACCCGGTTTCCAGCAATTCGGGTTTCCTGGCTTCACTGAAGTTTTATGGAGATAGGAAAGTCGGTTTGAGTTTCGAGCTTAACTCGTAATCAAAACTGGCTGAGGCTGCCAGGATAACTCCAGGTTGAATTGTGAGGTCCCCGGCCTCAGTTACATTTTTTGAAGTAAATTTCCAAGCTGCTTTAAAAAAAAAAAAAAAAAAAAAAAAAAAAACCATCTCCGAATCCCAAATGAAGTCAAATCCCAAAATAACCTCCAATCATAGTCCCCAATGTCATTGTCTCGTATCCATAGAAGTGTAGTAGAAGTAACAGAAGTAGAACTAGTAGTAGAGAGAGAGAGAGAGAGAGAGAGAGAGAGAGAGAGAGAGAAAAAAAAAAAAAAAAAAAGGAAGATAAGAGGGGAGAAAGGTGAGACCTTCCCCTTCTTGATACTTGACTACCTGCTCTGGCAGTGAAGGCTGTTTTTTTGAGCACGACAATGAAGGTCGCTCCATCAAGCACGACAGTGCAGCGATGGTGCTTCAGTGTCAGGCTGAGCCTTGCGCTGTGTGCAGGAACTGAGCCCTAACTGGGGTAATGCAACAATTTAACCTCTTTGTTCTTCCCTCCATTTCCTTCGCTTCCTCTATCTGCCTTGTTCCCTACTGGAGCGATGAGCATCTTCCTTGCTGGAGGAGGATGCTAACTAGATAGCACACCTACCAAAAAGCACCAAGTGAACCAAGGAAGAGAGAGCAATGGGGGTTTAGGGAGCAAGAGGGGTGCATATAGCAAGGAAGGCTAGTTAGGCCTGGCGTAACTGAGATTTCACATGAACTACAAGAAAATACAAATCACAAGCCTTATGAATTTCGCATGAAACTTACCTCGTCGAATCCTTTTTTTTGGGTTTGACACTTCTTGTGTCAATTTTTTCTGAATTGGACATTGTAATGCTTCTTCTCTTAACAGTGTTGTATAAGAACCATCTGGAAAATTATTTTGGTGCTCTTTGGCATCACGAATTCGCCTCGCTTTGCTTTGCTTCTTTATACGATCCCGCAGTTCGTCGAATTGTTTTCGACTCATAGACGGATCTCCTTTCATAGTGACGACTTGCAGATTTAATACTCCTGCGTCAAATCAGAATAAATGAAAAACGTTGATATATCATAGTATTTTACAAGACAAGCATTTTAATATGTATGAAAACCTACGATACTAGATACTTGATCACCAGATACATAGGTGA
Organism: Chara braunii; assembly: GCA_003427395.1. Taxonomy (NCBI): domain Eukaryota; kingdom Viridiplantae; phylum Streptophyta; class Charophyceae; order Charales; family Characeae; genus Chara; species Chara braunii. The sequence goes on from BFEA01000295.1 coordinate 1,848,600, forward strand.
GACTATCGAGTTCGGCGTCACATAACAGACTCATATCAAAGATCCTTAATATTTGGTAGTCGCAGCTAGCCATAACTGCAGATCAAAATCCTCACAACCTGGACCAGGTGCAGCTAGGCCCAATTTATGCATAGAAATCTGAGTCAGCTCATACCTAAATTTCCAAAAAAAATTACAGTCGGACCTGCGCAAACCAAGACATATTTTCACCCCCATTTCCTTCGCTTCCTCTATTTGTCTTGTTTCCTACTAGAGCGATGAGCATCTTCCTTGCTGGAGGAGGATGCTAACTAGATAACACACCTACCAAAGAGCACCAAGTGAACCAAGGAAGAGGGAGCAATGAGGGTTTAGGGAGCAAGAGGGGTGCATATAGCAAGGAAGGCAAGTTAGGCCTGACGTAACTGAGATTTCACATGAACTACAAGAAAAGATAAATCACAAGCCTTAGGAATTTCGCATGGGACTTATCTCGTCGAATTCCTTTTTCTAGGCTTGATACTTCTTGTGTCAATTCTTTTTAAATAGGACATTGTAATGCTTCTTCTCGTAACAGTGTTGTATAAGAGTCATCTGGAAAATGATTTTGGTGCTCTTTGGCATCACGAATTCGCCTCGCTTTGCTTTGCTTCTTTATACGATCTCCTAGTTCGTCGAATTGTTTTCGACTCATAGACGAGTCTCCTTTCATAGTGACGACTTGTAGATTTAATACCCCTGCGTCAAATCAGAATAAACGAAAAACGTTGATATATCAGAGTATTTCACAAGACAAACCTTTTGATATGTATGAAAACCTACGATATTAGGTACTTGATCACCAGATACAAAGGTGAGACTATTGAGTTCGATGTCGCATAACAGACTCATATGAAAAATCCTTAATATTCGGCAGTCACAACTAGCCATAACTGCAGATTAAAAATCCTCACAACCTGGACCACGTTCAGCTAGGCCCAATTTGAGCATAGACATCTGAGTCAGCCCGAACCCATATTTTCAAAAAAAATTACAGTCGGACATGCGCAAACCAAGACATATTTTCCACCCACACCCAAAAGCACAATCCCACCCGCGGCTGCCCGTAGCTGAAATTTGTTTCACCACCGAAACCTCACACCTGCCCTTGCTTTTCTACATTTTCAATAGTCCACCCATCGATACCCAGCCTGACCATTCCCACCTATGCAATTGGTGGCCCCGAGAGTTTATAACTTTTGATCACTACGATTGTTTTTTTATTTTTAGTTGAAAATAAAACAAAAACTCTTTATAAACCTTTGGAACGAAAAAATAAGGAGGTCTATGCATATGCATACCTTCTAAGCTCTGCACCGACACCAAAATCTATAGCACTCCAGGATAGTTTCCTGCACAAAAGCCAGGGTTGTCGAACCCCGGCCCCGGGACCCCGCCGGGGTTCCGGGGTTCCGGGGGTCGGCACCCGGGACCCCGGCCCCCTGTAGGGGGAAAAAAAAA
>BFEA01000295.1:1875615-1892800 GCA_003427395.1 Chara braunii
GGGGATACGCCCACCGAAGGGAGGTGACAGCTCCCATAAGGTGTAGGTAAGTCGTGCCTCGCGTAGGCCCTATCCTGTCGTAGGGGCTCGCGAGAGGTATGGTTGGCGCACTCGGCCGGAGCGGCTTGTGGAAGCTCCATGAATATTGCGACGGAGGGTTATAAACCAACTCCTGCGTGACGCGGCCGGGAGGGTCCCGTGCTGCCCTAATGAGGTGCCGGACCGATGCGCTCGACAAGTGGCGTTGTTGCCGGGGATAACAGAAAGCCTACCGTTGTCCCTGGTGGAACGACATCCGGGTATGAGAAGTAAATAAGAAAAGGCATAAAGGAGTGATGAGAAGGTAATGAAGGAATATATGAATGACTAAGTATAGGTGAGGAAATTTACCTACCCAAAGTAGAGGAAGTATGAGGGACGATCGTGTTAATATTTGGGTGAAGTAAGTACTAAGGGTTAGGTAGGACAGATGGAATAGACCGGTCAAGGTATAATGTTGAATAAGGGAATGTGCTTGTCTTTTTCTCTTACCAGGAAGCTTGAAAATAAGAGGTTGTCAAGATGTCTGAAACGGGCGGCGCATCGGGTGCACCCAAGAAGGGTCTGACACTCGATGACCTCATTGCGGCCATCGACCGGCATAAAAGGAATCCGAGCAATATCCCAAAGGTCGATACTTTCCATTTTTGTGGGGAAAGAGTTTCGGAATGGCTGGAGCGGGTGAAACAAGCTTTGGTCGGGCGGTCGGACATTGTAAAGTTTCAACGCATCCTTCAGTATGTCCTCCACAGCTACGACCAAGAGGTGAAGAAAGTCATAGATGCAACCCAAGGTAGCTGGGAGAGGTTTAAGGAGGGGATGCAGAGGAAATACGGCCTGGGAGACGGGTTGTTCACTACCGCGAACCTTGAGGCGATGAACAAAGAGGATTTTACAACGATAGGGGCCTTTGTTCAAGAATTTAAGAAGAGGGTGCGGAAGATCCAAGGGATTTCAGAGGAAGCACAGTGCGCCATCTTCCTGGGGCTACTCACGGCATCGGAGGCCGTCGAGTTGACGAGACATGGAGGAGGTAGCACCAAGCTCTCTTGGGCCATCATTAATAGAGGGGTGAAATTGGGATGTTTGGACCAGGTCGAGCAACGTCAGGTACGCCTACAAAGGCAGAAGAAAAAGGAAAGAGATGCGACCGCTTCTGGGACCCCGGGGGTAACAAGGATTGTTACAGACGTATTGGCACAGCTAGGGTATGCGACAGTGCCGGTGGTGCAAAGGAGGGTGGTGACGGCTATCAAAGTGAAAGGAAAGGAGCCGGTGATAGAGGAGGCTGTTCAGGAGAAACTCTGGGAAAAGGAAGAGCCGGTGCCGCAGCACCTGACGAAGGTCCAGCGCAAAGTGTGTAATTTGGTGCAGGGCGGACAGGGATCTGGAAAAGCGCAGGCGCCTCAGGCCCAGGCAGCAACCCCTTTAAATGTGACGGCTCCATCATCTAGTACGGGTCCCTCGCAAGGTGGGACGCCCTCCTACGGACAGTGACCCTGACCAGTGATCAATGCAATTGTGCCATGGGGAAGTCCGCCGCCAGTAGCCGGACCGCAAACGAGTATGCCACCGCCCATCTACCCCGCAGCCCAGGCCCAGCCTGTGGCCCCGCCGCCGTCACCTGCTCCTAGTTCACAGGGCAGTGTGGCGGGAGGTGGGAACCAACGGCAATGCAATCAAGGCAACGGAGGGAGGGGTGGAGGAAGGCGGCGAGGCAAGAATGACGGCGGAAGAGGGAGGCAATGGAATGGTCAAGGCCAGGGGAACCAAGGCCAGGGGAATCAAGGTCAGGGGTACCAAGGCCAAGGGAGTCAAGGCCACAGGTACCAAGGCCAGGGGTACCAAGGCCAGGGGTACCAAGACCAAGGGAGTCAAGGTCAGGGGTACCAAGGCCAGGGGTACCAAAGCCAGGGGTATCAAGGCCAGGGGGATCAGAGAAGTCAGGGGTATGGAAGACCCCGTTTTGATTGGAGGACGGTCATTTGTCAACATTGTGACTAACAAGGCCACACTATAAGGTTCTGTAATATAAGACGGGAAGATGAGAGGAGCGGGCTGATTTCCTCCACTATGGATGGGAATATCTACGATCAGTTTGGGGAGGTCATTGACAGAAGGCTTGGAGGGGTTAGGGCGGAAGCCCAGCGAAGGGCGGCAGCTCGTCCACCACCCCCTGCCATGTTCAGGCTATGGCAGGAAAAGGAGGAACCACCGATTGGGGTGGAGGAAGTGGAGAGCGATGAGGATTTGGCTCAAGGGCTACGAGGAGGAAGTAAGACGGAAGAGCCCATAATCATCGAGTCAGATGACGAGGATGAGGAGGAAAGAATGGAGCCTCCGTCCGTCTTATTTGGGAAGATGGAGGACCTGCTGGATAAGATGGGGAGGTACCAACAAAAGTTGGTGGTCCTCTGTGAGGAAGTGAAGGGATGAAAGTCTAACATCCCCAAAGTGTTCCTCTATGACTACGGCCCGGAGTCAGCACCTGGGCGACCCGGAGTAAATGTGGTGGGGTCGTGCCCACAATCGGGGATGAGGGGAAGACCCCTCACTCCGCAGGCCCGGCTGGCACAGACAGCACGAACGAGGAATCAAGCCAAAGTCAGTGCCAGCCAAGAGCCTCCGAGGAGAGAACCCGAATCAGGGAGAAGGAAAGAGGTTGTGGAAGTAGAGGATGACGATGATGAAGAGGAAGAGGACGAGAAGTTGCGCAGAGAGGAGGATTAGAGAGCGGAACAGCGGGCAAGAAAAAAGGGAACCAGAGGAGAGGCCGAACCGGTCATACATGACGGACCACCCAAAAAGAAGAAATACGTGGTTCGGTTGGAAGAGGGATTTGACGTAGAGAGAGTAATTGACAGGCTGTTGGAAGGGCATAATGACCTCATGACCCTGAAGGAAATCCTAGTGTCAGCCCTACGACTCCGCGATGAACTGAAGGGGAGATTGTCGCGGCTCATGATACCCAATGTCCATCTGGGTACGATCCTGCCCAAGGAGGCTGAGTGGGCAGAGTTGGGGACGAAAATGGACTGGAAGTATGTAGCCTGCGGCACGGTGAATTTCGTGGTGAAGGGCTCCAAGTGTGTGGCAATGGTGGATACCGGGGCCGAAATGAACATCATTCGGGAGGTGGACGCAATTAGCTTCGGGCTGGATATAGACCGTTCTGACTGCGGTATTCTGCACGGAGCCAGCTGCAAGGCCGTTTTTTTGTGGGACAGCCTCGAATGTGCTTATCGAGGTTGGAAAGGTGAAGGCCAGGGCATGCTTCTTCATAATGCCGGACGTGGACCATGGAATCCTCCTGGGGAGGTCATTCCTAAGCAGGACGGAGACCGTGATGTTCAACAAACATGACGGGACTCTAATTCTTCTCTTATGCGATCCTGCCTGTAGGAATTACGAAATAATTACCTGCAGGAACATTGGGCCAAGGAGTATAAGGAACCGGCCCAATCCAGGATCATTCACGATCGAGGAGACGGAAGGGGAGCGTAGGAGGCTCCGGGCAGAGCCCGAAGCAGGAGAGAGGGTGAAAGCATTTTCCCTCAGCCTGTCAGAAGTTGGGAAGGCCATGAACCTAGTGGCCGCGCATGAGATAGCAGATCCGGATGCCATCCAGGCCTTGAGGGAGCAAGTTCTGAAATGCCCCGAGGCAGGAAGGTTGAAGTTGGTATATCGGCTCCCAGGCAGCGGAGGGCACCCCGCATCAACACAAACACAATCTGTGAGTCGGCCTTTTTTAGGGGACGACTCAAGCAGGGTTCCCAAAGGCGGTACAAGACGGTAGACAAGAAGTGCCACCCGGTTCCCGTTCTCGTTAATGAACGAGGAGTAGTTGATTATAGGGGAACCCGACTTCCTACTGCCTCAAGAGCGAACATTGATGGTGAAATTAATGAAGAGGAGGCATCGCGCCTATGCGTTTAGCGACGAGGAGCGTGGCAGACTAGATGTGGACAAGATACCTATGATCCGCATCCACACTATGCCACACGAGCCTTGGAACATGAGAGGGGCGCGATATCCTAACCCTGACGAGGAAAAGAAGGTGGTGGACTACCTCGACGGCAAGATAAGTACACACGTCGCCGACTATTCTAGTGGACCGTATGCATCCCCGTGGTTTTGCTTCATTAAGCCAAACGGGACGCTGCGATGGGTGCAAGATCTGCAGAGGTTAAATGCGGTGACCGTGCGAGATGCTGGAGGACTGCCAAATGCGGATGCTTTGTCGGAATCCTGTGCTGGAAGGCCTATAATTTCGCTTATAGACCTTTACTCAGGATACGATCAGTTTCCGGTCTACCCGCCGGATAGGCCGGTGACGGCTATGCATACGCCGCGAGGATTAATCCAAATGAACGTGGCCCCTCAAGGGTGGACCGATGCGGTAGCAATGATCCAACGGGCCATGATTCGGGTTATGCAGTCAGTCAGCCCCCATATTACACAGCCATACATCGACGATTTGGCGGTGAAGGGGCCGGCAGTGAAGGAGAGCGATGAAGTCTCGCCAGGGGTAAGGCGCTGCATCTGACTTTACGAAAACAACCATGCCAAGAGGAGGGAGGGGGACACGGCCGCCTCGGAGGCCGTTGGGAGCATCAGGAGGATATGAGCGACATGGGCCTCGCCATCGAGAGAGTACTCCGGTATACGATGATGGGGATATCGAGCTATTCCTGGACAACTTTTGGGATCATGCGAGGCGTATGGGCTGGACCGTGGCCCAGGCAATCGAGAGACTGAGGGGAGTCTGCAGATTCGAAGAGCCCGTCGCGCGGATCCATAGAGAGGCGACGACGAGGCAAGAGGTGGAGATGAGGATGGAGGAGTTGCGACCCTCGCCGGTGGGACCAGATGGCAGGCCGATCCGCCTGGAGATTGGAAATACGTCGGACTTCATCCCCGCATTTGAGTGGTTCATGCAGGGGCAGGGCATACCGAGAGATGATTGGATGCAGACGCTACCACTCTGGACCAGGAAGGCGGAAAGGCCGCTGGCTAGCCAAATCAGAGACATGGCCCGGGATTGGGAGAGTTGCAGGGCACATCTGAGAGAGGCCTTTCGACGGCCAGAGCCCCCCCAACCCAGACTCGATAGGCGTTAGAGGAGTCAGAGGCCGAGGGACCCTGAGCCCAGGGAGGTGAGACCGTCTCGAGGAGGACGGAAGGCCCTAGCCAGGAGAGAGCAGGAGCCAGAGGTTGAGGAGCGAGGGGCATACCTTGAGTGTAGGTTTGGACCAGTGGAGTTCCATCGTTTTACTGAGGGTGGATTGAGGAGGTCGCCAGCACACATACAGGAGGAGCCGCCGGTGTCTGAGGGGCCTTTGAGGGAGTTGAAAACGCATCTGGATATCTCTCAGTGGAGAGCGTCGCCTCGGGGTGAGGAGCATGGAGAGCAGGCAGAGGAGGTGCCACGAGAGGAGGAGCCACGAGAGGAGGTGCTACGGGAGGAGGTCCAGGATACTTAGCGGGAGAGAGGGCTGGGCGATGTGGGGAGACGTGCAGGGAAGGAAGTGATAGAGGTTGGAGAGGACACGCCCCCACAAACGTCAGCAGTGGGCTTGAGACTCGGGGATGCACCAGGAAACACTCGCCAGGCGGAGGAGAGGATGCAGAGAGAGGAGGCCCCATTACCTTCATCAGAAAAGGCCCCTTCGCTAGAAGGGAGGGCAGAAAGGAGGAGAGAGAGGGCAACTGTAAGGAGAGAAGCCTTGATCCCGATTGACAGGCACCTAGCAGCTCATGCCCTGGAGCACCCAGACCTGGAGGAGCCAGCACCTGCAGAGCCGCGCCAGGAGCCGTGCCAGCCCGAGAAGGAGATGGAAGCAGAGATCCCAAAGAGGGTCGACCTCCGCACGAGGGAAAGGGCGCCCGCTGGAGAGACGGCTGAAGAAAAGAGGGCAAGAAGAACCAGGCGGATAGATGAGATATGGCAGGAGAGGCAGAGGTTGGAGGCAGCGGGGGAGCTTCCGGAGCAGCAGCAGGAGAGGCAGAGATTGGAGGCACCAGGAGCACTCCTAGGTCAGCCACCCAGCGCACCAGCTAGGGCTCCGGAGATTCCAGAGATGTGGAGGGACTTCTGGGAGCAGAGAGGAGAGGAGCTTCCTTCGCCAGTCAGAGCCGGGTTTGGGGTGGCCAGGAAGGCGGACGAGAGGTTAGATCGTAAAATCAAGTTTCTGGCCAAGACCACTTTTGACCGGCACTTGTTATTGGAGGGCGATCTGGCAGGGAAGAAGATGAAGGAAGCAAGCCATGGAGTACGCCTGAAGGCTATGGAGATGGAAATTCAGGAACTCAGGGCATTGGTGGCCAGCCAGGTAGCTATCATCGAGAGCCTGAGGCAGCAAACCCAGGGAAAGGTGAACAGGCCAGAGAGCAGTCGGCAGGGAGAGCAGAGGCAGCCAGGACTGGGATTGCCAGGACATCCATCTGTGGCAGAGCCTCGCCAGGAGCCACGTATGGGGAGGGTTATCCTGGAGCCAGAGGAGGCGAGAGCACAGAGACAGGCAGAGAGAGAGACATTCGAGTTCAGAGCTTCTACCGAGTTCGCGACACTGCCAGTGGCGGTGGCAGGCCCAGTCGTATATTTGGCAGTAGAGGAGGGGCTGCCGCCATCTAGCATTGAGCCGGCTCAGGGCTCAGCAGAGGGATCCATGAACGTGCTCCTTGAGGCGGTGCATACTATGCAGGAGGATGTGAGTTTGTTTTCACCTGAGCAGAGGATAGAGGAGCCTCTTGAGAGAGAGATAGGGATTGAGGCAGAGGGTGCCATCGAGAGCGGGCTTCAGAGGATGGGCACGCCTGAGTATGGGCCAGAGGAGATTGAGGAGCAGCCCATGGCAGTGCCAGGATAGACACTCGAGAGGAGACCTCAGAGGTTGGGCACGCCTGAGTATGTCCCGGTGACAGGGGATTTGAAGAGCAGACTGGGGTCTTGGGCTACAGGATCTCGGTCTGGGGGACCGGTTTCTGGAATGGAGCAGCAGAAGGTCGTTAGTACCGCAGCTCCTCGATCAGAGCGGCAGGAGGTTGTCAGTACCTTGGTAGGATCTCCTTCATCGCCACCTCCTCAGCCAAAGAAGAAGAAGTTAAAGAGGAAGGTTGATCAGCTATGTTTCTACTGCAAGAGGGACGTGCATCATGCTCTGGACTGTCTCGAGTTCCTTGAGGATAAGGCAGCAGGGAAGGTCTCAAAGGTAGGGGGTAAGATGTATGATAGACAGGGTAGGATAGTAGAGAAGTCTGCAGATGGATTTAGGGCTCAGTTATATAGGCAAAACCAGGAGGAGTTGAGGAGGTAGGGCCGGTTTGTCTATGTAAGTGGGCAAGTATCTTGTGAGGCATCAGCTTAGGTTCTGTGTGATATCCTCTTAGACGAACTCTAGTATTCCTACTGAGATGGGGTCTTGAGGATTAGGGTGATTTAGACGAGGCATGTACATATTCAGGTGGCCTACGACCTGGCCTTTGAGAGACAGATCTGACATGTATTCTAGGGATAGTTGTCAGTGTGGGTTTGGTGTGGCTTGAGTTGAGTGAGTTATGATTTGGAGACATTTTTTTCTGTGTGAGACATTTTATTTCCTTGAGTGTATATCATGATGAGGTTTCTTTCAGGGACCATTCTTATATGTGACGATTACTTGTCTTCCTCACATGTATGGTTGTACTCTGATGAATGATGAGTTTGTGTGGACAATGTGTGAAAAACCTCTTATATGTCATGGGAACTGTAAATATGATTGTAAGCAAAACTGTCTACTCCTCGGTATATTTGTGCGACCTGCCCATGGGCAGCTGATAAGGCAGAGTATAAAGGGAGGAAGAGCAGCCCGTCTGTGAAAGGTTGTGAGAATTTTGAAGATTTATGAGCCCTGGAGGCTCAAAATGCTTACCATATTGATTATTGATTGCATAAGTTGTGATGAGGACCCATAAGATGGTCTCTCAGTAATGTTTGTTTATGATAAGCCCCCTTGGATTTTGGAAAAGGGGATATTTTGTGATGCTATATATTATGATGAGACCCCCTCGAGTTTTGAGAAGGGAAAGTTTGGTTTTTATGGCGAGACCCCTCGTGATTTTGAAAGAGGGGGTGTTTTGTTTATGATGAGAGCCCCTAGGATTTTTGAAAAAAGTGATGTTTTTTGTTGTTGGGAGACTCACCTTCAAATGGTGAGTGAGTTTGTCTGATAAGTGATAAAGTCTGACGAAAAAGGGTCATTTTTTGTTTGGAATGTTTGAGAAAGTCGCAATGAGTGCAGGGCAAGAGATGTCTCAGGGTAGGTGGCTGCTGGCTCTGATCAAGTCAGAGGTCACGGCCTGGTGGATTTAGCGGTGATTTTATTTGTAAGCGTGCGAAGGATGTCATGCCTAGTGTGGGAGGGCTGGTAAATGCCTTCGGACCCCTGCGTATTACGCAGTGAGCCAGTGATTTTGTTTTGCGACGCCCCGTCTAGCCACTGGTGCTAATCCTGAGACATATTGAAGAAAGGCCAAGCTAACGGAAAAGAAGTTAGTACCTCTAGGGCGTAACCTCATTGGATGGCTGCTAGCCGGCGCAACCTGGTTGCGGGACCTCGGGGTAAGAGTTTAAGGGGGGTTGCCCGCCCCAGTGAAATTACTCCACGGGATAGTGATGATTGAGAATTTTTGGAGGAATCATGATTGGATGCTTATTGGGAGGAAACCTATCGTTGCGTAACCAACGAGGGGTACTACCGTTAAATAACAATGCGGTGGACCGTAGTCCTGGTCCGATCGGCTAGGCTATGGTGGGCCAAAATGGAGACCTAGCCTTTCTGTACTAGACTGTAGAAAGAGCTGAGTTGATATTAAAGTATACATATATACGTATGTGTATTTGATTACGAGAGATTTTCTGAGAAGGAAGGCCGGAATGCCTTCAAAGGTCTCGGTTAAGGCCCGCATCCCTAGTTTTTGCCAGGACTAGGGACACCCAACGAGAAGCCGAAGGTTGTCTAGGACCGTGGAGAGGACAATTGGGAAGGTCTTTGGAACTTATGTTGTCAGCGTCCTAATTTCTGGGCGGTGAGAGGCCTGGTTAGAAGCCTGGCGGCATATAGTTGTGAAGGCATGGTTTGATGGAGGCCTCTACCCTGTGTTTGTCGGCTAATCGGATTGACTCATGTTTCGTCAGCATTTGGAATGTGGATGAATTTATAGCTTTCTGATTTGGCGAAGCGACGGGGACGTCGCTTAATATGGTCCGGTAAGTTGTCGGTACGAATACCCTTACAAGGGTATCCGCCCTGTTTTTTTTGCGAGTGACAGAAAATAGTTTTGGTTTAAAGTTTAAGTATAACGCACTAGGCGCGACTGCGTCTGTGACTTACGTTGACTGGATGATTGACTATAATAGAGGGTGCGTGGACGCACAGGTTTAAGGCGCGCAAGATTCTTTTCTGTTGTTGATCATAAAACCGGCGTGGACATTGGTAGTTTTGTTTAATGATATTATTAATATTTATTTATTAAGCAAGAACTAGGGATATCTCTTTTCAGATTGGTACTTTGACCGAGGCGAGCGTGTGTGCACGGACGACGGCGGCCGTGGTACGGCTTTGGTAAGTCAACGTGGACGCTGGGCGACATCGCGCATGGTTGTAGGCAGGGGTGAGGCTTAGGCCTATTCCCCTGGCCCTGAGCGCAGCGCCGCGCCGCCATATATGGCCCTCCGTGGAAATTTGTCTCAGGCTTGGGCTAGCCCTTTAGGTTATGACATTGGGTAGGTGATACGGAGGTTCGGGGATCGAGGCCGAGCGGCGACGGTGCAGGAATTTCAGAGTAACGCGAAGGAACCGAGGGGTCGAGGGCCTGGCAAGGCTATCCCCCTTGGTTTTGTCGTCAGCAACGCCGTATTGGTGGTGACAATTTCTGAATAATTCATTTTGGCGTCGTATGTCCATTACTTTTCTCTTATAAATATACTCCGGCGTGCCGTTGACTTGGACGGGACGCCGGACTTAGTGGTCGTCATGACAGTCAGGGGCCGTGAGTGCGGGCCTCGTTTAGTAGGTCCGCGGGCCGCGCAATTGCTAAGAAAGTGCGGCGCGGTCAAGGCTTGAGTTTGTAAAATGCGCTTGAGACAAAGGAGGTGGTAATGCTAAATATGTGGCCGCGTGGGGGTGTGTTGTATTCGCAGGGTGGCATGAGTAAGGGCCGCAATCTGTTTTCAGGACAGCACCGGAGTGCCCCGATAGTAGGATTTCAAGGACTTCGGCGACAGTCATATTCGTGTTCAAGTCTCCGGCGGGGGGCGAGTCGGTGGCATCGGGGCCGGGTCTCTTTGATAAACCAGTCGTTGTGCCTCGCCTCCGGCCCCGTCCCCTATGAGCATCAGGGCAGTCTCGGCTCAACACTACTCAGGGAGAGCGAGAGGGCATACCTCTGGATAGCGGGTGTGGGCCCGACCGGACGGCGCCAAGCATGCAGCGCGCGACGAACCTAGCCACGGGATTGCATCGGGTGCATGCAAAAGCAGGGTCGGAGTGGGGCAGCGCTGCACAGGCTGTGGACGTCGAACGGCGGGTACAGGCCAGAGGGAAAACGGACAGATGGCGTTGGACTTGGGTATAGGGGCGAAAGACTAATCGAACCGTCTAGTAGCAGGTGCCCTCCGAAGTTTCGCTCAGGATAGCTGGAACTGTTGAACAGTTTATCGGGCGGCGTGTGACCGGGTGCTGCGGCAGGGGTTACAGAGACAGGGACGGGCGGAGGAATCAACAGACATAGTGAATCCAAGTGCGTTTCAGCGCCGAGTTCAGTCGAAGAAAGCAGCTATGAGGACGGGGGTGAACGTAGGCGCCGACCGCCTGGTAGCAAGGAGAGAGATGGAACGAAGGTGGAGGAGGTAGGAGACAGGTGCTGAGGGGACGAGCGCCGGCTGGGTGCCGGGTACGGGAAGGCAAGCGGGGTAGGCAGGCAGGGGGGCAGCGGAGAACAGGTGAGCAAGTGAATGAACCTGACCCGGGAACCGTACCGGGGGCAGGTTAGATATGGCGGAAGACAAAAACGTCTGCCCCGTTCGTTCCTTGACGAAAACGAACGGGGAAACTTGCTGAATAGGGGTTTTGGCGCAGGGTGACCTCGATAGTGAAGTTAGAATAAGTAGAAAATAAGTAGGATTGGAGTTAGTAGGGAGTTAGGCTACGCGGTGGCTATGGCGGAGTGCCGAAGGGAAGGGAGAGGAGAAAACACAGATCTTACCTGTTTCCTAACGAGAACGGGTGAGTGAAGGGTCGAGACTGGCATTTTCGGGATGGGCGACCCCGGATCGGAAGGCAGATAGGCTAGAAAGTTAGTGTTTAGGGAGTTAGTGCAAAAACAGGTTTGCGCTGGGCTATGGCGGAGGGGAGAGTAGCGAGGCCGAAGAATCGAGTTACCCCTCGATTCTCGATAGAATCGAGTGGGGAACGACTAAAAGTAGAGGTTTTGGAACAAGGCGAATTCAATGGCGAAGATAGAATTGGAAGAGAGTTAGTAAGTTTGAAGTTGAAGAAAGAGTGAATTTAGACCGAAAAGCACGTTGGGTACATCCAGGAAGGAGAGAAAGCCACGAAAAAAAAAGGGGGGGGACGGATGGCTCGGTGATACGGACATATGGGGCGAATCTACCTACGATCTAGGAACAGGTTCAGTCGATTCTAGTACGGCCTATTGCTAGTAGTAGTATGGGGCGAGAGGTGAGGAAGGATACTTACCTGAGTGATTGATGTGTTGCTCAACCCGAGGGTAGAATAGCCGCTCTCCATCTCTCCGTGAGCATGGTTGAAAGTGGAATGTATGCGTTATCATTTTAACGGAGTGTTCGTTTAAAAGCCTTGGCCAGGTGTCGGCCGTTGAAGTAAAAATAGTAGGCTTAGCGACTGAGGTTCACGCATAGAGAGAGAGAGAGAGAGAGAGAGAGAGAGAGAGAGAGAGAGAGAGAGAGAGAGAGAAAGAGAGAGGGGGAGTGTCGAGGACTTACGTACAGGCAGAACGCTACCACCCCAGCTATGAGGTAGCAGAGGGGGAAGTGTCGGATCACAGTTTGACTGTTGTTGATAGGTGCCTTCCCATCTTGCAGAGGGAGGTAACAAGGATTAACAGATTGAGAACTCCCACTTGATTCTATGGGTGGTGGTGCATGACCGTTCTTAATTGGTGGAGTGATTTGTCTGGTTAACCCCGTTAACAAACGAGACCTCGACTTGCTAACTAGCTTCTATGACCAGCGTCCGGTGTGCTGAGAGGTGGGTTATCGCTGCGAAGGCAACCCATTGAGGGAGTTGTTGGGACTGTGGTCTTGTTGCTCTTGGCCATATGCGGCCCTATCGGTAAGGGCGGTTGCTGTTGAGTTTCACAACTGCAGCTGCTGCTAGTGGTACCGTGGGCTGTTGCGTTCCTTGGCGCCTCGTTGCTGCATATGGTGGCCTGCACACATTGTTTAGGGAAGGCGGCTGCACCCTGCTGACCTACAACTGCGGAGGACTGTGTGGCGTTGCTACTGTTTTTTTTTTTTCTATCGTACATAGTTACGGCTTGTTGACCATAGTGCGCAGAGCGCGGCTGCGTACTTCACACAGAACTGTTATTACTGCCCGCTGAGGGTGATTACTGCAGTTGCTGGTGACCATCACGGTGCACAGCTGCTGCGCTAGGGACTGAGGCACAAGTTGCGTGTACGGGTTGCGGATGCGGGGCATTGTCATCCACGAAGGGACTGCTTTTGCTAGTCACTGAGTGCTATTGCTGCCGCTGTCTTGCCCGATTTTGTTGTTGAGTGGCTGTGTGTGGACAGTGGAGAAGTGTGGGGATAGACGGGAGGTGGTGCTGTGAGTTGGGAGGCTCGTCAGGAGGGGTCACGTCGACAGTATGAAGTCTTTGACCAAGTTGTCAGTTGGCCACCATTGCGGGGCCCTCAGGCGGATCAAGATTACCAGGCCCTCTCAAGCGAGTCTGAGGGCACCCTCCTTGGATCTGAGAGTCTCATACTTTTCTCCTTCTATCTTTCTAAATCTAAGTCTAGTCTGCTGGTTACGAGGGGAAGGCGGCAGGTGGGATTGCAACCCGTAGGTCCGCATGAAGACTCTGTGGGGAGTCCGCCCACCGATTGCGGGAGCTCTGCCGGAACCTGGGCGAGGTTCTGGAGGCAGGGAACCTTCAGGTAAATCATCTTTATCTGTGTAACCCACTACCACCCATATTTGTCTATCTCCCTGTAGTATGATTGCGGTATGCATATGTTGTCCCTATGGTTTTTGCTTTCTCTTCAGGGCCTAATCAGATTGAATGGAAAGAATGTGTGAGAGTGAAGCTTAAGTTTCTACTTTGTTCTGATTGAAAGCAGACTAAGGATGAACTGGGGGAAGGTGGAGGGAAGGTAGACTGCATGCATTTGACCGGGTCAACCAAAGCCTGAGCATTGTTTCTACTGTGAATGGCTCAGGGCTATGTTTATTTGGCTGTTTTCTGAAGGACCAGGCATTGTTTCTACTGTGAATGGCCTGATCGCTGTGTTTATTTGATTGGTTTCTGGGGAATCAGGCATTGTTTCTACTGTGAATGGTCTGGCTACCTTGGTTAACTCTGTGGGTTTGTCTGATTGAAGGGGTTTTAATTCTTGTTTATTTTGAGGGGGGATTTCTGGTCTAAGGCTAAGCATTGTTGCCATGGTGAATGGTTTAGCCTGAAAACCATGCACATAAATTAAATTGAGTATAAAGGAAAGTACTTTATGTATATTTGCATGTGAATTGGCAGTTGGGCATTATTTCTACTGTGAATGGTCCAGCGTTAAGCCATATCATTAAGAAGAGAGAAGGGAAAATACAGAGTATAAATGAAAATAGTTTAGGGCAAGATGAACATTGTTTCTACTGTGAAGGGTTCAGTCCCTGTCCATGTTTGTCTTTTCTTTTTAACAAAGTCAGAGAAATACAAAAACTTGGATATTAAACAGCTCAGGGCGACTAGGCATTGTTTCCATGACGAATGGCCTAGTCCTCTGTCCAAGAGAAGAAAGAAATAGTTGTGCAACCTGTTCATGTATCTCATAAAAACAAGCTGGGCATTGTTTCCATGGTGAATGGTCCAACACGACGTCCTATGTAAGATGGGTATAAGGGTTCAAGAACTTGAAGATTCATGAATTATCTATATGGAATGAACTTGGGATGGTGAGAGTACTTACATTCGTGGTTTGTTTTGCATATGACTTGATAGGATGACTAGTTTGTTTGGGTTTCATTTTTATAGGTAGTTGCTTTAGTTGCTCGCCATGTGCTAGAGTCATAGGAGCTAGTGTCAATTCCTGCATTTTCTGTAATAACTTTTTTTTACTTATGTCAATTCCTCCATTTTCTGAGATTTTTTCTTATACTTGGCTTTGTATAAATCTTGGCAAGCTACTTTTCCTACGGGAAGCGCTGCCAAAATTTCTACAAATCCAAGAAGTTAGCCAACTTTTGACTTGTCAGAGTTCAACTTGTCTCTTCCATATGTCTGGCTTAGTTAAAATCTGGGAAGTCTCCTTTTCTAAGGGGATTGCTGCCCAAATTTTTGCTAATGCAGGGAGTTACACAAAAATTGAACTGTGGGAAGCCAAAGTGATTTTCAAAATCTGAACTTAGTCTTGTATAAATTTTGGAACAGCACTTTTCTAGAGAGAGTGCTGCCGAAAAAATTAAGGAGTCAGTTAAATTCAATCTAAAGTTGAGCTCGAGCTGTTGTTCGAGTTCATATCCGACTTAGTATAAATCTGGGAAGTCCCCCTTTCTAAAAGGAGTGCTGCCCAAATTTCCACTAATTTATGACGTTTGACAAAATTTGGCGTTCCAGAGTTAGAAATTTTTTATATTTTACATATTTTGACTTATATAAATTATGAACAGGCACCATTCCTACGAGAAGCGCTGCCGAAATTTTCTTTGTTTAGAGGAGATCGATTATATTTTGATAGGTGACGATTCAGGCTATCCGCCCTAAATAGGGGATATTCTGCAGTTGGTCTACCTTTGGCTTAATCACTGACTTAAACGTAGACTTAGGTTTAGCTTATAAGGAGATTTTGAGTGAGGGTGTGTTATAGAGTTGTATTCTCCATACACTTATGTTCTTAGCTTGGGGATTGGTCTGCCGTGTGTTACAGGTCCTTTTGATCATTTGATCCAAGTTAAGGGCTAGATCCAGCTTGATCCCTTGAGGATCACTTTCTGTTATCACTGATAACAGGTCGGTTGCCGATTCGTCGGTTTACGACTCAATTTCAACTCACCCTCCACACTCAACCTAAAAGACTTTAGCCCTGGTGAATTTTATTGTTTTATTAAGGTTTCACCCGGACGTTTATTGAATGGCCATTTAACAAAGGTACTGAGTATTTAATTAAGGTTGGTTGAACAAGAGGTTTGGGAATTGCATGGCTAAAGCGAGGGGTATGAGTGTCGAAGGTGGTTGGGGTTGACTCCGTGTAGTGTGTGGGCTGTTGATTTGGTTCGTTGATGTGATTGCAGGTATGTACTGTAAATCAGATTCTGGATTTGGTTGCCTACGGTCACATATATACGTATTATTGTGAKAGACCCCAGTGAGAGCGTGAGAAGTRATCGTCACATACTTAACCCTTATATATGTATACAYGGGTATACTTTGGGATGAATGCTTGCATGGGTTGAAGAGCCCCCATATTAAAGCCCTACTCAGAAGCTGAGACTGAGGGGTTTAGGGGAGGTCTCTCCTTCTATTTTTGTTTCTTACTTTTTGATGGTTTTTCTTAGTCGGACGTTTGGTCCTGGGCCGGGATKCGAGGTCCTTGTCYAGGACACCCCAARCCCTAGGCTCTGCAGGCGAGGGGTTTTYCCTCGTGCARGGCCTATTTGATTTGCCTACCGAGACGCTCAGGCCGAGAGCCRRAGATGCCGCGSCGGCTACACGGCTRTTCCTTCAGYCRTGTAATRTCGTGAAGRGCTAGGCCCTCACGACACTTYGAGTCTGACACTTGAGTGYCATAAGMGGTACTCGGATCCACGAGGGACCACTTGACTATGGGCACTACATAGTACGYCATCGTYGCGAYTGCATGCGTACGCSTGCATTGCAGGTTGGCATGACGTAGGCCCTCGGCTGCGCAGCTTTATATTAAAATCCCGCGCGCGACTTYTTACCGYCCTGGTGTGTAAAARGTTATGGGATTTATAAAGGGACCGACACATATGGGCGAATGTTTGAGATTGTTATAGGCCGCCAACGCCGCGCGAAAAAGGAAGGGTACCCCAGGGCTATGATTTTGTTTATTAGGTGGGGAACCTTCGGCCTATTCCTTATCTTTTGCTCTTTGGAGTTTTTATAGTGGGACGTTATAGTCCATGGCAACCGTCAAAGTCAAMCCCCTTGATGTTTGACCGCCACGACAACTTAAAGCTGTCTACTTAACCCCTCTGCACAGGGTGCAGAAAAGGGTGTAGTTTTCAACTGCGCATGGTGGTTGTCCAGCGTCGAGAGATTAACCCTCAAGGCGCGTGTTAGCCGACACTTGAGTGTCGAACGCGACCCTCACGATTAATAGGGACCGCGTGAGAATGGGTACCACGTAGTACGCCTTTATTGCGACTGCTTACGTACAATTGCATTGCGAGTCGATATGCGATAGACTTGCGTCCTCGCGGTTTTATATTAAGTCTCGCACAAGACGCCTATTCAATTTTTCCGTATCGGGAAGTTATGGAACGGCTACCAAGGGGCTAGGAGCGTTGTAATGTTGTTTGTGTTGTATCGTTTCGTATATGTGTTCTTTTGTGTGTATGTGTGTTCGTAAAGTGGAGTGCGCGTGGTGTGTGGGATGCGTCCTAGTCGACCGACGATGAACCGCGTTTGGGACTTCAGCCGCCCATGATGTCGGTTCGCGTGCGGGTCCGATAGAGGCGTATTACCGCGCGTACCTCCTACGCTACAGCGAACGAGAAACGCCCTTGGCTGGTCCACCTCTGCGATTGCAACTGGTTACCTTTCGTATTGTGGACTGGTAGCTCGGCGGGGATACGCCCACCGAAGGGAGGTGACAGCTCCCGTAAGGTGTAGGTAAGTCGTGCCTCGCATAGGCCCTATCCTGTCGTAGGGGCTCGCGAGAGGT
>BFEA01000296.1:78949-90951 GCA_003427395.1 Chara braunii
GAGAGAGAGAGAGAGAGAGAGAGAGAGAGAGAGAGAGAGAGAGAGAGAGAGAGAGAGAGAATGAATGAATGAATGAATGAATGAAACATGCCAGGAGACTCGAATCAGGTGTGGACTGACCTGATGATGCAGCAAACGGGAAATGAGGCACATATATGATCTCCCACTCAGCAAAGGGGGGTCCATGCATGGAAGAAACCTCCGTGCACATCATTTACCGACAAAGTGGGTGTGGGAGGAGAAGAAGAAGACAATGGACGGCAGTGCTAAATAATAAATCTCTTCTCCGCCTCGAGCTGCTCTCATCCAACTCAACTCTGCCCCAACATGTCCCAGTGCCATTACAAGGTAGACGAGTTTGAACAATAGATGGATGGACCCAAAGTCTCCCTAATATCCACACTGTCTTGGGACGGTGGCAAGTGACGTGTGTGCGGCAAGAACACTGTGGATATATGGCATCCAGTGCCATTACTAAAGAAAGAAAAAATGGATTTGGCAGGCACTCATTGCAGACGGGTGTGGCTTCTGGATGCGCGAGACACGGCTTACTCACCAAGTCGCTGAACCTCTGCAGAGAATGAACTGATGGATTGAAACTCGTACACAACAAGTGAGAAAACGGACAGGATATGCTCAAAAGCAGAGTACGATTGGGTGATAACTCCGATCTCTATCTTCCCCATGAAGAATAGAGGTGCTACAACAGCTGCTGGTAGCAGCTGGATGAAGCACCGATAACCGCTGGTGAAGAAATTCAAGTTCCTTGATACTGTCATTAGTTTCTGCACACAGCACAAAGAAGGGAGACAATGTCTTGTTTCATGTTTCCAACAAAAAAAAAAAAAAAAAGAACATGGGAGTGACGGGAGACAATCACATCAAATCATCCCCCTTAAAAATAAAAATAATAAAAAATAATAATAAAAAAAAAAATTCACCCTAAGGGACCAAATCCAAAGAAGAAGTATTGAGACAACCTCTTTTCAGAACCCCTTTAACCCGAGATGAAGGTATAGGTAACTGGTGTAACCACCCCTGGGCTTCATCTCACCTGTGCACATGGTGGCTCACCTGGGTGACGAAAGGTTTGTCGAAGATTGCTCCAACGGTCACATTATGGACTGGTCCATATCTGAAATTTTCAGAGAGAAATGACTGATGACCCCCATCCAGCACAGAGTGACAGCGTAGGGGAGTATAAGCTTGATTCCAATGATTGGGAAAACAACCCCCCCCCAGCCATTTTGGTTCAGCGATCCCGAGAGGACAGCGAGGAAGAGGAGCGGATGTATGACGATAAGGCCGACCAGAATCAAACTGATGACCCCCATCCAGCACAGAGTGACAGCGTAGGGGAGTATTAGCTTGATTCCAATGATTGGGRAAACAACCCCCCCCCMCCCCCCCCCCCCCCCGAAGACCCAAAGACTCGTCGGGGAGTATAAGCTTTGGATTTAGGGAGAGACTATGTGGATACCTACTCCGACAGGAAGTAAGAGGAGTGGATGGATGACGATAAGCTAGACCAGAGTGACAGCGTAGGGGAGTATAAGCTTGATTCCACTGATGGGGAAAACAACCCCCCCCCCCCCCACCCCCACCATGGCGAGGACCCAAAGAGCAAGGCTGACAGTGCACAGCCCCCCCCAACGTAGACGAATGAATATCCTTTTCCACTATATCCCAGCAAAATGAATTCCATCAAGGAGTCACCATTCACAGCTTGAATATAAACGGGCTGGGTACTTTTTTTTTTTTTCCTTTCCAAAAACAGAACCTTAGGGCTGTGGCTCCTTTTCCATTCTGGGAAGCATCAGTCCGGTTCCTATTCCACCGGCAAGTCAAAAAGGATTACATTACGCACTCGCACACGCTCCTCCACCTTATGGTGCGAAGGCCCGAAGGACGACATTGATTACTTCCTGACGGAAGGATGTACCACCCTTCACCCCTGCCTAAGTTAGCCTGCTCTACTTGCTTCTACCCTTGGTTGCTGGTGTGATTACCCTATCGCTTTGGTTCCTACAGCTCGCCTAGTTGGGCTCCGGCCATTCTGTTCCTCTCAACTCCTTGACTGTTGGATTTTGTATACTTGCTAGAACTGCTGGTTTGGCCCCTTGCCGAGGTCTTTGCTAGAAACCTTACGCCCTACCCAACTTGGTTGCTAATAACTTTGCTAAAGCCCTAAACCCTAGCTGTCTTCCCCCGAACACAACGCACCCTTATTTTGGCTGCACCTGACCTGAAATATAGCTTGTATACAATCATTATCAGGTTGTGTTATGTTCGGGGGAAGATGGTAGCTGTCTTTCCTTCCCCTTGTTAGGTATGGCTGTTACCCTTGGTGCAACCTCGAATCCTTGCAAACCTAGGTCTGGATTTACTCACTCTTAGGATCCCTTTTTTCTGTAAGTGCTACAGTCTTCCCCCGAAGACAACGTACGGTCATTATAGCTGAATTTGGTGTATCTTTCGGTCTAAATTCAGCTATAATGACTGTACGTTGTATTCCGGGCAAGACTGTAGCTTGCCAAAGCCTGGATCCTGGAGCCTGGGACTGTGGTTTATTTAGCCTTGGCTCTTGCTACAAGGAGCGGCTTTGGGTGAAATCCTCTATTAGTCAGGCAGTGCCTTGTGTTTAGTACGCTTCTTGTGGTCTGTGTCAGTCCCTAAATATGTAGACCTGCCGTTCTCCCTACTCCTCTACTGTAACCCTGGATATAACGTAAACAGACGTGGTCTTCTAATGTCTTTAATGAAGTTTAATCCTGTGGTGGCTTCTTGGTTGGTTCTGCAGGCTCTCTTTTCTGCTTGTTCATCTGCTGTGTTAGTGCTAGGATGAGATCAGATCGATGTCCACTGAATTTGGTGTGCTATTAACTGGATTACTTAAAGCACGGTTCTTTGGTCTCCCTTCCTCCCATAGTGTGAACAGGAGGCTCTCTCCCTTAATGGTAGGCTATCTTTCCCTTCGCTAGGTAGTTTTCTTCAAATTTTTTGTTTAATTTCTTTTACCTTATCCCCCTCCTCCTCATTTTCTGCTTCACTCTACGCCAAAGAACCCAGTATTCTGTTTCCACTTGCTGTTGGACTAAGCTCCAAGCTTCTTGTATATGCAATGCTTGTTTGTCTATTGTTTCTCCAAATTGTCCATAAAGCGGCGGCCTTTCTGAGTATTTGAAAAATGTTATTCTCCATTGGGGACCACTCTTCGGGCACTAATGGTTAATAGGTGGTGTCATTTTCGGCGAATTTTTCACCGAAACTTCCTGTTTGTTTTTTTGATGTTTTATGAGCCTGCATTGTTTGTTCGTGAAATTTTTGAACACATTGCTTCTGGTGATGCAGCATGGTTGCATCCCTGCCGACCGCCGACCCCGACTGTCGACCGTATTGCAACCGACCAGTAGGGACAACCAGTTGGCGGTCTGCCGACCAGTCAGAAAACAACCACCCACTAATTTTTTTTCAGATCTGAGTTGGAAGCTGTCTGCGCTTGCTGAATACAGCCCAAATCTGCTGCGAAACTTTTGGGGATGGGGGGGGTGAAGGGGGAGGATATAGGGGGTATTGGGGGGGGGTATGAGGGTGCTGGGGGGCGGTTTGTGGGTGTTGGGGGGGGGTATGGGGGTGTTTGGGGTGGGTATGAGGGTGTTCGTGGGGTTATTAGGGGTTCTGGACCAGGGTGCCGACGACCCCCCACCGGCAGGTGCCGACCAGCCGACCGGTCGGCGGGTCAGCAGCCGACTAGTCAAGGGTCACCGACGGTCGGGGTGTGCAACACTGTGATGCGGCAAAAAACCCCTTATTTTGGGCCTTCCATTAACCATCTCTCTCCTCGGGGAATTGGAACCCTAGTAGCAGGAGGATAGGGTTAGCTGCCAACAGCTGCACACTGGCGAACGTCTCCCAGATCTCGTTTATTTTCTGCCACAGGGGTCTTATCCTGGGACACGGGATGAAGCGGTGGAAAAGGTCTTCTATCTGTCACTCTGAGCATGTCGCACATAGTTCCCTAAACCACCACTATAAAACGGTTTTCACCTTTGCAGTGAAAGATGCAGATCCCAGAGTTTGATTCCTAGACCTTACCTCACCCATGTACAGTATCAAGTCGACCCTGAGTGTGTTTTGAACCCGTGACCTGTGTTTAGGTAGCTGACTGTTGTCTGTCATATGTCTGTGTAGCTGTCGGGTCTTGAACCGTGGGTCTGTCGAGTAGGGGTCATAGCTGTGTAGGGTCGTAGCTGCTACAGTCCTGAAAGGTCAAGGTCGTAGTTGCTACAGTCCTGAAAGGCCAAGTCCACAGACTTCCGGAAGGTCCGGAAGTGGCCTTTCGAGTGTTGCTCACATCAGACCAGAGGCAAGTGGGCAAGTGGGTAGTCCAACTTTGCTTAGTCAGCGGTACCCAGTCCCAGTCTCACTTTGTCCAGTCAGCAAGTGCCATGTGGGACTGTGTGCACCATGGGCCCGGTGGAAAGGGGCAGACCAGCGACCAACAGAAGTATAAATTAAGAGGCAGCGTCCAGCCATTCAGTCATTTCTCTGCCTGAGCCATGCGGAAGCGCTGCCCAGGCGTCTTGTGCGAGGTGGTCTGCAGATGCCCGAAGTTGAAGTGGGCTGAGAAGGACATAGAGTGTCCATAGTTAGTAGTAGTGCGCGGCCATAGCCGCCTGAGGTTAGAGTTAACTATCGGTGAGGGTGTGTGTACGGTACACAGTGAGTATGCGTGGGGTATGCGGAGATCCAGAGTCGAGTGTGTGTGAACAGTTGATGTAAACACAAAGTTGAGAAGTGAAGTATAGGCGCTCAGGCGCCATAGCCACATTGAAGCGAGTTTGTATCTGAGTTGTGTGGGAGCCTGGCGCCAGTGTGGATTGCCATCTGTTTGCATGCATGCTGAACAAAGACGAAGGCGAGTCTGACTGCAACTACCTCTGTCACTCTTGGGAAAAATGGAAAAATTGGCTGTTTTCCCACTTTTTCCAAACTTTTTGGTGGTCTGCGGAGGCTCGGCAGTTGGGCCTTGTGGGCCCGTTCGAAAAGCAAAAAGAAAAACAAAAGACCAAGTCCGGGAAGGCTGTGCACGAAGTTGTGCTCACACCAATAGTCACAAGAAAGTATCTAACTACGATTGTGACCAGTTTCAGGTTTCCGTTGCTGGTGTTTCCGTTTTCTTTCTTTTTTTTGCTTTCCGTGCCCTGCCAGGGAGGCACGGCGCAGTCCACGGGCTGCTGACACTTTGTTGAAGGAGGGCATGCCCACACTACAACTTTGCAGAATGTATGAAGTTATGAACCCACTTTCCCGCCCTAAGTTCAGTTTCAATTTGTTTCTCTCTTCTCTTTTTCCGTGGACCTGACACCCCTGCCGTAACGCCCTCACTGAGGGCATACTCACACAACAACTTTGGGGCAGGTATCTACCTTGAATCACATCCAGAGGAGTGTTCGTTTTTTTTCTTTTTCTTTTTTGTGGTTGTGAGTATGTCGTTTTTTTTTTAAAGTCTGGCCGTGCTTTTTTCTTTTTTTCTTTTTCGGAAGAGTACCAGAAAAGAAACACAACGGACCCCAGGCTTGGCAAAACTTGGTGCGCAGTGCAAATCAGGGTCGACAAAAACAGGCGCGGAGGTAGTGGTGGTCTGTCTTCCATTCTTCTCAGCTTGTTTAGCCATTGGTTCAACGGGACTGCTAAGTAAAGCATCAGCCATTGCAGGCTTCTAAATTTCGGGGGGTGAATTGTCGCTAGTTGATTCCAGGGTATGATGTTAAGGTTTTCTGGGTTCGCTTCTAAGTGTCTCCACCAGCATTCTGCTATTATCAGTTTTGGGGGAGCTGATCTGCGCCTTAGTCTTTATCCTATTCTTGTTGAGGAATTGAGGAGCTTAAATTAGAGGGTTATTCCATCCTGTACTCTGTTGTTTCAGATTCCATGCCCATTCAGCTGGGCTGACTTCAAGGTTTTCTAACTCTGTTAGGGGGTGATATATTGTTAGGTCCGCGTTTTCTACTACTATTATTTTTCTGAGGTTGTCCTTTCTTACAGATACTTGCGCTTCTTGAGTTCTTACCGACTTCTTAGTGTAGTCTAAGTACGGTTCCTCTATTTTGTGCATGTGAAGGTCAACCATTCTTCCTTACCCTCCTCTCTACCCCAGTAGGCTAATGTGTGCTCCTGAACGCCAACGTGGGTCATCACTGCTCAATCACCTGTTGACCACTCCCTTTCCATCCTGTGGGATTGCCGCAATCAGCTCTTGTAGGTTATGGGCTAGGTTATGGCAACCTTTGAGGTTGTTTCTGAGTTGTCTTTCGTTTCTCCAACCCCTCCTGTCATCATCCCAAATCAGATCCCTTTCTCTAGCCATGATCCCCAACGAGCGTCTTTTGTTGTTAGGGTGAAAGTATTCCCTTCCCCAGGTGCTATCCATGGATTGTAGAAAAGAGGTTGTCTAAGGATCTCCTCTTTGTTTTGCGGCTTCCTAACTTTGGCTGGAGAGATTTCTCTCCAGGACTTGAGGATTTCCTTCCGAATCTCTTTTGGAGCTGGTTAAGAGTTTAAGGATCCAGTTTGTTTGGAGGGCTTTTATCTGGGTTGCGGGGTCTAGGACTCCTAACGCGCCCTATCTTTTCGTCGTTGTGACGTATTGCCAGGCCACCTCTGTGATCAAGTGTTGTTCCGAGGCGTCCCCAATCCACAGATAGGCGG
Source organism: Chara braunii (assembly GCA_003427395.1). Lineage (NCBI taxonomy): Eukaryota > Viridiplantae > Streptophyta > Charophyceae > Charales > Characeae > Chara > Chara braunii. Next base: position 85,661 of record BFEA01000296.1, read on the forward strand.
CCACTTTCTGCGTGAGTCTTTAGCGCTTGGTGCTCTGGAGACCAAAAGGCTGCTACGTACCACTACATCAAGAAGCTTGAGGAGCTTAGGATCAATGCTCGCCCGTGTAGGGAGGTATGGACGTTGCCCCATGCACCTAGCTTGTTTGTTAGCTTGGCTAGTAGGCTGGGGCCCATACCGAGGACCCTCATTGGGTTGTTGGGGTCCGTCCAAGACATTCCTTTTGGGGTGCACGGGGGAGGGGCCATGTTTCCGGCCGTTATCCACCAACCGACTGTTTTCTACCAGTTGATTTGCATTTCGGAGGTTAGTCTAAAGGCATGCACTGCTCTGGTAAGGGCTTCAAAGGACGAGTTGGTAGCTCTAATTAGGTCATTTGCAAGCAAGGTGGGGGGGGGGATGTGTATTCAGTGCAGTCTCTCGTCTGCGTGGTCGGTAAGCCATTGAATAGACGGGTCCTTCCTAAGATAGAAGGCTATCGCTTTCATAATGATTAGGAAGGTGGGTGCTGCTAGCGGTTCTCCTTGTCTCAGTGACCTAGACATCTTATACTTGCTGGATATGTGTCCATTCACCTGTACTACTCCATATGCATCATTGTAGAGAACTCTTACCCATTTCTTGAAGTTCGGCCCTACTCCCATATTTTCCATGCAATGTTGTACGAAGTCCCAATTGACTTGATCGTATGGTTTTTCAAAATGGAAGAAGAAAATAGGTGCGTTCATTCTTTTATCTTTCATATATCTGCAATGAAACCAGTCAGGAGGAAAGCTCAACAATGTCGAAGTACAGAATGTCTCATCACAGTTTCAATGTCTCCAATCATACATGTAGTCAAGAGTCCAATATCAAGTAACCAAAGAAAAATGTGATGAGAGGGAGATTAGACTGAGAGGCTGGAAGCGAAAGTAACCATCAGCTTCAACAAATAGATCTCCCTCTTGGCCCACTCCTTCAGGCATCTCCTACTCGCCATGTCAGCAGACAGTTTCCTCTGACACACACTGACATCGAACAAATCTCAACATGGCGTGCATGACGCAGACTCCTTCTGAAGACAACAACAGAGCGCAATGTCGACACGATTGTGAACAGGTAAGCTCTCCTTTTTGCACTCGACCAATCTCACAACCCTGATCCTTCCCCTCCTCGCCGATACCACATCAATGTTGTAGACAGTGTGGCAAGAGCCACATCAGGAAAAATAGTTCTGCACGAAGGAAGGAAAAATAATTTTGCATGAAGTTACCTTCCCTGTAGAAAAGAATTTGCCTTTTAACACAATTCTGGGAATGAATTGGCACGAGGAGGCCGACCCAGAAGTCAAGTTCAAAGACAAGATTGTCATACTAAGGGAGGAAAAATCCAAATTAGAGTCAATCAAATTGTTTCACAAGTCTGGTTCTGACTCATCATTGTCTTTTTGTTGTATGAGTTTACCTGCCTTTCAAAGTATGGTCACAAAAAAGAAGTTGGCATAGGATGTAATGGTGGTACTCGTCAAAACGAGTAGGTGAACGTTCTTCGTCCTATCCTCCATCTATTGACAAATTACTCAATGAATGTAAGGACTTGCAAACTGAACCAACGGGAGTAGCTGATCGTGCTATAAAGCACACAATTGAAATCATTCCAAGAAGTAAAATTCCCAAAGGACCGATCTACCGAATTACCACGAGGGAATTGGACAAACTGAAAAAGATACTGCAAGAACTTACTGAAAAAGCATGTGAGTCGATCAAGTTCCTCTCCCTATGATGCACCTGTCTTATGCATACCTAAAAAGGAAGGAGAACTTAGACTATGTATTGATTATTGAGGACTGAATTTTGTAACTATAAAAAATGTAGAACCACTTTCTTGTATCGATGATCTTCTCGATCAACTGCAGGGTTGCAAGTACTTCAGTGAGATTGATCTGAAGTCGGAATACCACCAAATCGAGGTGGCACATGAAGATCAACACACGACGGCGTTCAAAACCAGGTATGGGCACTACGAGTTTGTTGTCATGCCTTTTGAATTTACCAACGCCCCCGCAACCTTTCAGAGGTCAATGAACCAACTGTTTTGGTAGTGGCTATATCAATTTGTAGTGGTGTATCTCGACGATATCCTCGTCTATAGCAAGATGTTGGAAGACCATCAGAAACACCCACGAATGGTTCTAGGAAAACTAAGAGAAGGTAACTACAAGTTAAACCCTAAGAAGTCGGAGTTTGCTAAATATGAGGTACTTTACCTTGGACACATAGTAAATGAAGAGGGACTAAGGCCTGGAGAAAAGAAAAATCACCGTAATCAGAGATTGACCCAGACCTAAAACTGTCACCGAGTTGCGATCTTTCCTAGGGCTTGCTAACTATTACAAAAAGTTTGTGAGGAACTTTTCCCTTATAGTTGCACCCATGAGAAAATTGTTGAAGAAGGAAAAACCTTGGTTATGAGACAAAGATTGTGAGTCCGCGTTTAAGAAGCTTAAACACACGCTAAATCACTACTTTGTCTTAAAGATTGTTGATCCATCACTTCCCTTCAATGTCACAACTAATGCTAGTCAGTTTGGGATTCGGGTTGTGCTACAACAAGATGATGGGAAAGGCTATAGACCTACAAAATTCATGTATAAACGCCTTTCATCTGATAAGGTTGCTAACTCCACCTACAAAAGGGAATTGTATGCCTTAGTGGAAGCACTGTACACTTGGAAAGACTACTTGCTCGGATGACACTTCAGGGTTTACTCAATCACTCAACCCAGAAGTGGATTAAGACTCGACCCAACTCTCCGACAAGTTAGTAAGATGGTCTGCATTCATCGACACATTTGATTTTGAATTGAAAACCATTAGTGGAAAATCTAATGTTGTTACTTATGCTTTGTCCAGGCGTTCTGATTTCTTTGGTACAATTGTTACCGATCTTGACATTGGGAATAAGTTGAAGGACCGAATTCGTAACGAGTATGTTGGAGACCCGATCTGGAGTCCTAACATCCAAACCCTTCAACATAATCATGAACTCTTTTCTGAATACCGAATGACTGATGGCTTGCTCTTCTTTATTGATAAAAACCGAAAAATGAATTTGTATTCCCCCACAGAGAAAATATCAAAAGTATGATTATCGGGGAATGTAATGATACTGAGGGTCACTTCGGATTTAAGAAGACGTATGCTAATGTAAGAGAATTTTTTGAATGGAAAGAAATGAAAGAGGATGTATTAACTATGTGCAAACTTGTCGTGTTTGCCAAAGGAAAAAACCTTCTAATGAGAATCCCTTGGGACTACTGCGACCACTACTTATTCCGAGTGAACCAGGTGAGTCAATCTCGATTGACTTTATGAGTCTCACCAAGAGTCGAAATGGGAATAGTCATGTAATGGTCATTGTCGACAGATTCTCTAAGTATGCAATGTTCGTTCCTTTACCAGCAGAAGCTAGAACGAAACTCGTCATCCAGAAGTTCCAGATGCGATGGGTTTTTGAATATGAACTTCTGAAAATCATTGTCTCTGATAGGGATGTACGTTTCACTGGCCTACAATGCCAAAAGCTAATGGAAGCCTATGGCACAAGATTGACCATGTCATCAGGGAAACACCTTGAAACGAATGGACAAACTGAACAAATGAACAGACTGTGCCAACAAATTTTGCGAATATATATGAGGCCTTATCAAATTGACTGGGATGAGAACTTACCAAAGGTTGCGAGTGCCTACAACAATAATGTTCACACTGTTACGGGCAGAAAACCTAACGCACTGCACAAAGGTTGGAAGCCTAGGCGTTGGCTAGGGATAAGGTCCAACAGCTACCCCCAGGAGCCAGAGAATTTGCAATTTTGTATGAACAAGACTTAGCCAAAGTAAAGGAGAATATACAGAAAGCCCAACTACAGATGATCGACCAAGCAAGTAAGCATCGCCGACCTTCTCAGTTCAAAGAAGGAGATTTAGTCTGGGTAAAGTCTAAAGAATTCTCCCTTGAAGAAAATGTGTCTTATAAATTGCTACCTGTCTATTACGGACCCCGGGAAGTTCTCAAGGTGGTAGGGGACACAAATGGTCCGTCATATCAAATTGACGTTCCCCCTCACCTCAAGACATACCCTGTCTTTCATGCTTCCAAATTGCTACACTATGTTAAAGACCACGAGTTTCCCAACCAACCATCCATGATTCCACCCTCTATGAACGGAGGCTATGAAGTTCAACGAATCCTGGAACATGGATACTTCTCTACAGTTGTCAGGGAAAGACCTCCAAAGCAGAATAAGGCAAAGTTCAAGACTCAACCTCTTTCAGAATCAAGATGGTTCTCTAAGAAAGAACTTATACCTACTGCACCCGATATTGTCCATGCATATGAGCGCGAGTTAAAAGGAAACCATGCCTAAAGTAATAGTTTCTGCGACGGAACTCGAAATTGGGCCTGATGGAATGCAATAATTCAGCTTGAAACATGAAATAGTCGTGAGCCATAGGTTGTCACTTCGGTCTAAGGGCCGAATCAGGTGCCAAAGGCCACACCCGAGTCATGGAAAATTGCCTGAACCAAGGCCTGCTGCTGTGGGTACCCGAAGCATGGCCTAAACTGGGCTTCAGAGGCCCTACGTGCGACAGCTGACCGTGGAAAGTCAAAGGTCAACAGCAGCTCAGAAATTCAGGCTCACAAGTCAAAGTCAACATGGACCCAGTCCAGGCCACCGATCAGACACACACGCTTGGCTGTTTGTAGGTATCTGTCAAGAATCTAGTCCAAGTGGGAATCTGCAACTATACAAGATCCAGGCCATCGACTGCGGGTCAATCTGGGCCATCGTAACCGAGAGACCAAAGGCTGGTCACCGAGAGTCGACACTATATGTTGACCTATCCCCTGCTGACCCTCCCCGCTTGGGGAATGAGCATTGAGGTAACAAAATACCAAAAGAAGCAAATCTTTGTGAAGTTGTGATCTGCCTGTCGAGGAGGACAAAATTATTAGATATTCCAAAGGGGTTGAAAGGAGGACAAATTATCAGATACAGGTGGACCTGCTGCAGCTACTCTGCGGCGAAGGACGATGACAAAAACATTTTGCAAAACACCCCAGACATCAGTTGGACCCCATCTTCGCAATGTATCCATAGCAGACACCGGCGAACTTTGCAAAATGTCCCTGTAGTTGTCAACTTTTCGTAGGTGTCTCTTTCTCTCTCTCTGTCTCTAACGAAATGATTTCTCTCTCTCTCTCTCTCTCTCTCTCTCTCTCTCTCTCTCTCTCTCTCTCTCTCTCTTC
>BFEA01000296.1:119102-134443 GCA_003427395.1 Chara braunii
GAGAGAGGGAGAAGGGAGGGAGAAGAGAGGGAGGAGGGAGAGGAGGGAGAGGAGGGAGAGGAGGGAGAGGAGGGAGAGGGAGAGAGGGAGAGAGGGAGAGAGGGAGAGAGGGAGAAACGGAGAAACGGAGAAGCGGAGAAACGGAGAAACGGAGAGGGAGAGAGGGAGAGAGGGAGAGAGGGAGAGAGGGAGAGAGGGAGAGAGGGCGGAGAGAAGGAGAGAGGAAGAGAGGGAGAGATTGAGAGCAGGACAAGAGAAGGGGAAAACTAAAGAAAAACAAAAAGAGAGTAGAAAGAATGCCCATCGCTCATCCTTTCTGTTTCGCCCCACATAAACAACACCCCTCGACATGATGAGAGCATTCAAGCATGACAGCAAAGCACATACACTAGGGAGAGACGTGATTTCTCAGGCACAGAAGCAGGTACCGGTATTCCAACGACAAATGCTCCCAAGTAGTATAACAGTTGCCTAGTGAACTGCGCCTGGTTCTTGCCTGTTTCATCACCAACCACCGTACATAAGCCAAAGATAATTAATCGGTTACTGCTGACCAAAGGGATTGAGGAGAGCAAAAACAAACGAAGGAGAAGAAAAAAAAAAAATACGAGAAGCGACACAGAACATCACAGCTGCTTCTGTACCAAGTGAGGCATGTTCTTTTATTTTTTTTATTTTTTTTCAAGCAACACTCGGATCATTATAATTCAAAAACAGGTCGAGGCCGGCACTGGTGATTTCAGAGCAGACCGAAAATCCCGAAAAGTTGCACCACACCAAAAGAAAAAAAGAACAGTCGCGTACCTTAACAGCACGGGACTCGAAATGAGGAATGTGGGTGGAACATGGAGTCTGGCAGGTAAGACATTTATGGTCAGACGAGAAACAGCGGTGGAAGACAGCACGAGACCTTCGGTACGATATGAAGGGCACCCACAGGTGCTAGAAAACCTGAATGATGTCCTCATCTCCATCCCATCAGAATGGGTAAATCTGCTAGAGAAGGGACCGCAATGGGAGAAGGGGGATTGGGCCACATGGTTACACGAGGATAAGTTGGAAGAGGCCTTCAGGATAAGGGGCAAGACGGGCCCGAGGGATGCATGGTTATTGGCTGATATGTTCTCAATAGAGGAAACAGGGACCACCACCAGTCAGTTAGATACGACATCCACTACCCCGATTACAATCTTAAAAAGCGCAGCGTGATAGGTCAGAGCGGTGGAGACAGACAACTATACGATTTATGCTCCGGCTACGGCTCTAGAGGATTGGAACATCAGGGGAGGAATACTGGGGGGTGGCCAGAGGAATAAGCATACTGCACTACACAACCAAACTGGGGTACAGACTTAGAAGAAGGTCTCACCCACTGGCGGAACCACTGGCTATTCGATGGGAAAGGAGGTTGGAAGTGCCCAGGACGCAGGTCGCTCGATTGTCGTGGCCAGCGTTAAAGAGCATAAGGTTAGGTAGGGTCAAAAGCTTGCAATGGCTGATTTTCCATGTGGCGCTCCCAGTCAATGCCTGGCTGTATGAGTGCCGCAGTCACCACCAGAGGGACCAAGTCAACCACAAGTGCCACCTTTGCACGGCTGAAGGGATGGGATCCTTGCTTCATTGTCTGCTACAATGCCCAGAGGCGGCATACGTGTGGGAAGCAGCCAGGGAACTGTTGGGCAAGATCTCAGACGAGTCCTTTCCGGAGGACAGGAGGATCCTCCTCACCGGCATGGAGCTTCCGAAGACATGGCAACCGGGCCAGAGAAGGGGGTTCCAATTACTGAGACAATATGCATTGTGGACCATATGGAAGAGGAGATGTCATCTGACGATAGTAAAGGGACAAATTCACAGACTGGAGGCCAAGCAAGTTTTGCACAACCTTCTGGAGACGGATATCACGGCCCAATGGCAAAGAACAAGACGGCAAGCTCAGCTAAACCCGGTGAAAGCCTGGGAGATATTTAAGACTTTTCACCGGATAACGTTGGTAAAAGGAAAGATAGCAACAATTGAAGGATACAGATTAGCCTTCCATTGGTTTGAGAATAAGGATCAACGGGGGCAAGACTACAGTGTTAGGCTCGTAGGGGTAGCACTTAAGTTCAGATAGAAGAAGGGGAACGGAGGTGGGTTAAAAGGTTAACATAGCAGAGTAGGGGTGGGGAAGGGGTAGGTTGGCTAGGAAGGACAGGCAGACAGCAGGGTTTAGGGTTTAAGGATTTTGCGGCGCCCAAGTGCAACCTGAGGGTAGGTTGGAGGGCTCTTTCCTTTATTGCTATTTGTCTTTAGTTAATCCAGTTTTGTCTTTGTTCAAGAATAGCATGTAGCCTGACAGGAGAAAGGGACACTATACCCGGATCCAGTATGAGCCTAAGCTGGGTAATGGTCCCGGTCTTCCGGGTTGAGATGTGGAGGGATTCCCGGCCTCCTTTTGCTCTATATATAATGAAGCATGCTATCAGCCTATTTGTTTTAAAAAAAAAAAAAAGAAGGGAACACACACCCTTGTGCCATCATTGTCATGCTGTGAGGCTCATCTCAAGTGATTGATTCACACGTGAAAGTGAAACGTGATGCATGTGTTGCAAGAAAGAATTCATCAATAAATTGAACATATGGGACCCCCATGCTCAAACTGGGTGATTCCGCGGGACACATGGGACACCCAACGTGGTTGTGTGGGACATATGGGACCTGCGAGGTGGCGCTGTGGTACACACTGGACAACCGTACTCAGACTGGGAGATTCTGTAGGACACATGGGACACATGGGACATGTGGGACATATGGGACATGTGGGACAAACCCAGGGTAGTTGTGTGGAACATGGGACATGTCAGACACCCAAGGTAGTTTGGGTAGTTCTGTGGAACGTGGCACACCCAAGGTGGTTCCATGGGACATATGGGACACTCAAGGTGGGTCTGTGGGACACATGGGATGCCCATGAGCAAACTGGGACACATGGGACACGTGCAACATATGGGACACACAAGGTGGTTTTGTGGGACACAGGGGGACACATGGGGCAGACGGGATAACCAAGGTGGTTATGCAGGACACGTGGAACATCCATGGTCAAGCGGTTATAACAACCTCAAAACCATATGAAAGGATGCACGGTCCTCAATACTTCCAGTCCGGAGTCCGAGTCCTGAGTCCCAGACCGAGTCCCAGTCTCAAGTCCCAATCCAGAGACCCAGTAATAAGTCCCAGTCTCAAGTCTCGGTCCCGACTCCCATTCCATGTTCCATTGGAGGCCCTAGCCACATGCACAAGGTCTCCAGAGGCCTAGGTAGGCTAGTTAAGTAGGCGCTGGTAGTGAGTCCATAGTAGACAACAGTTATGGATTCAAAAGCCTCTTTTCAGGTAGGCACACCACGTTGCAGATGAGATGGCAGTTGTTGTTTGGCCAAGTGTCAGTCAGTCCCATCAAGCAGCCAGATCCAAGGGAAATCCGTGAACTTCTGGAAACAGCACACCGCGGCAAGGGAACCGAGGAAGTCTGGAAGGAGGAACGGCAACTACAAAAGTCCAGCAGCACTTGGGCTTGGACACAGGTGCTTTGCACTTCTGCATTGAAGTGACGACACAGTGAGTGAGGGAGAGTGTGGGTCAGATTAGTCATCGGCACTGAGCGCCATAGCTGTAGTACGAGAGAGAGAGGAAGGCATTCTGAGAGAGGAGTGGGGACAATGAGGTGAGAATGAGAGCACACACACACACACACACACACACACACACACACAGAGAGAGAGAGAGAGAGAGAGAGAGAGAGAGAGAGAGAGAGAGAGAGAGAGAGAGANAGAGAGAGAGAGAGAGAGAGAGAGAGAGAGAGAGAGAGAGAGAGAGAGAGAGAGAGAGCTACCTGCTGAGTTGAGCGGCCACAGCCGCTGGTGGAAGAGAAGACGACCAAGTTCTTTGTTGATTATTGAAACTCTATTGGACTTCATGTGTCTCACGTGAGTGGGGTGTGATGCGGAATTTCTGTCTGAGAGTTACATGCATGGTGGTCTCGTAGCACATATGGGACACTGAATATGGTTCTGTGGGAGACACACGGGTGCCCAGTTGGGTTTTCTCACTTTCTTTCTTTCAAATAACTCACTAAGCACCAGAACGGGAAAACATGGAAGAGTTGGCAAGTACAACAAATGGCCAAAGGGGCCACGGCCTGTTTTGTGCCCATTCTTTGCTGCGCAGGCTGCGTACAACAGGTTGCATGCATAGGATTGTGGAGGTTAGTCATGGTGCGCTTATGTGTCCCTCAGAGTTTGGAGTCCGAAGCGGAAGGCCTCAATCAAGTCTTCCATTCGTTGTTCTCCTCTTCTCTGTGACGCACGTAGGTGAACCCTCACTGCATGTACCGATCCTCTCGCCTACTCTGAGTGTAGCGTTCACGGCCAGAAAGGTGCTATGGTTGGCCATGGAACGACAGTGCGCTCGTCATAAGGCAAAAACAGGGGTAGGGAGGAGAAGCAGTTTCTAATAAATCACAAAACCCGATCCCACGCATCCTGAACAGCGACTATCATTGGTGAAGTTGTATGGCTTACAGATTTGAGCCGTCGCTTCTCGCACATCCCATTCACATACTCGTCGCAAATGTCGATGTAGGGAAAGGGGATGGGTGGGGGGCTAGTTATGCATGTTCCCGAGAGAGAAACAGAAGCAGCTTTGGGGCAGGAAAACTGTTGCTAATAGGCGATCATTCCACCGAGTTTACATGATAACGTGCAAAAACAAGCAGGGGAAAAGGAAGAAGAGATCACAATCTCTTCACGTCGAAGCTCCCATGTGCTTATACACTCAAACAAGCCGGTCATAAATCATTCATGCTACAACGAGCATATCTTGTTTGTCATTTAATTACTCAAATAGTCAATTACTCTCGTATCGTATGATGAGACTTTTCTTCAAATTAGTTTGGAAAGAGATTGTACTTAATTTTCATACAGTTGTTACAGCATTTTTGTTGTTTTTGTTGTACATCGCAGTCACTCCTTTGCTGATAGGCTTTTCTACAAATTTATTATTTCATTTTAATTTAGGATTAATTTGGATGTGTATTTTATTCATGTACACACAAGAACAAGGATGATACCTCACATTCCATCCATAAGGGGAAAAGCACATTACCCAGCTCTCAGACATGTGGCACAAGCCATTCACCACACACAAAAACACCACCGTACAAAACAACCCGGCAGTCGTCACCCCGCTGGTCTGATCAGGATGCTAAGCTTGCGCAAGTCCTGCAATCGGTCACAGCGACTTGCCGACCCCACTTGATCACCACCAGCTGATCGGGACTTTCCCACTCACTAATCAACCATCAACAGACTCACCAATATACCCGATCTGGCTTACTCACTTAAGAGGGTTTGAGAGAGGGAGAGAGAACTGCAGTTGCAGATATTTTTATTTTATTTTTTTTCAATTTGGACAATCTTGCAATGAACCCAGTCAGATGGAAAGCTCATCAATGTCTGAACACAGAATGTCTTAGCGCAGTTTCAATGTCTCTGAAATCGTACATGTTATCAAGTAGCCCAATGTCTCGTGACCAGAGAAGAGGCAGATGGGAGGGAGAAAGACCTAGAGGGTGGATGAGAAAGTTCCCATCAGCCCAGCAGATAGATCTCCCTCACTAACCCACTCCTCCTTCGGGCATCCCCTGCTCGCCACATCAGCAGACAGTCTCCTCTGACACGCTCTGGCAATGAACATATCTCATCATGGCGCGCACGGCGCAGATTCCTCTGAAGACGACCAGTAATGCGCAATGCCGACACGAACACAGACAGGTAAGCTTTCCTTACGATCAACCAATCTCACAGCCCTGATCCTCCTCCTCACCAGCATCCCATCAACGTCGTAGACCGTGTGGTGAGAGCCACGTCAGCATAATCAAGTGTCCAGCTGGCACCGTAAACAGAGAAGGCGCCAGCACCCAAACAGTAGCAGTCTCGCGTCGTCGCTCCAGCGTAATGCCAGCGTCAAGCTAGCGTCCAGGCAGTGTCCAGCCAGTGTCAAGCCAGCGTCAAGAAGCAAGTGCCAGACTGAATGTCAGTCAGCAGGGGCTGGATCAACATATAGTGTTGACTCCGGTCGACCAGCCTCTGGTCTCTCAGATACGATGGCCCAGATTGTCTCGCAGCCAATGGCCTGGATCCATACAGTTACAGATTCCCACTTGGACTTTATCATTGACAGATACCTGCAAACAGCCAAGAGTGTGTGTTTGATCGGCGGCCTGGACTGGGTCCACGTTGACTTTGACTCGTGAGCCTGAATTTCCGAGCTTCTGTTGACCTTTGACTTTCCATGGTCAACTGTCGCACGGAGGCCAGTTTTAGGCCTTGCTTCAGGTGCCCCACCGTAGCAGGCCTTCGTTCAGGCAGTTTTCATGGCTTGGGTGTGACCGTTGACCCCTATCTCGGCCCTTAGACCAAAATGACGACCCTTAGCCCACGACTGATGCATGGTTTGAGCTGAGTTATTGCAATCTCTTCATTTATATGTGTCATCCTTGTGCAGGGATCACGTTAATATTATCTGCATCGTTCCAATGTTAACGGATGTCCTGAAGGAGGGAATGGGGGCAGGAGAAGATGTATGCATGCAGTGCCTGTGCAAAGAGGACGGGATAGGTCAAAGAGAGCGCTGCCTAACCGGACCGCAGTACAGTGGACATAACCTCTCTCCACACGCCAGTCCAACATACGGTGCCATTGGACCAATCAGAACAAAGGATGGGAAGAAGGTGGGAGAAAGGATTCAAGGAAGAGGGAAAGGATGGCGCAAAGATGCAAAGCGGGAGAGAAAAGGGGAGAAGACACTTGAAGTTTTGCACAAAAAGCGGAAGACGGAAAGGTGCAAGAAAGATAAAGGCGCTGCTGGCAAGAGGAGCAAGCCAGCAAGCGACCATGGGCAAGCAGAAAGTGAGATTTCAAGAAGACGCAGAAAAGAAAAAGAAAAAGCGATGGAAGAAAGTGGGAGAAGCGGTGGAGAAAAAGATGGCCGGTGCCTGTATTGCGATATGCAATTGCGTGCACCAGACCAAAAACAAATTAAAAAACTTGTGCGTGCTCGCTAAGGCGTGAGAACTTGAGAAGAGGAAATACGAACAGGAAGTTCCTTACGGAAAGCAAAAGAAAGCAAATGCCTTAACTATCCATTGTGTGATGACCCGACCAAACACAGACTGAGACACACAGCTGATTTCTGAGTTTTGCTCATGGACTGAATATCTTGCTGAGTTTCCCGCTTGCTACTAAGTTCTCTAGTCTGTGTGTGGGCACGCTTGCTGGTCTGCATGTCTGGCTGAGTGTTTGTTGGCTTGAGTGTGTGTGTGACCCGCAAGGGCACTTGTTCGTTCGTTGGGCCCTCAGGGCTGGTACTTACCTATGGCCATGACATTGAGGGTTGCAGCAGGGGGAAACACTCTAGTGGCCGGGGAAGAGGCCCGCAACACTTGAAGCAGCGGGGAAACACTCAAGTAGCAGGTAGGCCGTTACCACACCCAGAAGAGGTAGATGTGCCGGGTACTCGAGGCCAAGCAGAAGAAGACAAAAGTTGGCATTTTTAGAGGCCCAGTAGTTATAGGCTAGGTCTAGGCGGGTACCAGTCCAACCAGTCTGAGTCTAGGGCCTGTACGGGCAATATCAGAGTCTGCAATGATGTTTCCCTCCGAAAGGGAGGAGGTACCGGTTGCTGGGAAGGCCGAGCGGCCTGGAAGTCACCGCCCAAGAGGCAAGCAGGACGCTATATCTCCAGGCCGTGCGAAGAGCCCAGCCTCATTGCCGGTGTGCAAGTTTGGCGACACACTGGTTGGAGCGCTGGCTGGAGCAGCGCTGCTGGGGAAGGAGCAAGGACATGGCAGAGGAAGAAGACCAGGAGGAAGGGGGAGCGCCAGAGGTACTTACCTGGCTCTGGTGGCAGCCATCTTCATCACCTTGGTGGGCGCTGCAGCAGGAAAGTCCCCGTCGGGGCAGAGCTACACCAAGAAGCTTCGAGGCAGAGTCAGGCATGGCGGCCTGAGCTAGAGCAGCCATAGCTGCTTCGTGTTGTCCTTTGGAGAGCCGGGCCATGCCCCGGTACCCCGCCATAGCCTCGTCCTAGGAGGAAGAAGGAGAGAGGCGGCCATGGCTATGGTGGACCTCAAGTGATATCTGCAGTAGAAGAGGGATCCGGACATTGATTCTGGTTCAGCCATTCAACATTGTATTATTATTTCTTGTGTGCATAAGAGAGTAGGAGATAAGGAGGCGGGGAGTGATTGGCGAAGAAGAAGAGCATTCTCATTGGTCTATGCTGGTGTACATCATCTTCTTCTTCTTTCTTCCTACTTCTTCTTCTTCTACCCCTCTCTCTCCTCTCAACTTCATTCATTTCTTTTTGCAAGTGGACGGCATTGTACTATCTGATGAATGTGTATCTCGAAATTCGCCAGGATCATAACAATTGCAGAAAAAGAACGAAAGAAAATGGATCTCTGCGAAGTTGGAAAAAGGTCAGTGGTAACCCGACAATTTGAACATCACTAAAACACAAATCCTGCGGAAAACAAAAAGGAAGGGGTGCAGAAACCGGTGCGTCCAGTAAGCAGATCATCACACTGTGCCTCTCCTCCTCAGGGAGGCCTTCCATGTGACACATCACACTGTGCCTCTCCTCCTCAGGGAGGCCATCAGTCAGTTACAGGGGTCTTCCGACTTCATCTTCCTACTTGATTGATGATGATTTTGACTTCCTGACCCTGTGTGGAGGTGGAGGTGACATGTAGCGGCGTGACCAGCTTCGTCCCCTTGTAACTGACTGATGATTTTTATTTTTATTTTTTATGATGTTCTTGATTACCTGTGTGGCAGTGTGTGTTTATTTTTCGAATTATTTGGATTCTTGTACTCTCTTCGTCATGTTTTGAAGGTGCAAACTACCTGATTCCGAATATTTCCAATCAATTTTATACATAAAATGAGTCTGGGTGGCTTTCCAGCCAGTTGGTTTTGAAGATCAAAGACTTGAAGCCAGTTTGTGCTTTAATTCAGGGCATATTTGTCGTGTGTCATATATTTTCTTCTCATCTACGAAGGGGGAAGGAATTTCACAGACTTTCCTATCATTTTCTTCTCCCTAATCTTCTGTCTGGGAAGACTCATGTTTTTACATGCATTTGGTTGGTATTAAATTTAAAACCCTTGGCCATATTTTGTGGACCGCCGCAGAACGATTTTCGTGGGAACAGGGTAAGTATCAGCCGTCTGCTGTGATGAGGTGCAGTAGTCTGCTGTCTGGTGAGTTCTGCGGTGATCCAGATTTTAAACTGCGATTTCACATCATCTAATTGATGGGGTTGCAATGATGCATTTCCATCATCGCTTGTTTGTTGGGATATTCGATGAGCGAGTGCTACGTTCTAGCAGTGGATTGTACATCGTGCCATATTCTGTGGACGGCAGCAGAACGATTTTCGTGGGAGCTGCGTAAGTGATCAGTTGGCTGCTGTGGTGTGGGGTAGTTGCCTGCCATGCGCAATGGTGAGTTCTGCTGTCATCCAGATTTTTAACAGCCATTTGACATCATCTATTGATTGTATTGCAATGATACATTTCCATCATCACTCGTTTGCTGGGATATTCAATCACTGAGTGCTGCGTTCTAGCAGTGGATTGTAGATTGTGCCGTGGTGTGGTTATGCTTAATGGTGAATTCTGCTGTGATCCGGATTTTTAACAGCCAGACTGAGCCAGTTCACATCTTCGATTGATGGGGTTGCAATGATTCACTGGGGTTGATATTCTATAGAGCATTGCCAGTCCTCGTGTGTATTACTTTTCCCATCTTCTGATGGTGGTCTCATTGTTGGGAATTCTCGTGTATTACTTTCCCCATCTTCCGATGGCGGTTTTGCAAGGCGTTTGGTCCTTGTTGTCTTTTAATTTTTAAACCGCCAGTAGCTTTCCCATATATCGGCTGCTGCGCTCCTCGCCGCAACTTTCGGAGGCCCGAAAAGTGACATGGGCCGCCAATGAAATTTACCAACAGCGGCCCGGCCCCAAAAGTTGTGGTGGTTATCAAGCCGCGTATTTGTTTTTCAAGCGGGGAAAGGTACTGGCAGTTTAAGAGATTGCTGCGGGTGCAGAGGGGGGAATATTATATCAATGACCTGGATTGTGGAGTTCATTGGTTGTGCGGTTGGAGGCGTCCCTGGGTTTGGAGGGGGCATAGTGATAGTTTCGCATCGGTGCTATGCAGCAGAGTAGAAGGGTAGTCGTCCGGCAAACCAATTTCGCCATCAGGTGGGGCCATGGGGTGCATTCATTCCACTTGATGGGATGGCACCGTAGGTGGGATGTGGCCCCTATTTTTCAGTTTAGGAGGTAGTAATCCCGTAGGGTGCAGCAGAGCAGAAGGAAAGTTGGGTGGAGGGATTTTGCCATCAGGTAGGGGCATTGGGGGAATGCATTCCACTTCATGGGTTTTGGAACGGAGGTGGGATGTGGCGCATAATTTTCAATTTAGGAGGGCGGTTCATGGGCAGTTAATGTCGCTGTAAGCGGACAATCAATACTGTTCTCCTCGTTATAATTTAGCTCCTTTCTTGTAAAAGCGACGCTGGCAGGGGTAGGTGCAGCTCACCACCAAATAGATTGGAGCTATCTACACAGAATAAAATTAGAGGGGGGGGAAAAAAGACATGTACATAGTACATGTAGTACATTGTACATAGTAAATACTACTAGAAGCATACCTGGTACAGAGTAAAATGAAAGGGAAAAGAAAAAAGGAAAAAAAAAGAGCGTACATACTATGTAGTATGTAGTACATTGTACATAGTACATACTACTGGAAGCATACATAGCACTCATGCATTTGTACATAGTACATATCAGTCGAAGCATACGTAGTACTCATGTACAAGTGTACATAGTATGCTTCCAGTACTATGTGTACTATGTGTACTATGTGTACTATGTGTACTATGTGTACTATGCGGACATTCCCGCTGCACAGCAAGAGTGAGCCAACCAGGAATACCAGAGAGAGACACTGACAGACAGGTTGGTTGGAAGATGTGAACAATCAAAAGAGTGCAGGACCATTTTAAAGGATAGAATTGAGTACATCTATATATACGACTGGAGGATGGGGCAAGATGCTTACTGGCCAACGCATTATAGAAATCACGGCCCAGGAAACTGAAAGCAACACTGATTCCAGTCGTCGCAAGGGTGAGTGCAAAAACTGCTGCCAGTCTCAGTCGTGCTTGAACTTTGTCTTCCGAGTTCCAGTAAGGTTTCGCCACGTGGAGGAAGCGATGCCACAATATCCAGCCAGTAGAAGTAATAGCAGTAGAAGAACTTCTCTGCATCCAACACTCTAAACCAGATCAGATGATCAGAGCATTCCAAAAATTTGAAATTCATTCAGTGAAACACATAACCAGAAGGGGAAAAAATGCTGCTCACCTCCCAAGCACTCAGTGCACCGAACCCATCGCCTCTCCCCACCTCCACCTCAGCCTCCACACTTGACAAACACATGCTCTACTTCCCAATGCAAAGGAATGGACCATCATTTTCTTTTTGCTTTTGGGACGATCATTTTCAAAATGGAACCTGATGGTTCTGACCGAAAGTGACACTACGCTCTCTCTCTCTCTCTCTCTCTCTCTCTCTCTCTCTCTCTCTCTCTCTCTCTCTCTCTCTCTCTCTCTCTCTCTCTCTCTCTCTCTCTCTCTCTCTCTCTCTCTCTCTCTCTCTCTCGGTATGCAAACCATAATGGCAAGTTACCCAACTTATCTGTGGGTATCACGGGACCCTTACTCCTCCTCCCTTTTCACATGTAACCCCATTTCCCAGAGGGACATATAGAGTGGTGAAGGGGTATTATTGTGGGCGGGTCGGCAGCCGACCCCCGACCGGTAAGTGCCGACCAGCCGATCGGTCGGCGGGTCAGCAGCTGACCAGTCAAGGGCCACCGACCGTCGCGGGGTGCAACACTGTCGTCCACTGACTAAACTGATGGAGTAAGAAAAAAAAGAAAGGAAAAGCAGATGGGGCAAGAGGAAGAAAGAGAAGGAAAAGCCCTCTGACAGAGGGGATGTACACTATCGACTTTCCTGGACGCATCTGCGTATAGTTACGGCCAGGCCAGATGCAGTCTAAAACTGCGGGGCGCGAGTCTGACCTGAGCTGAAGGGCAAGAGGAAGACCAAACAAGAAGAGCATCATACTCACAGTGAATCTCCTGTCAATCAATCTGGACAAGAGGGCTGCCTTAAAGACCAATACATCCATGCCCTCTTTTGTACGAGGTAGATTCCCACCAGCCATTTTGGTCCGGTTGTCCCGAGCCTCCCATTTTTTCTGGGAGAGGCTCAATTATGATGCTCAAGTTGGCTGGGGCCATGTACTGGGGGTTTAAGGCCCAACATTTTATCATTTGCCTTCTATATAGTTTGAGAGGGCTGTGAGAGGCGACCCTCTTCTCCCCCATCCCTCCCATTCTCTATCACACTACCAAATCTACCATCGCAGATCTTAGCGGAACCCAGGTAATGGACCTCGGTACCCTCGTTGTTTTCACATTCATAATCGAGGGCAAGGTCTCCGTAAAATGGGAGGGAGCGTCACTCTGCAAAGGCGTCATCATGGAGGGCAGTCAGTGTCCTTGTAGGGAGTGAGTGCAGAGTAGGGGTGTGTTCTACCTTGATCTTGCGGGTGGTGGGTGGATTTACAGGGTCTGCTGACCGGCCACCGGCGGGTCCCTGCTGCAAGGGTGGCAGGGTAGTTTCACTGGAATAAAGGTGATCTAGGCATTGGAGCCTGTGATTGAACACATATATTATTATACCTATAGAGTACGTTGGGCAAATGCAGACTTGCATACAACTGAGGCTACCGTCTTCACCCGAATAAAATGCCCGGTCATTATTAATACCTGTACATGGTCCCACAGGGCCTCCGTCCAGGAGCACGAAATTATGCTCATGCCCACAAACCGGGCAGGCAAAATTGGGTGTGCACCTGTGGTGCCTAAGTCACCCGGCCAAGTGACCCAGGCACCCACCTGCACCGTGTACTCAAGAAGGTCTGAAATGGGGTTCAAGTTTTTGTTTTTGTGAGGATATTTAGCGCTCACAGAGATGTCTCCAAATCCGGTGTTTTTGGTTTTTTTTTGGCATGTCTTTTTTTTTTTTTTCCCGTTCCAGCTTCAACCTATCTTTCCACGTCTATGCACTCATCCAACACACAGCTTCATCTTGAATGTATTCAAGCTATCTTTCCGGTACGATGCAGTCATGATGAGGGTGCATTGTCTTCCGGGGAGGACAGGTAAGTAGGCCAATAGAGACCATCCGCGGATGCATACCTGACCAATCAATCCACGGCAAGTTTTATTGGATGCAGTCATCTGGTGCACAGGCTCATCTTGAACATACTCAAGCCATCTTTCCGGTTTGTCTTTCTCTCCGCTCTCGACTCTCTCTCTCTCTCTCTCTCTCTCTCTCTCTCTCTCTCTCTCTCTCTCTCTCTCTCTCTCTCTCTCTCTCTCTCTTACACACACGCACACACATGTATATCTATATATGTCCTCATATATATGTACACCAAAAGGAAAAGGAAAAAAAGTGCACATCCAACAAGGGAGTACGTTATATTGTTTTAATTACATTTCTTATCATCGAACTAATAACGAATTTCCGAATGACCCTCGGCCAAAAGTATGGTAGTGTAGGTGGAAGCCATAGAGCTGCGGGGTCTTGGGTACAGGCCCGCAGGCCAGACAGCTGTAAGCTAAGTTGGATTATGCTTCCAGTAATCCTGACCCGGTGTAATGTTGAGGGCCCCGGCCCCGAGTTCGAAGAAGAACTGGAAATTTGAATTTTGAGGGGAGAGGGGGGGGGAGAGAAGTTGTTCCATTTCTCATGGTACATTACATAGTTCTTTTAAGATTTTTTCAAAATGCCGGTCACCCGGGTCTGACGCCCGGGATACCTGGGCATGGGGCAAAAAAAAAAAAAAATGGCGGTGGGTTTTTTCCGCACTCTCCGAGAGGAGCCCAAATACGGGCTCTTTTTCCTTTTTTGAGTGTTGGCTGTCAAGGGGGGGCTAATGGGGTTTAAAGCGGGGTGTGTCTTAGTGTGATTTGGTTATTTTCTTTTTTATCTTCAGTTCCTTTACGAATTCTGATGTTACCCTCAGCCAAAAGTTGTTTGTATTGCAATTCTACACAACATTTTGTTTTTCAGATTTTTTTTTTTTTGCGCTGGGGCTGCCCGGGGGTCATGCCCGGCCGGTCACCCGGTCGCCAAACCAGGCGTGATGTTGGGACCCGGGCGCCCGGGATATCTCCCTAGTTTTTTTGCACCAATGGGCATGAGGTGGGCCAAATTTGGCGGGTCCCGTGCCAGACTGACCCGGACCTGACCGGCCTGCCTGTAGCACAGGTGTGCACAAAATTTGCTTGGACGTAGGGGTATGTCCATAATTTGGACATTTCAAGGCCAGGGCGGGTCACACAGGTGGGCCTTCGGGCAGGTCCCGTGCCAAACCAACCCCGACCGAGCCGCCCCCAACCGAGCCGCCCGGCCGGTAACACACGTGTGCCCAAAATTTGCTCATGTATGTCCATAATTTGGGGATGGGTATCCTCTATTTGGTGGTACCAACCTTGGTCCACCTCTGTCCGGCGCATGGACATGGACATCATTTCCAAGACAAGTTGGGCTGGGACCGGGCAAATTCCCATCTTTGAACAGGGTACAGATGCATTTTTTCCCTTTCTTTTTGCACAAAGCGGACCTGTCAACTCTTTATTGTTTTTTGGGAAAAATTGCGAAGTGCCCCTGAATTCTCCGCTTATTTGCGATTTGCCCTCGGACGTCCATTTTTTCCTGATTTGCCCCTGGGGCCTCTGAACTTTCGTGCAGGCCCCTGTCAGTGAGGGGCCCAACTTTTTGGAATGCCCCTACTGGACCTGCGGTCCTATTTCCTGTGGTGCCTGTCCGATTTGCCCTCCTGGGGGGCATGCATCTTTGTGAGATGCCATTGAACAGGGAGGCGCCAACAGTTCGAATTCGAACTCTGTACTTTTCCACTCCGCCGCCAAAAAAGCAGGGCTGCACTCTGCGTCGCCCTTGCACCTGCAATCCACCGCCGTGGAGTTCGTTCGCCTTCTGCTGCGACACACCAACTTCCACGTCCTCGACTTCGACATCCTCGGAGTTTGTTCGCAAAGGTCTGTGTTTGCGAAGGAGTGTGTGCGTGTGTGAAAGCCACAGAGAGAGAGAGAGAGAGAGAGAGAGAGAGAGAGAGAGAGAGAGA
>BFEA01000296.1:187638-202837 GCA_003427395.1 Chara braunii
AAAAAAAAAAAAAAAAAAGAGAGAGAGAGAGAGATTTTAGACAAACATACATTTACATGATAAGAGTGATTGAAGCAGAAACAGTAAAGAAAGAGGTATATATCATAAAATATAATTACGAATTATTGTCGCATTGTAGTGTGTTGTTGTCTCTGTTGCTGGAACTTGATCAGGTGCAGTGATGGTAGGCTGATGCATAGGAAAAGTGTGGTAACTGGTCGATCGTGATCTTCCTTATTTGGGAACAGTATAATACAAGATGCAACGACTTTGTAGTGTTGATGCCTTAAGTCTTCGTCGTCACTCGGTTCTTCATCAATCACTTGGTAGCGATTAACGATTTAATTTTGATCTTCCATCTTTGGAAACAGTATAATAAAAGATGCAGAGACTTTGTACTTTTCATGGCTTAAGTCTTTGTCGTCACTTCGTTCTTCGTCAATGGCTTTGAGCGATTGTTGTCATTTTTCAAGAATCCAATTATCATTTTCTGCATCGTTGTCAATAACTGTTGTTGGAACTCGATCGCTTATTGCAATGGCAGGCTGATGCATGGAAAAAGTTTGTTGAATGGGCGTTGAATTTTTTTTCTTATAAATCGAGTTTGGTTTAACTAAATATAAAAAACAATTATCGTAAGCGCTTTATTTTGGTGGTGACGGTATTGATGGTGTTTGTGGTGTTTCTTGTGAAGGTGTTGAATATAGGGGATATTATGTTTTATTTCTGTATTGTTTTTTTTTCTTTTTCTCTCTCGCTTTTTTTTTATAAAAAAATTAAAAAAATAAAAAAAAGAAAAGGGGTTTGAGCTTGATCTTTCTCTATATTTATGGTTCGGTCGTCGAAGCGAGAACATGAAATATAGGGTGAAATTTCTAGTGCCATTTGCAATGACAGATATCCATTATGATAAGCTAAATCATATAACCAGCTTGATAAAGATCATTTGAGTCATTATGCTCTTGCGTTTTTACTGGTTCTAATGGGCAAACCTGCATCCCCTCCCATGATGTGACTGACACGCCGGTATGGCGGTCCCGTCAGTGTCAAGACGAGGGGTAAGGATGAAGGAGGTGGCTATGGAGTTGGAAGAGACAGCACAACTCCATAGGCTCAACACGCAGGGACTCCAAACTGTGCAAATGAAGAATGACTGAAAAATAGACTGCAGCTGGGGTATACTCCAAGTTGACTGACTGAACTTGACCGGTGGTACCGGACAGGACTGGACTGAATACTCACGTGGTCAGTGGGGTCAGGTCACGGCCTGATCCCACAAGCCGAACAGACAAATAGCCAAATAACTTTGGTTGTGCGTCAGGGCAGACAGAGGTCTGTTGTATGATTCTCAGACCTGTAGTGGATCGCAAGAGACACAAACACGCTATTCGCAAAAGCAGCGGAACTCTCCACCAATAAAGCTCGAAAATCTAGTATGTGGAGCAAGCTTCATGCAGAGCCCATGCAATGCAGCCTAAGCTACATAATGTCATAAAGAAAAGCAAATGTCTGGTATGCACATCCTAATTAACAACAGGAAATAAAATCTAGCATGATACAATCCTAAGGTCCTTGAACCAACTACCTCAGTGCTGAAAGAAAAAAATAGCAATATAGCACAAGATAATGTCATATCGTTGAACCACTAAGAGTGAGATGGTCTCAGAGGGGGTAAATGCAGCCTAGGAATCAAAACGCTTAGGGGCAGTTACACACAAAGGTGGGATAGGTCATCAGGCTCGGGTTGGGGGAGTGGTGACGAAGCAGAACCAATGACCCTAACAAATAAACCATCAAGGCAGGTAATACTCGACAAAAAGGTGACACCATGCAGAGCCGACCATCAAAAAGGAACCTAGAAGAAAGGGATATGCATAACTGAAGGCATGCAATGGCCGACACTAAAGGTGATGAATGTAGTGGGTGAAGGAAACATACACACAACTCACCGATTGGGAAGACGCCAGATCCGGGAGTAGAAAAGTCAAGATAACGCTACGGTCTCAATGCTTATGCGATGCAAAGGGAAAACCCGACTCTAGGAGAACCAACTAACTGAAAATCATTATGCGAGAGACAAAAGGAAATGTACAAGATAGGGTGGTGGTGTAAAGTAGTCACATCCAAAGGAGTCGAAACTGATGAAGCAGTCGAAGTCTTCGAAATAGTCGATGACGTTGTCGAGCGCATCGGCCCCCGCCTTTTCTCGCGAAAGAGGCGGGCCCTCCTCACCATGTCACGCAGGAGTTTAAACAAAACTTAACCAAAGAGACACAACTCGAGGACGACGCGTAATTAATCCAACGGACCGCCGAGACCGTCACGGTCGCGTCGTCCCTTTGCAGCACTCGTCGGGTGCACCAGTTGTACATCTCGCGGTCCCCTACGACAGGACAGGTTCCCGTGGAGCATAAGTTTGCTTCCCTAAGGGGTTGTCACCACCCTTAGGGGCGTATCCCTACCGAGCTACTGACCCACGTGCGAAAGTTTTTACATGTAGTTGCAGAGGTGGGTCAACCGAGGGCGTTTGCTCGTTCGCTGTAGTATAGGTACGCGCGATTAAAACGTCTATTGAACCCGGACGTCGTCCGTTCCTTAGGGCGCTGATCTCCTAAGTACGAAGCGTACACCGGTCGACAAGGATGGTCTCAACCAAGCATGGAACCTCCTTGCCCCTTAAATATACAACTCAAAAGAAATTTATAACACCCACATATATTTACATAACAAGGAATCGACTGCAGTCGACAAAAAAGTACGTTCAATCTGAAATAACAAACGAAATAATTTGAATCATCATGCAATACATCCAATAACACAATATCAAAATAAAACTCGACCCCCCTGGGTCGAATTCCACAAAACAATCATACAGTCGCCAACGAGGAATGGGCTACTGATAATAACATAAATGCAGTTGACAAGATAATCGGTTGCCTTAGTTTTGACTTGATGAGACACGTTGCCAAAGATTATTCGTTTCATCCTACCATCGATCTAAGATTAAACAAGCACACACTCGCCTCCATAAATTTTTAATCTTCGTGGATGATAGGCTGCTTGCGGATGATTCTTGATCAGGTGCATTGCTTGAAGTGTTGCATGCCTCTCCCTCTAGGAAGTGGTCTAGGGTACCCCTCCTCCTCGCCCGAGCACAAAACTCGGATCTCAGAAGTCGGACCGTCTCCACCGAATCGGCAAATTGCCCCCCCGTAGAACGGTCCACTCCGGGTCGATAACAGGGTCGGCTCCTAAAGCAACAAACCCCTGCCCCAGATGCTTCCTTGAAAGAGAGGATGTGTCCACTGCAAGTAACTTTCAGTTGTTCTCATTTCTCCTAAGTTCAGGGTAAGTTAAACGAAGAGAAA
Source organism: Chara braunii (assembly GCA_003427395.1). Taxonomy (NCBI): domain Eukaryota; kingdom Viridiplantae; phylum Streptophyta; class Charophyceae; order Charales; family Characeae; genus Chara; species Chara braunii. The sequence continues at coordinate 191,007 of BFEA01000296.1, forward strand.
TCGAAAGGGATAAAGAAAATAAGAATCATTTTGACAGACGCAAATAAGAGAGTCGTACGGAATAGAACGGGTTTCATTGGGAAGAGTTAAATTCATTATGCTTTGATTCTTTTTCCGTCTTCATAATTCATTTCCTCACGACACCCATCGATTATCCTTCAAAAATAGCAAGCAAGTTCACCCAACTCATTGACGAAAGAAAAAAAACGTAAGGAGGTGAAACTCTTCATCATTTTGTCAAATAACATTTTGTCCCACTTTCATACATAATATTTTTACTCACCTGCACAACACGCAGACAACACAATCAGACAAGCAAAGTCTCAGTACTCACATCAGACCCACCTTTTCACTCATGCACGACGCCCACAACCCCACTCAACCTTTTCTCCTGAACATTCCAAGCAAAAGGGTCAAGCAATGTGTGGGTGCACACATGTGTGAAGGGAGTCTGAGTCGTCCACTGACCTTGAGTGAAGTGGTGTCGAAGAAGCGCCCTGGCTCACTCAAGAAATACAACCAACAAGCCGTGTGTGCCGCCGAAAGTTGTAGTCTCAAGGAAAACCCTGATCAAACCACCTCTCACTCGCACGCCTCACCCGTGGTAACCCAAGCGCGAAGACGGTGAGCCGCCTGTGCTCCAAAAAAACAGTCTGGTATCACGTTAGTTCCAACTGGTCCTAAGCGGCCCCAGATGGTGCGGTTTCAGGTGGTCCCATGTTGTCAAACACTTCGTCGAATGACTATTGAGTCAGAAGCCGTTTCCGCCACACTTCTCAAAAAAATAAAACCGGTGCCAAATCTCAAAACCGCATGCGTCGAGACTGCCGCAAATGACCGTCCACGTCCCACGTTAGTCCCAACTGAACCCAGGCAGTCCCAAGTAGTCCAGTCCCACTGCCGTAAATGTTGGGTAGTCTCAACTACAAAACATTTAATTTCATATGCCGCATAAAAAAATAATAATAAACCCACCCATCGCACTCAGATTTCCTATCGTCGCATGTCGTCAATTGGCACCATGTCACGCTGTTGATGCCGTACACACCAATGGTAGCAGACCTTCACCAAGAAAAGCAGACGTCGCGCCGTAACCAAAAACCTTTCAGCGTCGTAAAAAAACCTCCACTGTCGCGCCGCACATCCCACCATCGTGCTGCAATTCCATTGTCGTGTCGAACCCTCGTCGGAAAATGGCAGCACGTCGTCGTGCCGTGTCCCGTAAAAAAAATTGGCAACGCTTCGTCGTGCCGTACCACCGTAAAACAACAACAACAACAACAACGGTAATGCTTCGCCATGTCATACCACCGTAAAAAAATGGCAGTGCTTCGCCGCGCCGTACTACCGTAAAAAAAACGGCAGCATCACTCTTTAAAACAAAGTGTCGCGCCGACGTGCCATGAAGACAGCAACATCACCCTTAAAAAAGTGTCACCGATGGCAGCGTCACCCTTTAAAATAAAGGTGTCGTGCCGACGCCGCGGTATTTCGGCAGCATAACCCCACAAAAATGGGTTATGGTTGCCGAAAATATCAGCCGGCACACCTCCACCAGTTGTCGTGCTGCCCGTCACTCCTTGCCACGCTGCGCTGCCGCTTCTCACCACGCTGCCGCAGAGTCCCCCTGGAGACCAGCCTGCCAAGGGGTAGAGCAGAGTGCTCCAGCCAATGATATGGTTGTCTCCTCCCTCGCCACGCTCCTTTGCTGTCCTCCAGCTCCGTCGGCAGCACTCCTGCCTCCTCTCTAGCACTCCAGCAATGAGGCAAGTGTGTTATCACACACTGGTAACTGGAGGCAAGTGTGAGGCAGTTGGGGGATAGCTGCCTCTTTTGTAGTGGCTGAGGAGGGCAGCAGCAGCCTCAGCTGCCCCCAAGCAAAATTCGTCACTTGCCTGGGGCCGTTGATCTGAGCCAGATCAACGGACTGAGGCTGTCTCACCTCAACCACACACTTAGGGTGGCAGTTGTACTCAACTGCCCCCCTCTTTTTCTCCCTTTTCCCTGCACTCAGCCCCACACTGAGTGCAGGTTCAGCGAAAAAATGGTTGTTTCCAACCAAGTTCCCCTCACTGACCCTCCAGTTCCCTAGCCTCTGGCCTGAGTCACATTCAGGCCAGTTTGCCCTGTATCTGATCATAGCTGCGGCCACATTCGTTCCTTTTCTTCAATTCAGCTATCTCGGATTTTCACGAGATAGCTGAATTTCTGGTATTTCCAAATCTGTTTTTCTTTTATTTTTCTGATAAGGGGCTGAAAAGTTACAGCCCCTTTCAGTTTGATGTATTTGGGCACTTTTTCCAGTGCAGATACATCAAGGAAAAGGATGTACTTAGCCTTTTCCCTTAGGTGACTTTTAAATTTCCAGGCTCCCCTTAAAAACGGGAGCCTGACAGTTACCTCTGGCAGCTTGTGCCAGAGGTAGCAACTGATGAGGACAAGTGTCCTTAAGAAAAAACACAGAAAACAAAAGAAGAAAATAAAAAACTTATATCCCCCAACTGTACTGTTCCTGGCTTTAATCTGAGCCAGGAGCATGCAGTTGGGGCCAACTGCATCTCCCTCACCTTTGCTGCCCCCCCTGAAAACGGGGAGGACAGTTGTCAGTGTTGGGAGGAGTAGGCCCTCCCGATCCCAACTCTCTCATTTCTCTCTCTCTCCCTCTCTCTCTCAGCTTTTTCAACTCCCCCTTCCTGCATGTGCCTGCATACAGCCAACGACCCTAGCTTGATTCAGGCACAGGCTGGGGTGGTCCCTCAACAACAACTGCTCTTTTTTCCACGAGCAACTGCCCCCAACCCTTTTTTTTTTTTTTTTTTTTAATGTGCGAGGCACAAGGCCTCATCTGCCCTACAGGACCCGGTCACGACTATCTGGCCACATGTGTATGATGCTGTTTGATTTTTGAAGTTTGCTATCGCTCATTTCCTTGTATATGCCGATAATATGCGTATCATCCTTACGCAGGGGCCATGAGATCGGTGCGACCAATCTCGGCCATGCGATCGCGAGATCACACGGTCGAAATCGACCGCGCTTTTCTTCTTGGCAATTCAAAAAAAAAAAAGGAGCTAGCCCAGTCGGTGCCCCTCGGGCTCAATCCCGGTGTCTGTTGGGTGGTAGTCTGACTGGGTAACCTACTAGGCTAACTCCTATTTACGGGAGCAGAGCAAGCAACCCTTCCATATGAAAGGGTTGCAGCCCAGTTGACTGCTTAACTCACTCTTAGGCAGGCCCTCCCTACCTCTTTAGAATCCCAACTGCGCCACCGGCGGCGCAACTACTGTCCAGCCCCATAACACCTGCATCGCAGCCCTATACCTAGCGTGACCGCCCTTTTGAGCCTACTTAGGCCTTGAATCGCGCGGCTTAGCAGCCGCGTGTCGTTCTTTTAGGTAGGCTAGGTCAGTTTTAGCATTCCAACGACCGTGTGTTGCAGCGAATCTATTAAGAGTCGCGATTAACTAGTCACACTAACGACTACCACTATTATTGTCGGACGTCACTAGCGTTCGAACCTATACTTAAACAGTTGCAGTCTTCTCGGTCATAGGGTAGGTGTGAATAAACTTTTGCAAACGTCAGTCTCATCAAGTCCTTCAAATTAACGAAAACATCGGACAACGTCCGACCTTGAAAAACCCGAGCAGATACCCTTGTAAGGGTTTCTGCTCCGACAATGTCAATGAAATAGGAGTCGAGATTGATGTCAACGCAAAGAAACTTCGACAAGTACATTGTGGACACACGGAGACATTTGTCTGCTGTTGGAGAACGGCCTTAGAGGGAGAAGTTCGTCGTTAGCAATCTCCTCAACTAGAGGAGGAGGAAGAGGGTCAGTCGGATGAGCAGAAGCAAATGTCTAAGCACGACGAGCACGATCTTTTGCACGCACTAACATCCTGGCGTGTTGCAAGTGCTCGAAGGATTTTCAAGTAGCCACCTCATCATGGTAGTTCTTCCAATGCAAAAGATTTTCGATGCGTGGAGGGGTATCGTCGGTAACTCAGCGAGATACCATGTTGAAAATGATGAATTCCTCATGATCGTCCACCATGATAGGTGGAAGGCGCTTATAGGGGTGTTCGACGAAGCTCTTGGACGATCTGCGATAACTCGAAGAACACAACAAGGAGACGTGGTAAACATCGTGTAAACGAGTATGTCGAAGGTAATCAAGCAGCTTCACACGAAAGTTTACCGGCCTAATGACAGTATTTGAACCGACGACCTGAAGGATATACCATGGACCAAAGAAGCGACGCGTGAACTTGCTAAGCATGTCCGCTTCGAGCTGCAATTAACGGGCGTCGACGAACACGTCATCACCAATGAATGATTCTTTCGCGATCTGTTCACTCTTTTGACCACGAGAGGCGGTTATATTTTCGTGTGCACGTGGCATGACTTCTGTCATATGCACAACCCAGTCGTCAAGTGTAGGGTACCGAGCGTCTAGGTGCAACTTTGACAGTGGCAGAAAGTCCGCTAGTACGCGAGGGTGGTAGTCGAGGTCGCAATAGAATGACGACATCCCCTTAGCTGGCAAAACGACGTGGTTGTAAGCAATCTCTGTGTGGGTTAAGTGCAAGTCTCACTGTCGGTCATCCCTAACAAACTTTTAGAGGATATTACCAAGAGTTTTGTTGGTGACCTGAGTCCGACCATCCGTCTAAGGGTGGTAAGATGACGAGAAGCGGAGATAAGATTAATTTACGTCATGTAGGCGTCGCTAGAATGTGTTGGTAAAAGGCGGATCACGGTCGGAGATGATGCTATGAGGTAAATCGTGGTCTCTCCCAACCTGGTCGAAAACAATGTTGGTGATTTCACGAGCGCTAATGCGATAGCAACATATGACAAAACGTGCACACTTCATAAACCGATCGACGACAACCAATATAGCATCATGGCCGCACTTAGTAACCCATAGAGATGGACTGTCAACGATCCTAAGGTATGGGTAGGGGATGTAGTAACCCATACGGAAGGTGGTTCACACTGTTCACCTCCTAACAGATAGGACATTCCTAGACATAGCTCACGACAGATTCATTGCACTTTGGTCACTCGTACAAACGACTAATAGGAGTCAACGTCTTCTGGAAACCCATATGGCTGTCAGTTGCTTGGTGAAAGAACTCGGCTACAACCTGAACATCGAGTTGTCGGCTACAACCTGAACATCGAGTTGTCCAATGAAGGGAACGCATATATGTGGGTCTCGGTGACCACACTTACCACGCCAATACACGAGACCATTCTCACCAAGGGAGTAAAAATTATCGTTCTTGCTGCTCCGCAATATCGTGTGGATGTCGCGATAATTTGGGTAGTGGAGGTACCAGGTACGAAACTCGTCGGTCACCAAATGATAGATGGTGGTGACCGAGGTGGCAACAAGTTGAATTTCCTCATGATTGTGGTCAGAACAACGGGACATGGCATCAACAATGGGGTTCGTTTCACCCTACGTTGCATAACATACACGTACGGGGGCTTTCCGTACGGAACGTACAGGTAATATTTGTACGGGATCTATACGGGAACCTGTACGGAAACTTGTACGTCTTGTACGCCCCCGTATGAAAAAGCAAAAAAAAAAAAAAAAAAAAAAAAAAATGTCGTCAAAAAAATCGAAAAAAAAAAATTATGTGATGTAATAGCACAAAATAAGCAACATTTGGGTGCGCATCATCTTCATATTCTTATTAGAATTTGAGAAACAAAATAAAAACTATACCGGATTAAAAAAAAAAGAGTATGGGGCCCCTAGCGTACGAGTAGCGTACGAGTACAAGAGTACGAATTCGTACTTGTACGAGGGTGGCGTACAAGTGGCAACGCAAGTTTCACCCTTGATATGCTGAATGGTAAAATTGAACTCAGACAAGTCGCACCACCAACGTGTTTGTCGGGGGGAAAGCTCGAGCTTTGTAAGAAAAACCTTGACAATAGAGTTGTCCGTGTGCATCGTAAAGGGCGACCCATACAGGTAATGACGCTAATGTTGAGTAGTATAAACTACTGCAAGAACCTCACGTTCGTTGGTAGTGTAGTTTATCTTGGCGGACAGTAATTGACGAGAGTAGAAAGTGATCTGACAATCCCCAACACGAGTCCCGGCAGTCTCGTCCTCCGCAATGGTCGGAGAGTAGGTAACAAGAAAACTGTCAGTGGAGGGAAGTGGTAAAAGGATAAGCGTCCATCGAGAAACAGTACCAGCAAGAGGGGAAAAAAAGTCGGGAATATGGGGATCAGCGAAATCAAGTGTAGTGGGAAACACCTTGGAAAGTAGAACTCCTACTGCAAAATCGGATGCATAAGTAATCCCATGAAAGGACGATCAAGATCAGTAAGGCGAAAAACCGATGCACAAGTCACCGCCTTCTTGAGGGCGTGAAAGGAATTCTCACAGAGGGGTGTCCAAAACCATGTCGTCTTTTGGAAGAGGGTGGAGGCAAGGACGGGAGTAGAAAGCGATCAGACAATCCCCAGCATGAGTCTCGACAATCTCGTCCTCCGCAATGGTTGGAGACTAATTAACAAGAGGACTGTCAGTGGAGGGAAGTGGTGGAAGGATAAGCGTCCATCGAGAAGCAGTGTCAGCAGGAGGGGAAGAAAAGTAGGGAATATGGGGATAAGGGGAGTCAGGTGTAGTGGGAAGCACCTCGAAAAGTACAACTTCTACTGCAAAATTGGACGCATCGGTACTGATTATGAAAGGATAATCAAAATCAGGAAGGTGAAAAACCGACGCATAAGTTACCGCCTTCTTGAGGGCGCGAAAGGAATCCTAATAGAGGGGTCTCCAAAACCATGACGTCTTTCGGAGGAAGGTGGAGGCAAGTATCTCGCATATCCTCAAGTGAAGTTACAGTGGTAACTAGCAAGTAAAAAAAAACTTTGAAGCTTCTCAACAGATGTAGGGGCGCGCAACCCTGCGATAGCAGTGGTCTTCGTGTCGTCCATGTAAAGACCATGGTCTTACACATGGTGTCCTAAGAAATTCATTTTGTGTTGGGCAAAGCGACACTTACTGAACTTGGCATAGAAGTCATACTTGCATAAACGTTGTAGGACATTGCGGAGCTGTTAGAGATGGTCTTCTAAGGTACAACTATAGACCTACGTAGCACCGTGTTCGCGTTCAGAGGCAAACGCGAATATGTTCGCCCGAACACGAACAAGCGCCTAAAATCCTCCAAACGCGAACATAAAAAATATTTAAAAAAACAAAAAAAAAACAAATTTATCAGAAAAAACTGAAAAAACTATATGTTATATAAAATAACAATACAAACAACTTTCGCCTAAGAGTCATGTTCAAATTCGTAGCCAATCATGAGTTAAAAATCAAAAACAAAAAAAAATATATATATATATACAAGGTTGCCGGCGTTCGGGACAGGCCGAACGCCCGAATCCGAACGCCCGAACGTTTGGCACCCCCTCTCGACACGTTTGGCCGTTCGGACGAACGCGGATCCAAAAAGGGGAAAAAAAAAAAAAAAAAAAAAAAAAAAGTCCAAAAAATCTGAAAAAAATATATGTTATGCAAAAGAATAAAGTTCAATAAACTAAACAACATTTGCCTCAACGTTATATTCAAATTCTTTACCAAATTTGAAATAAAAATCAAATACTAAAAATAAATAATAATAATAAAAATTAAAAAAAATAAAACGAGAATTAAATTATTGAGTGGGCGAGAAAAAAAAAAAAAAAACAAGAATGAAATTATCGAGTGGGCGAGCACGTTTTTGACACCGCCATTTTTGGCGATTTTTTTTTTTTTTTTGGCTGTGACAAATGCCATGAAAATTTATATATGTGTATCTTACATAATAGAGAATCTACGAATAAAGTTTAAAAAAATAATAAATTGTTTTATGCCCCGAAATAAAAGAAAAACAAAAAGTGAAAAGAGAGAAAGAACAAATTTGTGAGTGGGCAAGCAAGTTTTGACACCACCACCTTTGAGGATTTTTCATTTTGTTTTGGCTGAACAGAATGACTTCAAAATTAAGCGGGGGATACCTTACATCAGAAATAACTCACAAAAAACAATTCAGAAAAAAATAATAATATTTGGGTGCCAAAATAATTTACGGGGTCCGAACCCCTTCAAGTTCGGGCCCAATACGGGGACCCGAACGCCCGAACGTTCGGGGGTCAACTTAGGGGCCTCCGTACGTTCGGCCTGGCAACCCAGTATATATATGTTTTTACGAAAAAAAAAAATGTTCGCCCAAACACGTTCGCGAGCTGTTCGCGCAAACATGAAGGGGCGCGAACACATTCGCCATGCTATGCAGTAATAATTAAAAAAAAAAAAAAAAACTAAAATTTCACCCTGTCCCTGCCATATGCCAGAATCCTATTCGATACACCCCGGCCTTCTGCAAGAGTGAAGCTTCTCCGAGACCCTCCCACACAGAGAAACTACCGCCCTGCCCCTACCGGAAGTTACCCCACAAGCAACTGCTCCGCAGTCCATACCCCCGAATCTTAAGAGAAAATTATCTGCGAACACATCCTGACTATGTCAGCGGCTCGAATTCTCCTCAACAGATCACTAATCATGATTCGAACTTTTGTTGTGGATAATGTTGACCCCATGAGGGGTGGGGAAATGCTGTCAATTTTTTTATCGATCGATTGATTGATTGATTGGTTGGTTGGTTGGTTGGTTGGTTGATTGGTCGATTGATCGATTAATTCAGCTTGATTGATTAACTGAAGGAGACAGAGAGAGATAGAAGGAGAGGGAGAGAGAGACAGACACAGGCTCAGACGACATTCGATCTGATTTCCCATGGCCCTTTGCTGTTGGCCGGGTGGTCCTCATCGCCTGCAGCATGCCTAAAGAAGGTGCAAATGCAATTAAACGGTCTTCATGGTCTGCAGGATGCGTAAAGGAGACGAAGACTCTGACAACATTTTATGTGTGTACATATATTGTCACAGAACTATTGACTAAGAGCGTAAGCACGTGACGTAGAAGAAGAAATAAGATGAGCGAAGAAAAGAAAATGAAAGGACAGACAGGCAAACAGACAGACAAACCAGAATGACACAAAACACTGTCCTCTTATTCTTTGTTTCACTGTATTCTTTTTTTTTTTTTTTTCTGCGAGAAAAAAAAAATTACACTGAACAAAGGATAAAAATAAAAAACAAAGACACATTGGAATCAGTCAGTTTTTTCGTCTTCTTAACGTCGCCTCCACCGTGCCTCTAACGTACAAGGCTCGCCACGTTGATGAAGTTGAGTGCGAGCTGCCCCCATCCCACTTGCACGCTATCGAAAAGAGGCAGAGTGAAGAAAGAGGTGTTAAACACCAGGAAGAGAGGAGGAAAAAAGGAAAACTGATAGGCAGAGGGAAAAAAATTCTAGGCTACTAGAGTGGCCCGGGGTCACTTGCCCGGCCGAGCCAAAAAAATAAAAATTAAAAAATTATTTTTAATTTTTAATTTTTCATTTAATTGTGGTGAAGAATTTCGATGGGACCCTAAGGCAAAAACTGTTCAGTTTATTTTTCTGCATAACATAGTTTTTTTTTCGGATTTTTTTTTATTTTTATTTTTTTTTGGGGGGGGGGACCTCCTTGCACGGGCTGGCCACCCGGGCCCCGGGCGGCCCGGCTGGTAGCCTAGGAAAAAATAAAATAAAAACCATATTTTTTCTAACACTTCTTTTTTTACTGCATTCTTCTTTCTTTCACATTTTTGCAGTTTTGGTGAAGAGTCTACCACGTTCGGTTTTCAGCGCACCTGCACTTCTTTATTTTTCATTCTCATTTTCGCCCTTCGGACTTTTCCTTTGAGGGTGTTAGGGTGCAGGGTACAAACGAAGTAAAATGACATAAACTCTTCTTCTTTTATTGCATTCTTCACTGTTTTGCAGTTTTAGTGAAGGGTTTCCCAACTTTGCACATTCTTGTACACTTTTTCAGCGCACCTGCACATTTTTGACAGGGTGCAAGGTACATCTAAGTAAGACCCTCACGATAGATAGGACAACTATCATAAGGATGCGGGTGATGGTAGCAGCCCTCCTACTGATCAACAGGACAAAAACCATTCAGGTAAGCAACTTCGTCACAGCAGGAGCCAGGGCGGGTAGCATTAACCATACCTCTGAAGCATGCACGACAGAGGGCATGTTGGTTGCAAACCATGACGATTGTGGGGCATTCACCATCACAGTTAAGTGCACATTCGCTATAGCGCCCGCAGACACAGATGGGACATACTGCATCTGGATGTAGAGGACGTTCACAATCCGGATACAGGTGGCATTACTGCCGACAGAGGGCTCGAAAAATTATACGGTTGTAGTGATGTCGACAAAGTCGATGCTTTCCACAACCAAGTGTAATTGTGACAGTGATCTCACAAAGAAGAAGGTCACAAGGTGTTAGTGCAAGACTAAAGCAGGCACGATGCCCGACATGGAGGTAGGCACGGAGACATACACGAAAACAGGCATGGAGACAGGTGCGGAGGCAGGCACAAAGACAAGTGCAGAAGCGGGGATGGAAGTACACGAGGTACCCATAGGGTCAGTAATCTGGAGGGAGACAGACACAGAACTAGGCACAAAGGCGGGCATGGAAGTACACGAGGTACCCACAGGGTCAATAACCTGAAACAGTTGCAGATTAGGGTAATTACGCACGAGATCACAGATGCCAGTATTAGTTTGCACCATAGCACCGCCATTCCATAATTCTCAAGAACAAGAGGCACAGACAAGAGCGGTGTAGTGGCCAGGTGAATGTAAAATACAGACACAAACGTGCGAACAGTGGTCCGGATGGCCACCCGAAGGGGCACGCTGCATATACAGCCCGCGTCTTATCAAAGCAGTCTCCAAAACAGAGACATTGAATCCCCCTTGTGGAGTGTAATTACTATCTTGCGGGGGATGCAAAGTCTGGTTATCGCCATATAACTCACGTTCCCGAGCATCAAGATCGGAAGCAATGGCCAAGAAATCAGAGTGAGTATATGGTTCCCGACGATAGGCTTGTAAGCAGATGTTAGTAGGCAGCGAGGCCACACAGATTCGGTGGAGGCCGGTCACGCGGATTTTCTGCAAAATCTCCTACAGTCCCCTTGCCAAGTTCATCCTCGGATGGTCCCTCGCCATCATCCCTCCTATTTTGTGTTATATTGTCACAAACACGGTTACCAGCCCGTACATACGGAGGTCCCCGGGCAGACCTCCGTACGTACGGGCGTTCGGGGTCCCGTATAGGGTCCGAACCCGACGGCATTCGGCCCCCGCCAAAAATTATTTCGGGGCCTAAAAATCAGTATTTTTTTCTGATTTTTTTTTTGTGAGTTCTCTATGACGTGAGGTACATGCCTGTAAATTTTCAAGGCATTTGGCTGAGCCAGATAAGAATTAAAAATCGCCAACGATGGCGGTGTCAAAACGTGCTCGCCCACGTATTTTTTCACTTTTTACTTTTTGTTTTTACTTTAGTTCGGGGGTCTAAACTTTTTTAGTGGGTTTTGTATTATGTGAAGTACACATCTGTAAATTTTCAGAGCATTTAGCTATGCCAAAAAAAAAAAAAAAAATCGCCAAAGATGGTGGTGTCGAAAACATGCTCACACACTCGTTGTTTTCCCGTATTTTATTTTTATTTCAAATTTGGTAAGGAATTCGAATGTAATGCTCAGGCAAATCTTGTTTAATTTATTTTTCTCCATAAGATATCTTTTTTTCATATTTTTTTGATGACTTTGGTTTTTTTTTTTTTTTTTTTTTTTTGGGTCCGCGTTCGGCCCGAACGGCCGAACGCATCCCCAAGGGG
>BFEA01000296.1:329786-344224 GCA_003427395.1 Chara braunii
TGACAACTTGTGAAAGAGGGCATATACCTGAGATCCTGTATCTAACCGGTTTGACGTCCATATTGTTTTTTTTTTTTTTTTTTTTGCTTTTCATTTCAGAAAGGAACCTCCGTGATGAACGCGGGGCAGGGAACACTGCACGGACTTCTGACAACTTGTCAAAGAGGGCATAAACTCAGATTCTGTATCTAACCTGTTTCACGTCCATATTGTTGCTGCTGTTTTTTTTTTTGCTTTTCATTGCTGAAAGTAACGTCCGTGATGGAAGCGGAGCTGTAAACGCCCTCACTGAGGGCATACTCTTACGAGAAAAGAAAATACAATGGGACCCAGGCTCGGCAAAACTCGGTGCGCAGTGAAATTCAGGTTCGTTAAAATCAGGTGTGGGTGTACTTGTGGTTAGCCTTGACGCTGTCTTTTGGCTAAGAACAAGTGCAGTATCTGTTCTGGTCAGTTTAAAAGAAGAAGGAAAAAAAAAAAGTATTATTTGTATAGTATGATAAGTTAACTGTGGATAGCCGCACTCATTGCCTCGCCGCCTGCCATCCCTTGCAAAGCAGTCTGAATGAGCCGCTTGTCTCATGTTTTAAACCACCAGTACTTGGCCCAGCTATCGGCAGCGGGCGATTCCCGTTAATGCGACGGTAGTTGCGCACTTCGGGGCACCGAACCGCAATGGCTGGAAGCGCTAGCCAAAATGAAAATGAAATGGTGCCCCGGCGGCTCGGCAAAACTTGGCGCGCAGGGGGTATCCCGCCGGCTCAGCATCAATAGCTGGGCCAACTACTGGTGGTTTAAGAAATAGAATCCTTCCCCCGTAGTGTCTATGCGAGTTTTATTTAGGATAGCGTTCCAGGCCCATGGTTTGGTGCCATTGGGATAGGAACCGGTGAGCGCCCTGAAGGGCCTGAACAACTCTTTTTTTTTTTTTTTTTTTTTTCAAGTAAATTTTTTTTTTTTTTTTTTTTTGGGACAAAAGACTCAAGTAAACAACTCGTTGCAGTTTGAACCTTGTGAAAAACAAGAAAATCGTCGGCGTATTGGACTACCGTCTTCACCTTCACCCGAATAGAACGCCCAGGGGCGTTCTATTCGGTTGAAGACCGTAGGTGGCAGAGCAGCTCCAGCATTCTGAGAATTTGTCAGTCTTTTGCTCCACTGAGCCCCCCAAAGAAGCCTGACTACTGCCTTCACCCGAACATAACCCCTTGTCATTGCCACCGCATCTGGACTCGAAGCTCCCACGAATACAGCTATAATGACTGGGCGTTCTATGCGGGGGAAGACGGTAGTTTTTTTTTTTTTTTTTCGGGGGGGGGGAAGATGGTAGTTGCTTTTATTATTAGGAGTAATTTCAGGTGACTACTGCCTTCACCTCCTGAACATAACACCTCCCTTTTATTAGGGCATACTTGGGGCATGATTCTTGCCAGATTGCCTCGAGAACACCCTTTTAGTAATCCTGTAGGTGCCGGGAGACAGTGGACAAGTTTCTATCTTGTGCTCGGCCTCAGCTTTTCGAATCTTCTTCTTCTTCTTCTTCTTCTTCTTCTTTTTTTTCTGTCAATTTTGTACAATGGGATACCGGACCCGATTTCCTGCCACTGGTGCAGCTCCTTACCGATGGACTGGAGCGTGGGGGACCACCAGTACTTGGGCCAGCTATCGGCCGTGGAAAAAAATAGAGTAGAAATGTTTCTAGTTGGATGAATTTGGGCGCTCCTGTAGTGGCCCGTACGTTTCCTAAAATCGTGTAGCGTTTACGGGCACGAATTTAGGAAGTACTGGTGGTTTAAGCACAAGTACGGTTGTCGGTTCGGCAAGTAGGACGAAACAAAATGACGGCCGTCGATTAGATTTATCAATTTTCTTTTCCCTTGGCTTTGAGTGTTTCTCACGCTTGGTTGTGTGATTGCATGGAGTTCTTCTCTACTACTACCGGACGACAATGGCCGGCGGTACCAGCCAAAAGAAAAAGGAAAAAATTGTCACACAGGCGGTTCGACAAAGCTTGGCGCGCAGGGCGTTTGGAGTCGCAGGGGTGAGGTCCCACTAGCAAAGAGGTTTGGAGTCGCAGGGGTGAGGTCCCACTAGCAAAGAGGATTGGATTGAACGCCCTAATTTGGCTGCATTTGTGGACAAGTGCAGAAAATCGAGATTGAACTCCTTTTTCCTATATCTCTGCCTAAAACACGCCCAGATTCAGGAGCTAACTCCAATCCCCTTTGCTAGTGGGACCATGCTCCAGGGCCGTGGTCCGACTAGCAAAGGCGATAGGATAGAAATCCTGAATCTGGCTATGTTTTATGCAGAGATACAGAAAAGCAGTTCGATCTCGATTTCCCGCTCCTGTCCTCAAACACGTCCAGATTCAGGCATTCAATCGGATGCTCTTTGTTATTGGGACCAGGGCCCAGAAGAAAGTGGTCCGGAAGTACCTGGCGGTTAGGAAATTGGAAATACAAATTCAGGGTGACAAAACAAGTACTACGGTCTTCCCCCCCGAACACAACGCAACCTTATTTTGGCTGTATCTGGCCGGAAATATAGCTTGTATACATTCCTTTTTAGGGTGCGTTATGTTGGGGGGGAGAAGATGGTAGTGGCAAAAGTACCCCCATCTTTTAGGTCTTGTTGAGACCTGGAGGGTCCAAAAACGTTTTAAACTCTTGTGTTCAAGAATGGGTGAAAAAAGAACTAAATAAGAAAAAGTCTGAAAAACCAATGGGTTTGTTAAACCACCAGTACTTGGGCACTGCGCGCCGCGCCGGCTGCATCTTTTTTGAAGCGGCGCGGGCTGTCGATACAATTTATCGACGGCCCGCCGGTAGCGAAATTCTCGTAGCGTTGACGCCTTGCCCAAGTACTGGTGGTTTAAAACAATTTCAGGAGTACACCACCAGGACTGTCCTGCATGTATCTGTCCTCCTATACAACCAGATTCAGTCAAAACATTTTCACTGTGAGGACACCCTAGACATGGTTTGAATGTCATGGGTGTGTGGAACTAAGTGGTTACGGAACTTCCGGGTACCACGCCCGACCGACACCCAGGTCCGCCGGCAGCTTTTTTTCTTTTTCCCTTTTTTCCTTCTCAAGCCCGGGGTCTACAGTCTTCCCCGGAATACAATGCACGCTCATTATAGCTGAATTTAGTGCATCTTTCAGTCTACATTCAGCTATAATGACCGTACGTTGTAGGGAAGACTGTAGGTGCTCTAGAGGATATGATAGGAGCCCTTACCAGGGGCCTGGTCCCACTAGCAAAGAGGATCGGATAGAAATCCTGAATCTGGGCATGTTGTATGCAGAGATACAGAAAAGCAGTTCGATCTCGATTTCCCTCTCCTGTCCTCGAACACGTCCAGATTCAGGCATTCAATCCGATGCTCTTTGCTAATGGGACCACGGCCCAGCACCACTATCACTGGAAGGGGTGTTTCTTCGAAAAAAAACAAAAAAAGGAGAAGCTTCTGCCAGCTAGGAGGGGGTGCTCTCACCACCTCTCCTAGCTGACAGCAACTGGCTTTGGTCTAAACCACTAAGGGCCAGATCCCACTGGCAAAGAGGATTGGAATAAGTGACTGAATCAGGACGTGTTCCAGGAAGAGATGCAGAAAAGCAGATCATTTACAGTTTTTTGCACCTCTCCACAAACACGTCCAGATTCAGACACTTATTCCAATCGTTTTCGTCAGTGGGATCTCGCCCTAATATCTTTGCCGCTTCAGAAATGAGGGAAAACGCCAGTCCCCGAAGAATTCGGAGGCCAGGCCCGACGTCGGCTGCCAAAAGATGAGGAGCAAAAGAGAGAGGAAAAAGAGAAAGAAGAAGATACAGGTAAAAAAGTCTGCCCGAGTGCATCAGCTCGAAAAGGTATTCCAATAAGCACTCGAAAAAAAATGGGGTGACGGCCATAGGGCCTCGCTGCACTACTCTTGAAATGCACAAAAGACAAAAATCATGTCCCTGTATCTTTCCATGTTCTAGCCGAAGATTCACTCTAGTTTTGCACCTTTCCAGAGTAGTGCAGCGAGGCCCATAGTCATGAAGTTACTACTGGTGGTGAAAACCCAACAGCTGAAGTTACTGCAGTAACTGGTGGTGAAAACCCAACAGATGAAGTTACTACAGTAACTGGTGGTGAAAACCCGACAGCTGAAGTTACTACTGGTGGTGAAAACCCAACAGCTGAAGTTATTACAGTAACTTGTGGTGAAAACCCAACAGCTGAAGTTACTACTGGTGGTGAACCGTGACTCCTTCTTAAGCACCAAAAAAAAAAAAAAAAAAAAAAAAAAAAACAATCACTGTGCTGTACAATTAGCTCTGATCAGCTCCCCTAGCATCAACCCGGGTATGTAAAAAAAAAGGAAAAAAAGTAGTAGTGGTAGGTAGGTAGTGTGAGGTGAAATTGAGAGAAGAATATGACTTTTTCTTTTTTTTTTTCTTTTTTTAATTACGGCTGGTCCCCCCTCCACCAGGAGGCCGACCCTTCCCCTGTGCACTGTGTATGTAGCAACAGGCCGCAGATTTTGTTGGGAGAACTGTCAGGTAGTTGGTCGGTCGGAAGTTGGAAATGGAAACACACTGCCACTCTTCTGAATGCACCTTGACAGCTCATGCATCTAGCTTCACAGATGTCCAGGTTAATTCTGACAGCTATGATCAAAATTCTCTTATCATTGCTGTTCATCCTGAGTGCAAGCACTAAATAAACCATTAAATCTCTGCCTTTGTCCTCTCTTCCTCTCTCTCTCTCTCTCTCTCTCTCTCTCTCTCTCTCTCTCTCTCTCTCTCTCTCCCTCTCTCTCTCTCTGATCGTGATGGCGACATAGCTCAACATGTTCGCAATGTGTTTACTGTGATATGTAAGGCCTCGCGCATTGCTCTCTCTCTCTCTCTCTCTCTCTGACACACACGCATGCACCCATGTTGCGACTCTCTGCCTCTTGCACCACGTGGCCCCTAAGGCCCACGGCTGGGCTGCCGAGTAAATTTAGCAAATGAACAAATGAATGAATAGGTAAATGTCAAGGGTTCTCTCTAGAACTTGATTGAACTGCAACCTTTGGACATGTGTTTTTTTTTTTTTTTTTTTTTTTTTTTTTTTTTTTTTTTTTTTTTTTTTTTTTTTTGTTATTTTTTTTTTTTTAAAAGAGTTTTACAAGGTGGCCTTTTGGTTGTCGGGTGACCTTAGACAGTTTTTTTTTGTCAGACTCCGAGATATCCTCTGAACTTGAACATTCTGCACAATACTTATGGTCAGATTCCACTACCCTGGATCATTCATTTTTCACCTTTGATTTTCGAAGATCAACGGTCAGAAATGAACAATAGGGGCTAGTGGGATCTGGCCCTTACTGCGCCTCACCGTGTCTGGCTGACTTCCCAGAATCTGAAGCTGTAAATACTAAATATTTCCTTTTGCTGGTTGATTTTTCCCCAGTTACCTCAAATGGTAACTTACTTTTTCTGCTACTGCTTTGCCATAGGCAAAAAAAAATTCCTGCCAGGTAATAATCAGCCTTTTTGTTTTTCAGAACTTTTTCCACCTCTCTTTGGTGAGGAAGGGGAGCTCAGCTTAGGGCCATCAGCAATAAGATTTTACAGCAGTGATTGTCAGTGTGCTTTGAAGTTGTGTCTGTCAGTCCAGTGTACCACACTGACACCAGTCTTATTTTCTTGTCCTCTCCATGGAATAGATGAAAACTCATCTCCAGGTCTCTTTTTACTGTTCTGGTCTGGTGCTAAATATAGATTCTCTGAAGCTAGCAGTAGCAGTTACCTGCTGTCAGTTGTTTTTTTCCTTCTTTTTTTTTGTTTTTTGGACTTTGTGTGTCATCCTTGCGCAGGGGCCTTTCTAAATCTTCTGTGTATTGTTCCAATTTTAAGTGATGTCTTGAAGGACCTCTGGCAGGGTTTTTCCTTATTGATCGATTGATTGTGAAGGCTGTTGTAGAACTTCCGTATGGACGGTGGTGTCCCGAGGGGCGCAGCGCGGCCGGGAGCGCTGCGCCCCGCCCGCGCAGTCAGGCCGAGCGGTGACATGCGGCGGAGCAGCGCGAAGTCGAATCAAGCGGCGCTGGACGGGAACAAGCGGCGGTGTGGTGCGGTGCCGGGGGGATTGGATTCGGGGTGGTGTGAGGTGGGGGTTGAGAGGTTTTGGGTGAATGGATGATGATGGGAAGGATGGCGATAAGGGTGATGCATCGTGCGTAGAGGATGAGGCTACTATGAAGAGGCTGCTTGTGAAGGGCTGCAAAGGGTATGGGCTGCCAGCATCATCATCAGAGCTACGGATGGCGGAGTGTCACGTGTCCAACGAAAGAGTCAGGTGATGAAGGGCAACGAAGGGCATGGAAGTTTTGTTCCCCCCCGGACTACCAGTGAGGGTCACCGGCAGGTTCGGTGGTTTTGTCTTGCTACGTGGCAAGTGAGGGGTAAAGTGAAGCCACGGTCCGTTAGTCCTTATTGTTCAGTCTTTTTTGATGGTCGAGAGAGTGGCCACGTGATGGCTCTTTTTTTTTTTTTTTTTTTTCAGTCCCCTTCAGTGTTAGTGGTGCTGATATGAGCAGACACCACTAGCACCAGGGGGGAGGCTCCATCTATTGGTGGGGAGCATCACCTGCTGGAAAACGGGTCCAGCGTCCCTTATACAAGATGAGGATGCCTGAGAGCAGTGAGAACAGTGATTGTGAGGCCTGCCAGCATTGATTGCCCTGCCTCCAGGGGATTTACTGAGCAGGCATGTGTGAATCGTACTGATGTAGACCTCGGAACAGGAGAAGTAAAGGAGAGATGGGGTTGAGGTGAGGTTGAGGGGGGAGCTTTTAACCAGGAGGACTCTTCACCCTGCTGCTGGGCGCCTGACTAGATTGGCTACCTATCCTCATCTCTCCCCTCTATTGCAGCGAACACTGGCACCTGACCCTCCCCCTTCCCCCTTTTTTACCACAAGTCAACTGTCCATTCCTTACCACTGCATTCCTACCAGGCAATTCGAAGGGGGTGGGAAGAACTCATGGAAGTTTTTCGGGGGCTTCAGTGGAATAGTCGTGTCTATGTCAGCCCAGTTGTGGAAAATCAGTTGGTAATCCCTGTGTCTTTCCGTCCTCACTTGACCCTCCGCAACTTCCCATTTGGCCCCATCCCATTCCATTTTCCCTATCTTCCCGCCGGTAATCCCCCCCAGCCAGCTTGAAGAGAATGCTTGGATTCTTTGCTCGATGTCTTTGATTGTGTTTAGAGGGCGGATTTGTGTTCTGACATGTTCCCATTTTGCTGTGATTTCGATTTGAATCTGTTGTTGCACACTTACTGTAAATTCAGGGCCTTCTAGTCGTGCTCCTTCCATCTCGTATGTGCAGCGTCTTCGCCATAATGCCCAGAGCACCGCCCTGCGTCCTAACTTAAACAGATTAGTAGTAAATTCATCAGGGGGGTCAGCTTGCCCCACGACCTCGGCTTCACATAGCAGGGCCCTCCAGTCCCAGGGCCACACCATTTTTGTCTGAAGTTGGTCCCAGATTCTATCCCACCATCTCCACAGCCAGAGAGCGCCCGGGCACAGCAGAAATATGTGCTCGATTGTCTCCGACCGTTTTCTGGATGGGAATGCATTCGTGCACAGCTTGCACCATGGTAAGGCTAACCCCTTTTGTTCTAGAGATGTTCTGTCTACGAGCCAGTTGTTGGTTGGTAGGCAGCGATGCTCAATCTGCCATTGAAGCGAGGCGAACTTGGTGGGTTTCATTTTAGTTGTACTAAACCATTTGATTGGCCTCAGCTCTTCTTTGGGGATGTTCAACTGGTGTCTCCATCGCTCCTCAACCTGATCACGAAGATGGATCTTTGGCCTGAGAAGTCTGTAGGTGGATTTAATTGTGAGGCTATACAAGGTCTTGGTGTGGCTCCTGCCCTTCCCTGTACGGATTGTCCATTTCCATTCCGCCGGGTCCAGAGGCAAGTGGTGGATTGGTGTGGAGGGTAGGAAGGCTACCCATTGCTCCCCCTCCCTCAACACTCTGATTCTGAAGACATCATCTTTTTGGTATATCCCTATCTCCTCTGGGTTGCTTCTTTCTATGACATTACCTCTTCCTATTTGAAAGAGACTCACCACCACTGTTCCATCAGGGTGACAACTTACTTGTATAGCCCGGAACGCTACCCAGTTAGATTGCTGCAGTAACGGGCCTTTGCGTAATAGTCGCCACCATTCCAGCGGAATTTTGTCTACGACCTCATCCAGGGCTTCTTGTGGCCGGTGGCAGTATCTTAATCGCTCCCTTAGCTGGTCTGGACTGATCCAGTCGTTTTTTGTTGTGTCTCATATGTCCTTTATCCTTGTCATTCCTCTTGTGACCCAGCCTTGCCAGAGAGAGGTCATACAGCGAAGGGTCTGACCTCTTTAATCCACCACCCATCTATTACCAAACAACGGTTGTCGTGCCACTTCTTCCCATTTATCTGGCGGACATTTGTCCGGAAGGGGGAGGCTTCTCCATGTTCTAAGGAGGTTGGGCCAGAAGGGGTCCTTTCGCATGTCAGACCTTGCTGCTCGTCTTGGGTGCTCTGGGGCACAATCTTGTGGCTGTACTTTTGCTCTAGGGATTGGCCAATCTCTATTTTCTAGCCACATCAGAGGGTCCTTAACGTCCGATGTCTGTGGGGCCAGACGGGCTATTTGTTCCAGGGTCAGGCTTTTCCACGGGATTTTTGGGTCAAAAAGCAGGCGTTTGAGCCATTGGATTGCTAGCGCTTTTGTTTGGAGCAAGGGGTCAATGATGCCGAGGCCCCCGCGTGTTTTGGGTTGGATGATGGAGTGTCACGCTACTCGGCCAATCACGTTCTGTTTCTCGTGGTCACCTCTCCACAAGAAGGCAGCGATCTGCCGTTTCAGGGGCCGTAAGTCGTTCTTATCCAGTGCCCAGATTGCCGATTTATACCACAAAGCGGCCAACACCACGTTATTAACGATCAAGGAGCGTCCGAACAGGGAAGTATGTTTGTCCTTCCAAAGCGCCATTTTTGCCAAGGGTGGGCCGGTGATCCATTCATTGTCGGAAGGTGGCCTGCCTTCTGCTGATAATGAGATCCCCAACACTCTGATGGGCGCTTCTTGCGGAAGCCAGTTGAGTTTGGGTTGTTCTGGTGGCCTCGCCCCTTGGTGGTGGATCCACCATCCTTGGGTTTTGTTTCCCCAGTTGATTCTCATGTCTGAATATTGTGAGAAGCGGTCCATCATGTTTTTAACGTCTTCCAGTGATTCTCTTGATGCCTCCACCATGAGGGTTAGATCGTCGGCAAAAAGTGAGCATACCGGAACGGCCTCCTGGGAATTGCAGAGATTTGGATTCTTTTGATATCCTTATGTGTTCTCAAATTGGCCGCGAGTGCTTCCATAATGATGACAAATATGTAAGGGGCTATTGGATCACCCTGCCTCACTGATCTCTGAAGGGATATGGGCGGGGCCAGGTTGCCATTTACCATAACTCTAGTGGTGGCATTTGCGTGAAGGATCGTTATCCATCTCCTAAAGGAAGGGCCAAAATTAAATTTTTTCAGGCACATATCTACGAAGCGCCAGTCTACGTGATCGTAGGTCTTTTCGAAGTCAATGGAAATGATTGCTGCATTGCTCTTAGACTGCCTTGTTAGTTTGATCAGCTCATTGATCAGGAGGATGCTGTCTTGGATATTTCTATCTTGGATAAATCCCGTTTGGTCGGGGTGTATGATGTCGGCCATTACAGGTGATAGGCGATTTGCGAGGGCTTTGACCATCATTTTGTAGACAACCGTTAGCAGGGTGATCGACCTATAGTTGCGTATGTTTGTACTTGCCCTTTTTTTATAGAGTAGTGTCAGCACCCTTTGCCACACCAATTCCCCTGTTTGACCTGTATTCCATACCGCATTGTAGTAGTCCATCAGATCATGTGATATACTGGTCCACATGGCCTCCCAAAATTCCTTTAGCAGACCATCGATGCCCGGAGTTTTTTCCTCTTCCATTTGCATCAATGTCGCCCATATTTCCTCCTTGGATAGCGGTCTGGCTAAAGTGGCATTTTGTTGTTCGGAGAAGGTTTTATCAAACGGCCTAAGGAAATCTTCCTCTCCTCTGTTGGCCACATTCCGAAGTAAAAATCTGTTGGTAAAAATCTCTAGCAATTTTCGTGCAGGCTGCAGTGGAAGTGAACAAGGGTCCTTGATTTTGGTTTGGGTCTTCCAGGGCTTCAATTACTGTTCTCCCTGTTTTGGCCCTGGCCATTGCAAAAAATCGTGCATCCATTGCCCCTTCCGTATTGAGTGTGGATAGTTTGCCTCTGATCCTGGCTCCCTGCCATCTGTGTTCCATGTAGCCTAAGAGTCGGGATTCCAGGGTTTGGATTGTCGTGGCTAATTCGGCCTGTTGGTCCGGACTCTGTGTTGCATCCTCCTGTTGTTGTAGTGTTTGTAGTTGGTGTTGCAGATTCGTTTCTTCGCTGTGACGTCGCGCTGCCATCAACTTTGAGTACTCATTGCACTTGCGGCCTAGAAATGCTAGACCGTTGTTGAACCATAGGATATCATCGTTGATGTGGTCCCTTTGGTTCTGCCAAAAGGACCACACTTCCTAGAGGTAAACTCTGAAACAGTCGATAGTAAGGAGGGATGTGTTGAGTTTGTAGAACCCTCTGCCCTGGTCCGGTCTCTTTCTGAATGAGAAGATGGCCATGCACATTGCATGGTCCAATCCCGGATAAGGGCTACGAGGGAAAATTTCTGCTAACTGAAGGGCTCCTTGTATTGCTTCTGAGATCAAGATTAAATTTATACGATATTTCGTGGCACTTTTCAGTGCCATTTTTACGGAAACAGGTGAACTTTCGATTGGCAGGATGCTGCCTCCGAAATGTGTCAAAAAGGTTCAAGGTTTGTGATAAGTCTGTGATCATTCTCTCATCCTTCTGGATGTAGGCCGGACATGGAGAAGGGATTTTCCACCTGTCCAACCAGCGGTCTGGAGCGACATTGAAATCACCTGCCAGAATTATGGGTATGCCCACGGGCAATTTGGTCTTGAGGTCTTCAAGGAATTTTTGTCGTGTTGTCGGATCATTGGGGGCGTAGACGTTTAGGATGCAGACCACTTCTATTTCCAGCATCGTCAGTAAGTAGACCCACCTTCCTTCTTCTTGGTCAGCTGCCCAGTTGAGCAATTCCACCTTCGTGTCCGGGGGAAGCCATATGGCTACCCCTCCACTCCCCGGTCTCGGGGCATGGGCTCTAAGGGCCTGATATGGCCAAATTTCCTTGTGTGTGTGGTTGTGGTCAGGGTTGTCCATGAGGTGGGTTTCTTATAGGCACACGATGCCCGGCCAGTTTCTCCCTTCTATCCCCCTCAGTTGATCCAGAATCGCTTGTTTTTTTTGGTGTTTCGCTGAGGCCAGGCCATTTACGTTGATTGTGCGCAGGTCAAGATCCGCCTGACGTTTGTTTAACCTCTAGGCCTTATCTTTTTCGTACAAGGCGTCTACCACATTCATTATTGTTATTTCTTGTTGTTTGTTTCTTCTTTTGTTCACTTAGGTAATTATAGTTGCAGCCATTGTTCTGTGTTCAGCAGACTGCCGACCTGCAGATCTTCGCTTCTGAGCAGTTTAACCAGGAAGGCAACAATTTCTTCTACTGACCATAAAACTCCTATTTTAATCTTCAGCAGTTGTAGTTCCATCAGGGCATCATGGTCTAGCCAGCGCAGATCTGTTGTTTTCTGATGGCTGTACCGCAGGAAGACGTCCTTGACACTCAGCCTGTTTTGCCCATATGTTCGTACCAATGCCGAGGTGGCTCCTTCCGGGGTCTTCCCTTTGGTGAGCTGGGTTATGTCAAATTTTCCTAGGATCATACTTCCTGCCCACGATGAGATGGAGAGGAAGTATGTGGAGCACCCTTGGAGGGTCACTTCACCGTGTGCCGCAGACGGTGGTATCGTCAGGCCCACCTCCCACCCGTTTTCACTTTGTCTCACCGGGAGGAACACGATGCCTTTTTCGGAGTGTGCTGTGTTGGGGGCTATGATCTCTAGCAGGTGGCGGACTTTTTGCCGCCTGCTGGTGAGGTTGCCCTCCACAGGCGCATGCTGTGTTGGCCGGGCGCCTTCGGGCCGAAAAGGGAGGGGGTGAAGGTTTGGGGGAGACAGACACATCATGATGAGAGGTCACTTTATATGTTTTGCTCCATAGTTTTGCTCTTCGTGGCTTGAGTGACCTCCGTTTTTTTCGTTTTGATCTCGTTTTTGGGGAGGTAGCTTCAAGATAGTAACCCGATTTCGATTTTCAGATGATTGCAAATCCAATTTTTTGATTCTAATCTTTTGAATTTTTCTATTTGATTTTCTCATGACAAGGAGCCTTAGGTTTTTCAATTCTAATTTGATTCAAGGCAACGGACTCATGAATGAATTCAAAATTTTTCGAATAATTCTCGATTTGATCCTATCATGTTGATGATCGTAAATCAAAGTTCCGCCTCTGATCTCGAATAATGTTTTCTAATTTGTTAGATTCTCAATGAACTCGTGAAGAATAATCCACAAAGTTAGTACAAACCTGATTCAAGATAGTGGGATCATGAATGATCTCCAAAGTTTCTGAATAACTCTCGATTGTTCTTTTCATATTGACGATCGTAAATCAGAGCCTCGTTTATGATCTTGAATAGTGAAAAAAATTAATTAAAAAAAATCAATAGTTTCGTCAATTTGTTGAATCTTGTTTTTCCTGATGTTTCGACTCGCCTGGGAACGGTATTCTAGTGTTTTGTTGTTGCACTGGTCGTTGTGATACACTCCTGTTTGAGAGGGGTTAGTAGTGGGAGGGAGGTGACGCGTCCTGCTGGCAAGGGGGTCAGTCGGTAGGACTGAAATAGGGCATAGCAACAACGGAGATGGTGAATCCGTTGTGATAAGTCTTGCCGGAGGGGGGTGAGGGGGAGTGTTCAGGTGGTTTTGGGGGTGTTGAGCACGACCGGTGCATGGAGGAAGCCGGGCATTTCGAAGCCTTAGTTGTCGCGGTGTGTTCAACAGATTATTCGACGGTGGGTTATCGCCATCATGTCCATAAGGTTAGGGTTGGCCGATGCCAGAACGACGCTGGCCGGAGCTGGGGTTTGGTTGCACTGCCCTATAACTTGAGTATGCGGGGGTTAGAGGCCTGATAGAGAGATCTGGGGAACTGTCGAGGGTGGAAGGCAGTTCAGTGGCTAACCGCGAGCTGGTATTAGGACGACGCGGGTCGGAACTGGGGTGGGTCGCGCCTCCCTGTAACCAAGCGGTTGGGGGTGTGAGGCCTGGAAGAGCCTGGTATCTTGGATATGTGGGTTGAGGCAGTCGTAGGATTTTCGGGCAGCATGTTTTCGGTTATATCGACTCCCAGATAATCCCATTTGGGTCTCTTTTTTCATGAGTAAGTCGATTTGTGTAAGTCGCTTCTGGTGGTCTTGAGGTCACTTCAGGATTCTAGGGGGTTCTTGCTACTCATTGTGGGCTTCTTTGATGTGGTTATATTCATAGATCTGTGGTGGTTCGAAGCCATAACGTCGCTGGCTGATGTTGGAAGTAGATGGTGGGATATCAAGCATCCTACTAGTTAGGCGGCTAGCTGGTAGGATGGAAATAGGGTACAGCAACAACGGAGATGGTGGCTCTGCTGCAGTAAGTTTTGCCGGAGTGTGGTAGAGAGGATGGATGGGGTTTTCTGAGGCGTTTCCTGAATTTTGTCATAGTAATTCTTAATCTGGCTCCAATTTTTCTTCGCCAAAGCCAGGTAATGGCCCCGGTACCCCAAACCTTCAAAATTGACTTTCAATTGCTTCTGGTGTTTTGAGATGGTGCTATATATATAAATCTGCGGTCAAAATGACGCTGGGTGGTGTTGGAAGTAGATGGCGGGATATCAAGCGTCCTAGCAGTGAAGGGGCTAGCTGGTAGGATGGAAATAGGGTATAGCAGCAGCAGAGGTGGTGGCTCTGCTGCAGTAAGTTTTGCCGGAGTGAGGTAAAGAGGATGGATGGGGGGTTTTGAGGCATTTCCTGAACTTTGCGTAGATGAGTGGGACAAAAAGGTTGGATATCAAGCCTCCTGCCAGTGAGGGGGCCAGCTGGTAGGATGGTAACAAGGTACAACAGCAGCAGAGATGGTGGCTTTGCCGCAGTAAGACTTGTTGGAGTGAGGTAATAGGGATGGAGTGGGGTCTGAGTCTTTTTCTGAATTTTTGCCTATTTTTGGTAGCTTGTTTGTATATCTTAATCTAGTTCTTAGCCAAGGCCGGGTAGTGGCCCCAGTACTGCAAATTCTCAAAAATTTTCAAAAATTTATGTAATTTTTTATATGGGACGCTGGACCCGGTTCCCAGCACGTGTTTCTCCCCACGAATAGATTGGAG